>VXBC01001445.1:170324-240864 GCA_013399945.1 Ploceus nigricollis | reverse complement strand
CGACTCCGGCTCTCTCGCCCCGCCCACCGCGCCGCCGCCACCAATCAGCTGCCGCGCTGACGGCCGACTACGGGCCGCTGGCAGCAGCACACGCAACCCCGGGGAACGGCTGGTTCTACATGGCTCGCTCCGATTGGCTCGGCGGAGGCCCGGCTCGCCCGCCACGCCCTCCCGTTAGCAAATAGCGCCGCACATGCCTCAGCGAGGGCCGTTGCGCGAGCGATTCCTTCCGAAACGGCCCCTTCCATTGGCTCATACGCCGTTCCTACAGCACCCACAGTTCCTTGCGAGGGCCGCGGAGCCGCCTGGGAGTGTGTGCCCCCGGGGCCCGCGGCGAGGCAGGGACTACGACACCCACAACTCCCCGCGCCGAACGGTGCAGGGCGCGAGCGCGGCGTCGCCGCCCGGAACCCCGCCCATTGCAGACCGCAGAATTCCGGGGCGTGGCGTGTGATTCTTTGACTGGGAGCATGGAAGCAAACCGTAAATTGTCTGCCTAAACCAGCACAGATGGAGTATGTGAAACATAAAGAGTTTTAGTGCAACTCTGGGGCGCACCTCTTCGGCTCTCATAGGAGTTGCATCTTTCTGTCAGTGAGAAAGCAAACGAGGAAGGGAAGTAGGAACCCAGCCTTTAATGGACTGAAACATGGCTGGGTGGTAAATGTCACCGTGTCACAGGACTGTCCTGTTACACGGTGCTGTGCTGAATTATAAAGTGGGTTTTTCCCACTCTCTCTCAGTAGTGTCAAGCCACTTGAGCCTTACAGCGCTGCACTTGGGATCTCTGCAGGGTGAGAGTGGCCACCAGCGGCTGTTTCTCCCATGGGACACAGTGGCAGAAGCTGTGGCAAGTGCAGTCCCACCCAGGGCTGGCTGAGGGCTTTTCTGCCTGCTACAGCAGGGTCTGCAGGCAACGGAATCCCTGCACTGCTCCAGACAGGACGTGTCTAAAGAGCATGTAAGCGCCTTGGATAGAACTAATGCGTGGTTCTGATTCTAAGTAGCAGAATACTTAAGTACTACTCAATTTTTTTCTAGCTACCCTACAGCTAAACAGCACACATGGCTAAACAGTTCAGCAGAACAAAGCTGCACAGGTGTGGGAGTGCCATTTTGGAATGGCTCTGAAGGGGTTTCACCAGGGCGCTTCTCTGTGCTCAGATCAGCCGTAAGTTTAACCTGTGTTTTGGTAAATGGAAAAGCATAAATCCACCTGCCTGTGAATGTCACCCCTGGAGCAGAGGAGGGGAGCCCACCTGTCTGGGGAGTGGTGTGAGCCCCCTGCGTGTGGCAGTGACAGCGCTCAGGGCAGCCGGACGGACCAGCCCTGGGAGGCAGCATGAGGGCCATGAGGTGACCTGAAGCCTCGGCAGTACTGCTGGAGGTGGCTCTGGCCTGCCCAGAAGGCATGAGGGCAGGGGTGTGGGGGGCAGGTTTGGGTAGTGTGTTGATGTGGCCTGATTTTTTTGGTAGCGGGGGAGGGCCGCAGGGGTAGCTTCTGTGGGAAGCTGCTAGAAGCTTCTACCATGTCCAACAGAGCCAATCTCTGATGGGTCTAAAGATGGACATGCTGCTGGCCCAATTAGAGAGGCTGGGAACGCCTCTGTGATGACATATTTAAGAAGAAGATCAAAACAGTGCACGCGCAGTTTTTTCCCAGGGGTGGCGAGGCGCTGCTACCAAGGGCCGTGCCTGGTGCAGCGTGCAGCAATGCGTTGCTGTGGCCGCTGCCACCTCGGTGTGGCTCATGGCAAACCTTGCCTGCCTGGCCACCCCTGGCCAGTTGTGCTGCAGCCAGAAGGGCAGGGGCGGCAGTGGTGGCTTCCCCTTCCCGGCGCCCCGTGTGAGGAGAGGCGTTAAACAGGCGGCTGCCACTGCTCACTTGGTGGTGGTGGGGCCGCATGGCTGGCAGTGAAAACATGGCAAGAGACTCTCTGACACGGAACCTAGAAGAGATCAACCTCTCAGTGCTGCAGGATCCTGCAGGAATCTTTAGTTGTTGACAGTGGTACCTACGAGCAGTAGTTTTTTCTTCTAGTCAGAGAAGAGGAAGAAGTGAGGACACGTGAAGGAAAATAACATGGCAACACCAAGGTCACTGGAAAAAGACAAGGAGGAGGAGGTGCTTCTGTGGAGAGGACTGTGGTAAAACAAACTGTCCCCCTGTAATGCATGAAGTCCATGGGGGATGCAGACGGATCACGTCAGGAGTGGGTGGATGCCAGAGAAAGGTCTGATTCACTGGAAGACCAAAACAGGGAGAGAAGGCCCCTGCTTCCTGTCCATCTGAGGAAGGGAGTGATAGAGTGGCTTTGGTGGCCACCTGGCAATGAGCAAGGGTCAACCCATCACAGCTGCACAGAGCCCTTATGGAGTCCCAGCCCATGAGTTGTTCAAGATTTCATTGAACAAATCTCTCCTCAACTTGACCCAGTCAGCCTTCCTGCAAGCAGGGGTTGAACTAGATGACCTCTGGAGGTCACTTCTAACCAAATTTATTCTACTTCTAAAGCTCTGTGTGTGGGGTTAAGTGAACTGGAGGAACAAGAGGAAAAATTCAAATGGGGGAAACAGATTTTTTTTTCTGAATTTATTAATAACCTTCCAAACAAAAAACAAAAAACAAAACAAAAAAAATTTAGATATTATTGCAGACTGAGTTAGTTCTGATTAATTTAGTATATTCTGTACTCTAAGGGTCTGTTAAATTTATTGCTGCCATTCCATTTATGTGTGCAGCAGCCGTAAAATTCCCATTAATTTTCTTAATCTGTTTTGCATTTTCTTCTCTGAAGCTTTGAATGCAATCTTAGGTATTTTTGCAGCGTTCTTCCTCTCTCTTCTGTGCCAAAATGTTGTGGTCTTTTATGCAGCAGTCCAAGTGACCAGACAAATGGTAAGGGCCCAAATTGCATCCTTTGTGTTTTAGGTGCTCTTAGGTATGTTTTCTCAAACTATTATCTGATCTAAATTTTTAAGAGATTTTTTTAATTTGACCTGTTAAATACTGCCTAGTTTGTGTGGCATGATGTAATACTGGATGTTCTCTAGTTAGGAGAATGGAAGTGCAGGAATAAAGTTAGGAATACTTTAGTGATATGTATCTTCTATGATTATTTCTCATATTCTCTTTCTTGTCTTCATGTAGTTTGATCATACAAATATCTGTGTTGTACCAACATTACTTTTCACTTTGATTACAGAAACTTTCTTGTATTTTTTTTTAATGAAAAACAGCACGAGTGGGAGAAGTATGAAGCTTGGTAGATTTTGAAGAGCAATTTCTCAAGAGTTCTCTTTGCAGAATGTTCTCATAAAGTTTTTCAGCTTGCTTCAGAAAAACTAAAAGGAGAAAGCTGCAGACACCTCTCAGGGAAGATTTCTGTCGTAAAATACATTGGCTTTGTGACAGATGTTTCTGGCAAAAAATGTTTAGCTTTTTAAATTAGTGTACAAAATATATAGTTTTAGGCAGATTTATATAGCTTTTTAATGATTTTTAAAAAAATTACTATGTCTTTTTTAAAGCTTTTGGACACTAGTTTCTGAGAAAACAATTACAAGGAGCACAATACTTCTATATCTCCATTGTTCATGGCAGTTGGAAGGTTATGATTCTAGCAAGGCCTATATGCAAAGTAAGAGACACAATACAGGTGTTATTTAAGCAACCTAAGGGAGAAAAGGTGAAAATTTCCATGGTTCATATCACCTGGTCTGTAAAATCAAGTTCCCAGTCTCAGGGAATGAGGGAGAGAGAAGCAGTGATGAAGAAAGAAGACTCTTCCAGTATATGTTACAAAAGAGGTTGTTGCCAAGGCTTTTGTGAAGACACCAGTCAAGAGAAACAAGAAGGATGTAGCTTGAAGAGCTGTCACCCAGTCTAGACCAGTAACAAATTGTAGATGTTAGGCAACACTGTGAACTACCTGCATTCGCATAAACAGAAATGCAGATAGCCCAGGCCTGTTTCTCCTCTCCAAATGGTAAGAGTTGAAGCTCATTAATGAAAACATCAGCCCTTGCTTTCTAGCATCCCAAATATACCAGCATTCACAGATCTCTGTAATATCAGTGTGGGCTCTAATATCCGTGCCTAGGCTCATAGTCCTCACCCATTATTTGGGGCCTCCCCTACTTACCAGGAGAGTCTGGCTTGATCTTCAGTACAGAAGAGATGCACACGCTTATGTGCTGTTCTCACAAGCATGCTTGCTCAGATATTAGCTCTCCCACTGGATGGTGATCCAATGTCCGTGCATGCCCACTGTGGCCCTTACATAGCTGACTCAAGAGCTGGAGTCTTTCCAGATCTTCTATTTCATGGCTACTCCAGCTTAAGATTGGCTAGCAAAGTATATGTATGTGTACATATGGATGTGCACACACACAGGCATATGCACAGTTAAATTCCCTGGGGAAATATAAACAGTCTGGTGTCTCCAACTGCTGGCACTTAAACCAGTGTCACAGTCCCTGCTCCAGTTGCAGGCATTTAGACCCCACCAATACACACTCTATTCCCAGTGCAGAATAATCCCTTCCCCTGTTGCTGGCACTCAGATCTCAATTGTATTCTAGTCTCTCTGTTGTCACCTGGATCTACAACCTGGTGACGTGTGGTGTGTGTTCTCCAGCTGCTGGGAGTTGGACATTGTAGCACTCATGTAGGATAGAGTGAGGTTACAAGGCAAAGTCAGTAATATAATTTATTAAGAAGAAAGGATACGCTGTGTTGATCATGTGTTGATCACCTGCTGATCACATGTTGATCATGTGGCTCAGACGAGTATCCTATGTTTGTTTCTCTGCTATCCATCCATATCTCTAACTTTCCTTACATTTTTCATTTCCCATAAAGAATCTATAATTTTTACATAACCCCCACAAATTCTTTTTACTTTTCCATGGTTTTGGTACACTCTCACAAAGACTTTAAAATATGCCATCATACTCATGAAGTCACTGTTCCCTCCTCTGCTCCCCACTCCCTCTTGCCCCTGCCTGTGTCTAAATAGTTCCTTCTAACAGCCCATCAATCAGGGACTGAAAAGTTCTGGTCTTTGTCTACCTTATTACCTGCTCATTAAGGTTTGTGTATTCCTTTCCTTTACTGCTTTATTGTTTTACTTGTTACTTCTATTACACCGAATGGTCCTTAACTAGAAAGCTTAATGAACCAGATGCTCTTTACAGTCTATGTACTCTTACAGTGGCATAGAGGAAGAATACTCTTGTTTATTTAAGGTCCTGGAATCATGCTGCTTTTCGTATTGGTTCTGGTTTTACCTCTCTTACTGAATTACTGCTATCACTTGCTTTTTTTTCTGTTCATTTTCTCAAGGGAAGAGCTCCAGTTATCTTCAACGAGATTTCCTATAGGATTTAACGAAACCTGAGTATTACATTGGTGCTAACCACAATTGTAATGTTAGAGTCCCAAAGGCATGACTGAGTTGTTTATATAGATTTCTTCTGTGTACAAATTGTGCTGAGAGCTTCAGCTCAGTACCTAGTGTGGGAACCCTCCAGTAAGAACAGTTGGTGTGCTTGCACTAGAAATAATGTTATCCAGTTGTCTGAGTGCTCGAGGTCCGGTCTTTAGATGACAATGAATAGCAAGCACAAATGAGTTTGCAGGTGTTACAGCAAAACAAATGCTAGCCTGCTCTAGAGATACAGTGACATCAGACTGACCTGTGTTCAAGTCTGGTGAAAACACAGTATTTATAATTTAAAAAAACATTTAGATTATTGTTTTAAGGCTGTGTAAAATCTGTAGAATTGTATTCTAGTCCCTAATTTTCAGAAACTGAACAAAATGAAGAAAAGAAGAAAGTCTAACTGTTAAGTGTCTATAATTGAAAATCGCAAATGATGGTCTGTTCCCTTTCTGTACTACTGAACAGAATCACAGAATTTTTAGTGTTGGAAGGGACCTCTGAAGATCATCTAGCCCAACCCACCTACCAAGGCAGGGTCACCTAGAACAGGTGACACAGGAACTTGTCCAGGTGGGTTTTGGGTATCTCCAGAGAGGGAGACTTGATAACCTCCCTGGCCTGTGCCATTGCTCTGCTACCCTCATTGTAAAGTTCTTCCTCACGTTGAGGTGGAACTTCTTGTGTTTTAGTTTATGGCCATTGCTCCCTGTCCTGTCACTGGACAACACTGAAAAGAGTCTGGCACCAACCTCTTGACACCCATGTTTGAGATATTAATATGCATTGGTGACGCATTGCCCTGCCCCACCCCGCCTCATCCTGCCGCCTCCTCACCTTGCCTCGCCTCTGCCTCAGCCTCTGCCTCTCTCTTCCAGGCCCAGTTCCCACAGTTTCTCCTCATAGGGGAGATGCTCCAAACCCTCATAATCTTTGTGACCCCTGCTGGACCCTCTCCAGTAGCTCCTTGTCTTTCTTGTACTCAGGAGCCCAGAACAGCACATGGCACGCTGGATGTGGTCTCACCATGGCTGACTAGATGGGGAGGAACAGCTCCCTTCACCTGCTGGCCACACTATTCCCAGTGCATTCCAGGATATCATTGGCCTTCCTGGCTGCAAGGGCACTGCTGGCTCATGGTCAGCTTGTCATCCCTCAGGACTCCCAGGTCCTTCCCAGCAGAGCTGCTCTCTAGTATGGCAGCCCCCAGATTGCGCTGGTGTTTGGGGTTCTTCCTCCCCAGGTGCAGGACCCTGCACTTTGCCTTGTTGGACACCATTAGGTTTCTTTCCACTCAATTCTCCAGCCTTTCAAGGTCTTGCTGAATGGCAGAACAGCCTTCAGGATGAGCTGCTCCTCCCAGTTTTAAATCATCAGCAAACTTGCTGAGGGTACATTCTATCCCTTTGTCCAGGCTATTGATAAACAAGTTGAAATATGCACATATATGTGAATTTTTGTGTATGATTGTGTTTTTCACATGATTTCCAGAGAAGTGTCTTATGAGTTGCAGTGCAGATGAAATTAAATCTAATGGTGCCTGCAAGCTAAAATTTTCATATATGTTGCACTTCAGTTGCAGTTATGGATTTAGCANTAGCTTGAAGAGCTGTCACCCAGTCTAGACCAGTAACAAATTGTAGATGTTAGGCAACACTGTGAACTACCTGCATTCGCATAAACAGAAATGCAGATAGCCCAGGCCTGTTTCTCCTCTCCAAATGGTAAGAGTTGAAGCTCATTAATGAAAACATCAGCCCTTGCTTTCTAGCATCCCAAATATACCAGCATTCACAGATCTCTGTAATATCAGTGTGGGCTCTAATATCCGTGCCTAGGCTCATAGTCCTCACCCATTATTTGGGGCCTCCCCTACTTACCAGGAGAGTCTGGCTTGATCTTCAGTACAGAAGAGATGCACACGCTTATGTGCTGTTCTCACAAGCATGCTTGCTCAGATATTAGCTCTCCCACTGGATGGTGATCCAATGTCCGTGCATGCCCACTGTGGCCCTTACATAGCTGACTCAAGAGCTGGAGTCTTTCCAGATCTTCTATTTCATGGCTACTCCAGCTTAAGGTTGCAGTTATGGATTTAGCAGTGTCAGTTATTTTAGTGGCAATTTCTAGAGTAGCCTGAATTACTTAAAAGTAAGAAAACCTCAATGGGGCTGAAGGCTTTCAAGGGAAAATAGGACAAGATAACAAGTACAGCATGGAAATGGTTCATGAATAAGTGGGACCTGGTTTTGATGTTTTTCTTCCCAGCTTGTGAGGCCTTTTCTTGAAAGTTTTTGTGCAGACTGCAGGCTCAAGACCAAAGCCAGAGCTCTGCTCAGTCATCAGGCAAGGAGCAGGATATTTATTACAGTAATAGGGCTGAGTATTAACTGGGAAACATCTCCAGACCTGGGAGATGTAATTCTGGGAGGTACACAATGCCAGATGAAGAAAAATGCATCTCTGAAAACATATGATTTTGCTAGATTAACTATCCCTTAGCTTTCTGTGAACTCTCAGGTATCTAATTTGTGTTTACAGTATGCCAACACTGTTATTTCTTGGGCTTTTTCAGAGTTAGCTCTTAAATACGGATAGTTAGGATTTGTTTGCTTAGAAAATTTGAGTCATTCAGGTAGAAAAAACAGAAAACAATCACAAGGTTTAAACTATCAATCATAAATAAACAATCTTGGCGTTCATGCAGAGTGTAATTTATTCAGAAAAATGGTTCAACAAATACTTTCAAATAATGAACATGCTTGGGGGATTTTTTTTAGATTATTTGGGAACAGAAAATGGTAAAAATTATTAATGGTATGTATTTAGAAACATGTATGTAGAAATCATTTATGTGTAAAATAACCTAATATTTGATATTAGAATATTCAGAATAGATGTCAGCAAGATTCTTTGAAGCACGTAATCAGAGAACTAACTCAGGGTATAAAAAATGGGACTAGTAGAACGACAGGACTGAAATGTATGAGTTGGGCTCTGCTCCTCAGGAATGGAACAGCACCTTGCCACCAAATGATATTGTCACACTGATTCACACAAAGTTTCCACTGCTATCAGTTTCATTGTGTTTCTCATGTCCAGCCCCTGATGCACTAACAATGGTCAAGTGATCAGATGTCTAGAGAGAGAATAATGGATAAGTAGCAAACCTATTTCATTTTGAAAATATTTGCTTTGGTGAAAAAGGTGTTTCCTCTAATGCTTTAGCTGCTTCTGTTTATGGTTTAACTGTAACTAAAAAGTTAACTGTAACTACAAAGTGATATGGCTGTAAGAATGTCTGTAAGAATGTAAGAAAATTCTGTAAGAATGGCTGGGAAATAAATTGGAATTAATTTTTCTTATTGATATGTGTCTCATAAATTTTGTACCTTGTAAAAGGACACACAGGTATCACAGATGACTTCACAGTTATGGCGCTCAGGTTAAGGTATCGCCAGTCAGATGTGATTTAAGGCAGGTTATTCATCTACTGCACCAGGAGTCTGAGCTTTCCAATGGATTGCTCAGGGCAAGCATCTGTCAGTTCATGCCATGGAAGGACATATGATTCTCACATTAGGAAGGAGTACAAACTGCACTTCAGATTTTTTTTCCTCTAGTGTGATTGTGAGTTTTATATGTTTGGCATATTAGTCTTTTTTGACTCCTTAACATTCCCTCAGGACACTGATGACCAGCCTACTTCTGTTGTGATCTTGGGTTTTGTCTGCTTAGCTGATCTGTAAGCCACAGCCTACAAACAGTTCTGATGGAGCTTAGTGTTCATGTTGGAAACTTCAGTATCCTTGGCTATAAACTGACTAGATTAGAGATCCAACTATCCATTTGTTGTGCAGGAGGAGTTCAGGTTTAAGAATAATTTTGACTTGAGCAGAAAGCTGTCTGTACTACTGCTGCTGCCATACATGTATGTCACATTTGGTTTAGCAATTGGGCGTTGTTCCTCAGCAGTGGAACATTTAGTTTAGTTCATTCTAAACATTTAGTTCATCATTAGCAGTTTAGTTAATTCTAAACACTGAAGTAAAATAACAATTTAAAGAAACATGCTGGCGATGTAGATTAGATTTGTTCTGAATTGTCTGGGGGTCCTCTCTACTGTAGGTTCCTGCTGGGTACTAACTCCGATACCTCAAAGCTTCTGAAAGCTGTGACAGTTGGACGCTGCAAACAGTATTTTGAGGTTGTTGTTATACCATATAGGTATATTAGATGTATGCATATCCATATGTTCCATAGGAACGCGTGCCTGCCATGTGTACCTTTCTTTGGATATGTTTGTTTGTGCACGTTCGTGACCTTGGCCTGTAGCGGGGGTTCCCCGCCCGCCGCCCGCGGTGCCTGCCGGAGCCGCCAGGTGTCGCTGCGGCGCCAGGCTGGGGCCGGGTGGGGCTGCGCGGGGCGCGGTGAGCGGGGCGGGGGTTGCCGGGCAGGAAGAAGGAAGGCTCCGCAGGTACGCCCAGGGGTTTCACTGCCGCTTGCACTTACCCAGTGGGTCTCCTTTTGAGTGTCTGAAAACACTGCTGCGGTTCCAAGGGGCCACTGCTGCTGACTGTTCCGTGGGGCGGTGTGCCCAGCTTGTTGCGAGGGCAACGAGCACCAACTGAAACACAGAAGCTCCGTCGTAACACGAGGAAAAAGTCCTTTGATGGGAGGGTGACTGAGCGCTGGAACAGGCTAGCCAGGGCGGCTGCGGAAGCTCCTATTCAAAAGTCGCCTGGATGCGATCCTGGCAGCCTGCTTTGGGTGAACCTGCTTTAGCAAGGGGGTTGGACGACATGGTCTCCAAAGATCCCTTTCAACCCCATTCTGTCATTCTGTAAAAATAACAGGCAAAGATTTTCTGGTTCACTTTTTGAGAATTCTTGCCTTAATCTCTCAAGACTTACATAGCTCACTGTGAAATGGCATTAGTAATGCGTCGCTTCTCTACTGAACTTGTTTGTGGAGTGATATTCTGGTATTTTAATAATAAAGCTATTTAAATCTCTGGGTAAACACCACAAAGAAAGCCAATGCAAGGCAAATTTGACTTCAGTATAGTAAATAATGTATGGCATCATTGTGCGTAATCTGCCTCACCAAGTTGTAGACTAATAGCTGGTTTCTTCATCATGAAAACAAGTGTTCAGAGACTGAGACATTTTAATCTCTAAATATGTTTGAAGTATGTATATCAAAAAACATGAGGAACAGTTTATGTTTCTATCCTTTTTTATGTGTACTTTTACTTTGGTGTTTTTTAGCTTGTGAGTTTTTGGGTTTTTTTCCTTTGTTTTTTAGTTTTTAGGTTTTGTTTGTTTGTTTTATCTAAAGGGGACAGACTTGGTAACTTTGTTTTCACTTTTGAATTTTAAGCAATTTGTAACTCAAAACAATTTCATTTTGAAATAGCACACTTTTCTGATTTGAGATTGAAACCTTAATGATGTAGTTATTATATAACACATTCCAGATAACTGTTGCTAAGTCTCGCTGTCTGATTTAAAACTGGTCTTTCAGTATTGCTGGAGTTGTAGCTGAAGCTTGACATTACAAGTGCATCCAGTTCCAGTTTCATAATGATTAGTGGGGTTTTTTTATTCCAAATTTTATGTCTTTGTTTCTTTTTGTTTATTGACTGATGAAGTGAACCAACGTATTGTGAGGGCAGAAATAAATCAGCATTTAATGTATACTGTCCTTGTTGATGAAAACTTGTTAGTGGAGAGTATTGGCAAAAGACACTGAGACTTTAAAAAGAATAAATAAAATTAATATCAAGATAGGACTGTTATTTGATATGTATTCTCTAGCATATTTTATTGTGTGGAACAGTAAGGTAGAGATACCGGTATCTTCTTAGTGACTTAGGAGGAGGAGCAGTTCAAAGGTCAGAGTTTCTTTGTGCATGAGTATTACTGTCACATATTTCAATTAAAGCAAAATGGGATTGGAGACAACCCTAGATATTTAAGGCTGTATGGTTAAGTGGGTGTAACTGCTGCTTTGCAAACGTGTCCTACACCTTTCTGCATGTAAGGGACTAGAGCCATTTGAGTTTGTTTCCTCTACCATGCTGAAAGTTTGTGACTGAAAAGCAGTGTAGCCTGCTGATTCCTTGCTTTAAACTCAAATTTCCCCAAAGTTCATGGAGAAACAATTAGGCTCCAGGATTTGTTAATGAACTGAGCCTTGACTTCACACTTGGACCAAGAGTGGCTTTTCTTCTTTGGTGTGACTAACTACCCATATGCACAACCACTATGATCCAGGGCTCAGTATTATGACCTAATGAGGAACTGCTTTAGATCAGAAACCTCTAACCCTCCTTTCATTTGGACTTGCAGACCACAAAGCTATTATATAGTCAAACACTAGTCAAACTACTGAACAGATGTGAATTTCTTCCTAATGATATCCATGGTCTCATCATATTGACCACAATTCCCAAAAATTAACTCCTGTAATTCTTAGCTTAGTCAGCGCATAGATGCCTAAAAAATTGTCTTGACATTCAAAGATCCTGCATTCCTTCAGTTCTCAATGTGAATATAGTAATTTGAATATAGGAGACCTAATTTGAAAATGTCAGTTATGTCAATTACCCCATCTGTAAAATTAGAAATATTAATTAGGTTAAGATTAGTATATTTAAAAGAGACTTGTAATCCTTGAGTAATCTCTTGGAAATATAATTATTCTAAAATCTCTCATGCATTAAAAATCTCTTTATTGCTTTAGAAAAATAGGTGTTGCTGTGAAATATTTTTCTCCCTTCTTGCTAATATGTTTATTTGTACTTTTGAATAAGAAAGAAATAAATAACAGACATTTTGACTCTGTTTATGTGACTTAAAAGTAATTCTATAATTTCTATTAGGACTGCTAAAAATATTAGTTTAAGATGAAATTAGTGAGACAGGTTTTCCAGGACAGAAAGCATCATGTTAGAAAGCACTGTGATGATTAGCACTGTGTCAGTGAAATCTTGTGCCTTAGAGGTTTAGTAATGGGTTTAATCCTACAAAAGCTTAATTATTTTGATGTTCTGAAGCAAACTTTGAAATCTGTGAATTGTTATGTGATTTGAATAGTGTCCTAGAAATGCATGGTATCACTTGTACCTAAAACCAAAATGTGGTGAGTGCTTTACTGGGTCAGATTTTATGAAAAGAACCTCATTATGAGGAAAAATGTATTAGACCAGAAGCAAGTACAGAGTACAGTGCACTCTGTTTTTTTTTTCCCTAGGTCAGTGGATACATGGTGTCTAATGACTGATAATCTTCTAATTCTGAGATAGCACAGTCCTTCTTTAGCTCTTCCAGATGTCTTCTTTTAATCTTCTACTACTTATATCTCATCTGTTCTCCAGTGCCAAATTACAGCATTTATTTTTCTGTTTCAGCATCTAGGATTTGAACAATGTTTAAACCTTGTTCTCTATTTTGTACCTTTAGTTTTGTGTGTCTTACAGAAAACAGAGAAGTATGATATTATGAAGCAGTATGTCCAGTTTTCTTAGGGAACATTGTGCCTAACACTGACTTTTAATATATGTAGAATTGTACTATCCCAAAGAATCACAGTCTTCATGGAAAATGGTTGTATTTCCATTGAGGTTCATTGTGGGGAAAAATAAATTTCTTTTCCATCAGTTTCCTAAAATCCCAGAGCATAACCCCAAATGGTTTTATTTTTTGAAACATAAATACTTCAACAGCTGCAGCTTATTATGAATAAACAGAGTATGCATGTGAACTACAGTGAATGTATATAAAATTACCTGCCTGATATGTGATATCATCATGCCATAATTTTGGGAGCTGTATAAGTTCTGTAATCAAGTTACATTTAGAAAAGTAGCTGTATGGTTCTCTTGCACTTACACCTGCCTTCTGAAAAGATAAATTTACAGAAGAAAAGTTTTATGTGTGTTCTGGTTAAGCTTTTATGAGATGCTATATCAGCAAACAAGAAATTGAATTTCAAAGGATATAGAAAAGGGACAGAGCACATATAACAAAAAGGACTAATTCTACCTGTCTTGTCTCTCAGACTGTCTACTAAATTCTCTTTTTCTCTGTGTGCTTTAAAGCAAAGCTGCAGAAATAAGTAAAAAAAAAAAAGACTAAGCTTACAATAAAATTCTACGGTGACATGTTCTTCACATCCATTGTGAAGTGTACAGAAAGAGCAGGGGGTTTTATGCTAAGTTTTGGGACAAATAACCCCAGACATGTAGATGTTGAGATGGAACTTTCAGAAGTTTTAGGTCTGTATAAAGGAATTTAGCATATGCAGCTAAGCTGGAGCAATAGAAATGCCAGCTGACTTGTCTGAGCAGTCACAGAGCTGTCATTGTGAGTGCTGAATCCTTAATTTACCAGCACTTGCATTGGTATAGGCTAGAAGGAAATACTTGTCTGGATAAGTAGAAACAGCAAACATCTATAAAATAGCTTGGTCTTTGTGGACAGTTTGAACAGTAAAAGAGCTACATTTGGAGACTAAATTGTTTATTTTGAGTTGCTCTCCCAGCTTCTCTAGTAAATGATCTCATACATCAGTGTTCAGTGCTTTCTCAAATAAAACAAACCAGTCTGGCCCTGTGCCACTGCCTCACTTCCATTCACATGCCATTATGTTTATCACCAGCATGCATCTTTCTCTCCACAGAAAATATACAAATGGGCAGTGCTTGACATTCTTTTGCTTTCCTTTTCCTTCTCTTAGTTTGCATCAAGCTACCCATGCACTACAGAGATCATACTTTTTTCTTTTTAGTATAATTGAAAATGTCTTTTGCCTTTCTGGAAGAGTTGCATCAAGAAAATCAATTTTTCTACCCTCATTTTTTTTTCTTTAATAATCCTGGTCAAGGCAGTAGTGTATTTTGTTTTTGCTTTTTATATGAATAGACAATTTAAGAGGCTAATCATGAGACTGTGGGCTGAAATGTTTAAAGTAGCGTCTAATTTCCAAAAATGTGAGTGACATTGCTGAGGTCACCTGAAGCAATCACTGTGCATTATATTGTCAAATCATGGAGTTCTTATGGTTTCACAGAAATGACAAGCTGAACAGTCAGAAGACAAGACTGTTCACGGATTGTGATCATATCATAGATCTAATATCCAAGCAAAGATTGTGATCATATGATGGATCCAATAGCCCCATAGTGCTCATGGGCTGCAGGGGAGTACGGGTTTACGTAGGTAGCAATGGAACCATGGACACTTACGCTCCTCAATTTGAACAGGTAATGGCAATCATGTAAATCTTGTATGAATTCTTCACGTAATCTGCTTAGTCTAGTCATCAGCAGATGTCTGAGTGGTTTGGGCAGAGAGGTTGGGCTCATGCTACATTGAAATAGTTCAGTTACATGTAGTACTCTTGTCTGTGTATTGGCTTGAATGGAAAACATGAAGCATGCTTTATTTCTTTGGGACTTTGGGGCATATAGTTGGGGAAGAATGTGCTTGTAAGTGCTTTGCAAGATAGGGGCCAATGAAAAATGTTTTTAAGGATTAGGAAGCGACTGACAAAAATAGCTCTGTTAATTTAAGTCTTTTCATATATGCTTCTTATGCTGTCTTTCAAAATGGTGGCACACTAGTGAAAGTCTCAGAAATTAGGTGGTTAACTTCTCAGAGAATGATACAGGAAAATTCGTTAAGGTTATATGGACTGTAATTTGTCAGGAGAATTAGACACTTTTTCCTTAATCTGTTCAGAATTTGTGATCTGTGGAGTACTGAATCCCAAGTGGATGGTGAAATGTATTAGGCTAGGGAATAGCCTCCCAAAGAGGGGTGGAGAAGTTTGTCCATTGGGCTATTTACAGCTGTGTAGTGGAAACAGTGGGGAGCTAAGCTTATTATTGTTCTTAAATGATGGATCAATCTGTGATTTAGACACAAGGAGTCTGACCCTAGGGGGTCACAGAAGGGGATGAAGGGGAAGTAATACAGATTTTCTTTAATTTAATTGAAAATATACTATGTATTTTGTTGAGTCATTTATAAAAGCCTTCCCATGCTTCTTTTTAAGGCAGACCCTTGCTCACTGAAGAGTGGACTTTGTTGAGGCAATCTAATTTCATTTTTCATCAGGGTGTTTGACCACATTGATAAGGGAATCAATAAAGAGGTCTCTTGTGTGAGTTGTTTGCATGGTTATCAGGAAAATTACCTGTTAGAAGCCTGGCATGTTCATATCACCAGCTAGCTCTACCACTGGTTGGGGGGAAGAGAATGCTCAATGTGGGCCATCAGTTTCCAAGTTTGAGACACTTGAAGGGGAATTCTTCTGGGCTCTCTTGGGTCTTATTCTGTAAAGTATTTTCATGAGGGATCACAAAGTGTGCTGCTCTTTCCCTTCTAATTTGTAAGTGATGATGTAGAAGTTTTAGGGTGATACAGGTATTGAGCTCAACTAAAACAGATCGTGATACTTGGTGAAAGTGTCCAGCCTTTACAACAAGAGCTAAAGCAAAAAAAAAGAAATTAAGTCAGTTTTGGATATTCTGCCTTTGAGCTCACTGACTAGGAGCTAATTGCCTTTGATGCCTTGACTTTCTAGTTTTGTCATGTGGTTTGGTATAGGGCATTGATATTGTGCAACAACATTTTCTTCTCCCATCCAGCCATTACTCCACTGTCTGGTGTGTCCTCTACAAAGGCAAAAAGAAATTATTCCTATCAGGATTATTTTGTCCATCATCTCGATGGATGTGCCAAACACTGGAAGCCCCGTGGGGAAGGGATTGTCAAATGCACAAACCCAAAGTGTGAATTAACTGTCCATAAAACAATTCAGGCAGAGTTTGCAAACAGCCCACAGGATTAAATAATGTTCACCGTTTGGTAAATCCTTACAATGCCAACATGCAAGATTAATTTACAGTGGATTTCCAAATAGCTACTTGTTCTCTTGCTTTTTTTGTAAGCTGTGTGAGTCTTCCTCTTTACCTGCTGGCATGGCAGGCCTGCACAAATTACAGGTGTATTCATCCTTGGCTGCTTTGGAGTAATGCCACAAGGAGAAGAGTGCTTGCCTTTGAAGATTGATTCCTGTCTCTGATTCCTTGGTCCAAAAAAACAAAGCAGCATAACTACTTTAGGAAGATTTATGTCTTCCTGTGGCACCTGGTAGTCAGTTTGCAGTCAATCTATCTGCTAGCTGCAGACTTAATTTGAGAGAGTAGTAAAATCTTATGTCCTAGTTGCTGGATGTGAAAAGCTACACAACTTTTCTAAAGGGGCTTAGTAGGATTTCAGGTAAGGTGAATAACTCTCTATCAACTAGAGAGAGAGAATTGTATGATAAAAAGCAGTCAACCAGTCCCCCAAAAGATTTTTATGGCAGAATGTATTGAAGACATCTGCTAAACGGGACAGTGCCAGCCCCCAGGCCATATGCTTCATGTCCCTGGCATATGCGCAGCTAAGCACAACAGCACCGAACATATTGGGAGAGGTATGGATGCCTCTCCGCCATCTCCTCCCACTCCTCAGAGAAACAGAATGGAATAAACTTTTGCTGCATAAAAAACTGTATTAGAAATTCACCAAACCTTAGGCAATGATCTAATCAAGAGAAGGAGTCTGAACACCTCTGTGTCTGTTCAGCTCTGGAGATCACTTTTTAACTACAGCTCAGAATCTACCTTTGTTTTCTGTTTGTGTTGGGAAAGATTAGGGTTGCAAGGTTTTCTCTCTCAACTCCCTGTACACTGCTTTAAAACCATGAGATGGAGAGTGTGTGTCAGGGATGTTGGTGTCCAAGGTGAAGTATTTTCTGGTTCCCTTAAAAGTGATTTCGCTCAGCTGTGTTTCTTACAGGTGACAGTTCTATTTTTACATTGTACAACAATTAAGAGTCTTCTAGGTTTATGTATTTCCCTGTATCTTGTAAAAATAATAAAAGGTAATTGCCAGCATTCAAAGTCAAGTGAAAAGCATTGAAGTAGCAGTTGTCTAAATTTTGCTTGCAGTTTCATCTGATTTTTTTCAATGAAGTATGTTTTCTTCCATGTACTTTGTTACTTAGACAATCTTATTGCACTGTTTTTTTCCCCAGTTCTTTCAGTATAAAACTGATATAAGGACATTTTTGTCTAACTTGATGTGTACTTTGTCCCTATTTTAAAGCAAGCTATGGAGGGTAAAGTGAATACCAAAATCTAACAGTAGTAAGATGGCATTTTTTAAGATATTATGCCAGTATTATTATGAATAAGATATATTGTGAATCAGCCTTCAGTTGATAGATGTAAATTGGGTCAAATTATCTGTTGCTAAACTGAAAGTAAAATTACAAATAGTGATGCAGAACAGCTAGAAATATTCAGCAGCTGTTTCTGCTCTGTTTTTCAACCCTCATATGATAGATAAGTATACATTTATTCATTATAGTCAAAGTGCAATATGGGGAGCACTGGGTAAAAGTAAGTATGTTATGACCAGCAATTCTGAAATCCTACTAGATAAATAAATCTAGCATTTGTGTTCTGAGCCATTAATTAAATATTAAAGAGTGTTGGAGAGTGGAGAAGCTCCGAAAAAATGCAGGAGTGCCATTGTAATACAAATACTTAGGAGAATTGTAAGGAACTATCCACCACTCAACAGAATAGTGACTTTCGCAGAAGTCTTGGCAGCAGAATAGAACAGTTTGGATGCCATCTACAAAAGGTTAGAGATGAAGAACATATTATTGTCAGTCAAGATGGTTTTATGGAAACATGTTCTGTCAAACAAAACTGTCATCACTTGACAAGATCATAGATCTGGCTGATAAAGAAAGCATAATGAATATAGTATACTTGAATTTCTCAAAGGCATTTGTCTTATCACTCTAACATCTTGATGGGGGAAACCAGTGAAACTTGGCTCTAAGAGTTTATATATTAGATGGATTAAAATCTGGCTTCATGGCTGATCTAAAAATTTGCTATTGGGAAGAAAACAGGGTGTCTGTTTTCTGACAAGGTACCTCAGTAATCCTGTTTGCTTTATATTATTCAGCATTTTAGCAGTGTTCTGAAATGTTATTTAAATTATTTAATAGAAAATAATGCTGTAATTATAATACTGCATTATTACAGTGTAATGTAAATTATTAAAGCCATCACATTCTTTGCAGATAAATAAAACATAGTATGTGTAGGAGTAGAGAATACTGGCCACACCTATTCAAAGAAACTCCTGAAAGGGAGTAACTTAGAGCAGTAATTATGAAAGTGAGTACCTGTCATGATACAGGTTTTTACTGAAAGGATGTTCAAAACGTTTCTGCTATGGACACTGGGACTCTCCTGAAAATCAGAATAGCAGGTAAACAAACAAATGTAGTTCTACCTCTGCATGAAATACTGGTAAGAGTGCTACATTCTTATGTTCAGTTTAGAACTTTCTATCTAAAACAAACATAGCAACATTGGTGGAGCTTCAGAGAAGGGCATAAAAATGATCTTTAGCTGGAGATGGATTTACATACATAGATATATTTCTCTTCTTTCTCTGGAGTCTCAAAGTTGACTTAATATATACTAATAACTCCAGATGAGAACATGATGCCCTAGTAGGGAAAATTTTCAATCTTCATTGCAATAACACAATGAAATAGATGAGTTTACTCTAAAAAAGATGCAGTATTTAAGTGAAGGTTGTTTCAAGCAGTTCACTAGGGTATGTGATGGACTTGCCCTTACTTCTGATGGTTTAATATTTTAAGATTTTCTTGTTAAAAAGCATACTTAAATATAATTCCTAGAAATCTGTATTAAAATTGAAGTCTGCAGGCATTAAAATCTGTAGAGATCTGTGATTTGCTTGGGCATGCTGGTTTGACTGAATTTGTCAAGACTTTGTCTAATGAACACCCTAAATATCTCTAAGGAAGAGTGTGAGGTAAAATGTAAAGCCATGATTTGGGTGGAGGAAGATGAAACTGAAGTAACAAGGAGAGAAGTATTACTGAGGTAGGAGGAAAACACTAAACCTCAAACTGGAGAAGAGGCTAAGAAGAAAAGAGATGTTAGAGAGTGAACCACTCCAAGCAGATGCTCCAGTCTTAGCATGTACATATTTCATGCCTGTCAGTTATACCTTATTTACTAGTTTCACCTACTACTTTTCATTATGGGGAAGAATAAAATGCTTCATTTGGGAGCAAGACCTCACTATGATTGCTACATATAATGTATTGGTCATTTCAGTAACTTTCCTTTTAATTTGGTTTGCTTGGGCTAAAGGGAGTTCTTTCCAATTTTGCAGCAGATCATAAGAATTCAGGACTCTGAATTTTAGCCCACTCCATTTTTGGACTACAGAATAAATCTTTTGGAGATTTATCAATTTCTGAGTGCTCTTTTTACAGTATCTGACAGCTAGCTTGATTCAAAGATTTTCCACTTTTTCAGTCACAGCAAGAGCTGTATTTATTATAAATTCTCTCTTCTACTACTGAAATGAGAAGGATATCAGGTGTTAAAAAACTGAGCAAAAATTTTGCAATCGAAGCTTTTTTTTTTTCCCCCAAGATTCTTTGTAAAGTCTTGTGGCCAAAACTTAAATAAAAGGCAAAAAAAAATTGTCTTGAGAACTGCACCACCTGATTAAAACTATGCTTACCCTGCAGAGCAAATCATACCAGTGACTGCAAGAAAGCTTGAGATGCAAGTATGTTTACTGGCATATACAGAAGTGTCCAATGCACACAATTTTTAAGTGATGTGAAAAATGATGTTTTGTACCGGTGGGGCTAAAGGGTGCAACCAGACACAAGAAAGGTTTGTCATTTTTTTTATATTTCATTTACCCTCAAGTCCTTCCAGTTACTATTTTTTCCTGACAAGTCTTTGTAACAGTGAAGTTGAGAGACAAGCTGAAAATCACATTCATATGCATGAAAGGCTTTTGAAGCAGAGAAGTTAAACCATGAAGACTGTAACAGCAAAAGAGAGCATTTTTCCTCTACTGAACACCCATTGCTATGCTAAGGTTCTTCATGCATTTGTAACCAGCTACATGCCAGCCCCAGCTGTTCTGAAGGGAACCTGGTGTGCCAGACTTCCCCTCTAACTTGAACATGTGGAACATCTTCATGTTTCAGCAAAGGCATGTCTGATAGGCAAAACAGTGTGTCTCAGGGAAAAGATGAGGACATGGATGCTGTGCTTCAGTCATTCAGCTAAAATATTTTCTGATAGGTGGAAGGCAGTGCCAAAATCATTGTCTTGAAAAGAAATGCAGTTGCTGACAAAAGCATCTGCACAAGATCTTCTGTGAGCCTTTACCTGAGAGTTGTCCAGGTGTGTGGCCTTACTGCTGCATTAGGGGCTCCTGCAGCCATTTCCTGCTACAGTTAATTTATGGCTTGGTTTGCACCTGCTCACAAGATCACAGAATCTTGGAAAAGTTGTTTGGATGGGATTTCTGAGCATATTCTCACCCAACATCACTCTGAGAGTAGGATTGTTTTTACTGATAGACCAGATCAGCTGTGGTTTTGTCTGGAATCAGCTTGGAGATTCCACCATCTTTCTGGATTATGTCTTCCAATGCTACATTACCCTCCTGGTGAAGACACTTTTCTTCATGTTCCGCATGATCTTCTCAAGCTATTAAAAGCTGTGGCTTTTGTTCCTTGCCAAGTTTCTGAAGTTAATAAAATGTGCTAATTGGTGTCTTTTCTGCAGCAAAATTTCCTTCCAGTGCAGTATCAGGACTTCACCTTTCAAGATGACTCTTTATGAGCATTAATGAGCAGTTTAAGTCTCTGTGATTCATTCCTTGTCCTGGCAAGACTTCTGAGAATGCGACAGTATGGCCACTTTTCATTGTTAAACAATTCTGTAATATCTATGGGCATCAATTTGACAGGAGATTATGACTGAAAGAAATGGCTGTAATACTCTGCCATAATCAGAGCTCTTGCACTTCCACTGTAAATTGAGCTCACTTTGCATTAGATATTCACTGAACTGGTTAAGATAACGTTAGACACTTAATCACTGTAGTGTTATTAAATAGTTGCATATGAATGTGTTCAGATGACTTGTAAGCCTCATGTAATCAGAGGCCAGTTGAGCCATCACGGCTGGTTAAAAGGAAAAGACAATTCTGTCTTGCTGGCTTTAGCTATTTCATATTAAAGTAAATGAAGCATGTTTTAATCATGGTGGGGTGTTACTAGATGATCAGCTCTGGGATTGATGCCCTTTTTTTTGGCGACAGTACCACAATATGAAATGGGCCCAAGTATGTTTCTGATGTGTTTATTTGCCTTTTCCCCCTGTTTTTATTTTGGGTTGTTTGTATGTTTGTTTGGTTTTGAGGGTTTGATAATTTGTTTGTGTGGTGTTTGTTTATTTGTTTTTAATCTGTTTGTGGTGGGGGTTCTTTAGCTGTAAAATCTAGTTGCATCCAAGATGACAGGAGTTTCAAAGAGACAGCTTATGTAGGATTTCCAATCCAGTGTTTCCGATCTGGTGAGAATGCAAGGACAATTTTAAAAGAGAAACAGGATTAAATTTCTATTTTAATTCTGTTTACCTCCAGTTATATTTTTTTATTTACATTATGATACTTTCTGAGTGTAACACTTGATTTGTACTTGAGAAATACCACACGCTTGGTGGCTTTCAGTGATGAGAGTGAATGATGGGTGATGGAAAAGCTGAGCAGAAGGAGTTAGAAGTGTTTGTATGTCCTACATTACAGGAGGTCCGTGTATTCCTTTGGGATAGGACTAACAGTATTCCATCTTGCTTTGTACAACGGAAACTTTGACTTACTGTGCATATTAATAAAAAGGGAAGGAAGTGAAATGCTCAGTCTCCTTCTTCACTGCTGCTAATTAATAAGAAGAATTGCTATAGGAAAGATACTTATCTTTGGGTTGCACAGTCTTGTCAAATCAGACTAATTTCCTTCAGAAATCTGTTGTATTGCTACAGTTTTGTTCATCATACTGCACCTTTGTTTTTATACTGTGCTAAGACAAATCAGACTAATATGACACTATCAGTCAGATGTATGGTCCATACGTCAGCCCGTGCTTGCATACATGCCATGTGGAACAGAACTAGCAGGCTGCTTCAGGCTCCCAATCAATCCATTTCCAGGGCAAGTAGTGCCTGTGCATTTTCCAAACCTTTTTAAGAGCTGCTATTAGGAGCACTCCCATACAGCATTTGGGCTTCTCCCTTTCAATCACTGATGAACTGCCTCCCCAGCTTGTTTCAGAGCAGTGCTGGCAGGGGTTAGGGGATGAAGTTCAGTCTAATTTTTCCTTTTGACGTGCAAGAAGTCTTGACCATTTCAGTTTGTTAAATATTCAATGGCACTTTTCCAGGGAGTGGTTTGTAGCCCTGGTGTTTTCTCCAAATGTCTTGTGAAACTTCCCTTGTGATTTCAAATTAACATAGCTTTTTTTTTCCTTACATAATTAAATGTTATTTCATGCTGTCTTTTTCAGTTCTGCTCAGAGATGGCTGGATTTCAATATTAAGTGAACTGCACACTGCTGCTTATATAAATTATAAAGCATGCTGAGATCTCTAGGGAAGGAGAATCATTAAAAAGAGGGACTATTGTTGCTATTACTGTTGTTACTAGAAATAATTATTACCTATTTATTTTTGGAAATTCTATACAGCATTTTTTCTATAGGAGCTCTCCTTGTCTTGAGGCTTTTCTTGTGGTCTTTAAGCTTTAATTTGCAGCCTTAGGAAATCTTTTACATACAGGCTGAGACAGATTTTGTTACCGAAGAAAGCCCTCCTGCTGATGGAGCTCTGTGTTTAATTCTTGGCAGAGCTGGGGAAGCACTTGGCTTGGTTTGCCTGCTCTTGATCTTTTTCATGTAGCCTTACGTGAGATCTTGATAATTCTGAATTGCAGCTCAAAGGAAAGAGGACCACAGTGTATGTCAAGAATACTGCAAAGAGACTGTTCTATTTGATTTAAAACCTTGGTTTGATAAGCTTTTCTAGACATGTATAAATGATGCAGTTCCTTTTAACAGCAGGACTAAAATGGTGGTAATGTAGTTGGGCATTCAGTGAGGTCAGCAATGTGCACATCTACACTGTTAAAAATGCATTTTCAAAGAAATGAAGGAAACATTATACCAACAAATGTAGCACTGATTTATCCCTGGGTTTTTTTTCTTGCATCATGGTGTAGGTACACAGTTTGTGGTAACTGGGAGGGGGGGGCTGTGGCCGAGCCTCCTCCCCAATGGGTACAGCTGTGAGAAGCAGGTGAGCAGCATTGAAAGCAATGAGCCATGGAGTGCCCAGGTGCACTGACCAATCCCAAAGGGAACAGAGGGCACACAGGTGCAATGCATGAACGTGAGGGGTATAAAAGGCTGGGCTAAAGAACAAGAAGGGCAGTTGCTTGCAGCCTTCTGAGGTGGCGTGATGTTACTCTGTATGGGCAGATACCTGAAGCCTTCTGATGTGGTATGGTGTTACTGTGTATGGGTTAAAGCTTTCTGAAATTGTATCGTGGTACTCTGTGTGTTGTGGCTGTCTCAACTGTGGTGTATACTGTAACTTTAATGTGTTAAAGTTTCTAATTACTTATTGAGTATATCTTATTGTGATACTGCCTACCTGTTTGTAACAGGAAGTGAATACAGTAGCAAACTAGTTTTGTTGTGGTTTTTTGACAGTTTGGAGCTAGTGAGGCTCTACTGATATAAGTGGATTTATGTTAACTTATAGATACAAGGGTTTGCTCACTAATTCTGTTTGAGTTTGGTGGGGCCTTCTGTGCCCTGTGGCTTCTAATCTTACAAACAATTATTTAAATCAAGTCAGTCTGTGTCAAACACTGGACATCTAAATGTGGATAGTTATCTTAGACTACTTTCCCCTAGTGGTAGCAATGGGTTCTTTCAGGACGTAACTAAGGATAATATCACTTAAGCTGTAGCTATAAATTGTATTTTGAATGCTTGTATTTTTGTTTCTGGATGATATGAGGTGATTAGCCTTCTAATTTAGGCACCTAAAATCAGATGACATGAAACCTGTTTGCTTTTGGCATTTCTCCCCATACACTGCGGTATCTGGATACATATCAGATGTTAATGATCCCATATGCTGTGGCCCAGAGATGATTTGCCTTTATGACAGAAATGTGCTATTATGAAGTAACAATAACTCAGGAGTGTCCCTTTAAGATATCACAGTGTTGTGTGACAATGCCAGTTGTAGTCTTCTGGCACAGTCACCAAGTAGGTTCTTGTGACATGATACAACCACACTATCAGATGTTCTTTTGCAACAGACTCATGATAGAAGAATGGAGCTGTGCAGCCACTGGCCCATACCAATGTAGTTTGATACTAACTGATGAAATTTTTTTTATATTACGAAGCTTGCTTGTAATGTTACATTGCTTTGAATCCTTATTTATTCATCTTGCAAGCTATGTGCAACAAGGCAATTATTCCCAAATGAAGTCTGTGTAACAAGGAGCAAGAATGAAATACAGTACCTGTTATTCATACCTTCCTTTCATTTGAAGTAACTTAATTTCTGCAGAGGAGGGTTTAAAAGACTGCTAAAATAGCTCTGAATTTGTGACATGACAATGCAAGAATAAAATACAACTACAGGAAGCCCCCTGGAATTAATTTGGTTCCATTTCAAATGCACTGCTGATGCCCAGGAGGGTAGGAGAGGAAGCTGGTATCTACAAACATGATAGGTTTGTGATGGGGGACAGCTTATAATGTCAAAAAGATGCATCCTGTATCAAGTGGTGGGAAGAGAAGTGCTTTCTGCTTTGCATGCATTTTTAAGGATAATAACCATCTGGTGGGTGGAAAACTGGGGAAAACTTTACTTAGTGGCTGTTTGCCTTTAGTACCTTCTCTTTATAACAAATCTTAAAGTTGAAATATTTGAAGTTAAATGAGTAGCATAAAATAGCTGGAAATTGTTTCAACTTGGTTGTAAGTGCTCAGTTAATTTCACAGTGGAATTATGGATCATTTTCCAGTGCTTTTTATCACTAGCATACATTCCTATGTTAAAAGTGAGGAACAGAAGACTTTACCTTGCTATTACCTTTGGTCCCTGACTGAAGAATCGCAGAGTATCAAGTCTGTCCAGATGTCTAAGGGGGGATGCCCTGCTCAAAGGATCACAGACACCAGAGACTGCAAATAGCTTAGGGACTGGGGCACTTAAATCCAGAGAACGTGGAGGCTTGTCCATGTATTAGTTCATTAATTTTGCTGCAGAGGCAGAAGCAGCTTTCATTTACTGGTACAGGCTGGGGGCTGATCTCCTGAAAGAAGCTCTGCAGAGAAGAATTGGGGGTCCTGGTGGATAACAAGTTGTCCATGAGCCAGCAGTGGGCCCTGGGGGCCAGGAAGGCCAATGATGTCTTGGGGTGCATTAGGAAGAGCATTGCCAGCAGGTCAAGGGAGGTGATCCTGCCCCTCTACTCAGCCCTGGTGAGGCCACAGCTGGAGTGCTGTGTCCAGTCCTGGGCTCCTCAGTCCAAGAGAGACTTGGAGCTCCTGACACAGGTCCAGTGGAAAGCAACAAAGATGATTAAGGGATTGGAGCATCTCTCTCACAAGGAAAGGCTGAGGAAGCTGGCACTGTTCAGCCTTAAGAACAGATGACAGAGGGGAGCTTATCAGTATCTGTTGGTATCTGACAGGAGGGTGCAAAGAAGAAGGATCCTGGCTCTGCTCAGTGGTGCCCAGCAATAAGACAAGAGGCAAAAGGCAGAAACTGATGCACAGGAAGTTCCACCTGAACACGAGGAAGAATTTTACTGTGCAGTTGACCAAGCACTGAAACAGATTTGGTTGTGGAGTCTCCCAAACTGGAGATATTCAAGGACAATCTGAATGCAATCCTGTGCAATGTGCTCTAGGATGACCCTGCTTGAGCAGGGAGGTTGGACCAGATGACCCAACTGTGGTCTCTTCCAACTTTACCCATTCTGTGAATTCTGTTCAGTCAGAAATTCTTGGAAGAAGAGGTGATATTTTCAAGATTTTCTCCATGCTCTAGATCCAAGTCTGGATTTTGGATTGTCTGCTCTCTAAACACAAAGTTTAAGTTTATTGGATTTAAGTTATTAAACATAGAACCTTGCTGAGAAATTCAGAAGCAGGCTGATTTGGTACAAGTCTGAATAGAAATACAAGGTCTGGATCTTGGTTAGCACCTGGCATTGTTCATCTGGCCAGTTTCTGCTTCCAAACCTATAAAGTTCCCAAGCAATGGACTATCACTGCTGTTTTGAGGTTTGTTCTGTTGTCATGATTTCATTCCTATTAAGTAATGGTGTCCGCCCTTTCCAAACTTCCCAAGCATTTGCAGTTAAGAGGCAAGAGACTTCCTTGCATTTTTCTGGCACTGTGACTGGAAGTACTTAAACATCCATCACACCCTCAGTGGAATTGAAGGGTAAAGTTATCTGTTGATTCATCTGCCTACCCTCCTTTCTGTGAGGGGCTTTTTTATATGAGCTATAATGGAGCAAATACAATTACCAAGAAAAGTCAATTTACTGATTTTTTTTTTTTTTCCTCTTTTGGGACCAGTAATCTCTCACAGGAGGAGATACACGTTTGACTTCAGTAAACTTATCCTTTTGTCTGTCTCCCTCTAGTTTCTGCAGTGCTATTTAATCATATTTTGGTCTTTTCTGTTCCAGTAGTGCATCTGCTTCCATTTTTCCTTCCTGTGCTTTTATGATTCTTCCTGAAGTATCCGTTGATGTGATATTTGCTCAGTTTCACTGTTCCAGATGTAGGCATTTTAGCTGCTTCTAGTTTAAAGACATGGGGAAGCAGCAAAAGATACTAACAATAACAGCGCTGTTATCTTGTCATCGTTGGTCCGCTTCTACACCTCCCTCTTAGGCAGTTCTTACTAGCCTTTTTCTCAGCTTAGCTATTGTTACCTGGTCAAACAGATAGACTCTGTGGTGTTCCTGAAGAGTTAATTGCCATTTTCTGAAAATTCCCCATTTTTCTTACCTACTGTAGTGTGAATTTTTGTCTGTCAGCCATCTCTCCTGTTAAATGAAAAGATGCCCTTCTGGGAGAGTCTGTGGATTTCAGTGACCACAGAATCATTTTTGGGAGGAAAAAAAAAAAGATTTTATCTCTGAGGTACCTAGAACCAAACTCACACTGAATTAACCTGGCCTCTAAACTGATACAATTTATGGAACAAATAATGATAGGGACAAATCCTGACTATGCATATCAGTTCACTGACTAATTTAATAGAAATTAGCCAAGTTAGGTTGGGCCCTACTATTTGAAGTGCTTGATACTTTGTCAAAGCAAGGATGTTATTCAAAATTGTTGTCATATCCTTGGTTTTGTGTTGTTTTCTTTGTATTATCTTAAGTACTGAGCCTGAGAAGGTCATCCCTTTGTCCTCCATATAGCAATGGAGAAGCACACCCCCTGGTCTGTCACTTGTTAGTTTCCTAGAATTATAAAAAATTATTCAGGATAAGACCTCACAGTAACTCAGTGTGTTCTTGTACTCAAAACAGGGTGATGAAAAGTGAATCAGTCCCTTGCTCTTTGAAATCTGTGGTCAAGCACTGCCCATAACCTACCCAGAGAACCATGTTTGTCTGGTTATTACCATGGCAGTAGATTCTGAGATACCTGGATCTCAACTTTGACATGACCCAGAGAGGAAGAATGCTTTGATTACTATTGGCAATTCTCAGTGTGTAAGCTGAATCATGGCCTTTTGCAATAGCAAATTTGTATTTATGAAAGCACTGACCTCTTAAACTCTACCCTTCCATCCTGGGATGTAGGCAGGGATTTGCTATCGAGTTAGTGCCTGTTGCTAGAATGGCAGCCCTCAGCTGCACTTCTCCCAGTTTCTGCTTTCACACACTGTCTACAATCTACTGCCAAATTCAAACATGTTCCTTTGTGCCTGAGAGTTAATGGAAGCACACTCAGCAACGTACAAAGCACATTTAGACTCATAAAACATAAATAATGATAGCATTTGGTGGTGACATGCTGTATTAATGGATAGATCAGTCACATTTCCATGCCATTATCTCAAGTCCCAGCCTGAAACTCACTGGCTAAATGCAATGACGGGATACATTTTGTCTTAAAACCACCTCAAAAGACTTGTGATCTTTCAAAATGGGCTCTCACTGAAGAGAGAGGACATCTTTGTCTACCCAGGAATATCCCTTCTGCTTCCTCTTCAGAGCCAGACACAGAGAACTATTTGTGCTGTCTGTATTAGGGTTGGACGTTGCAGAGGAAAGCACTCAGCAGCAATTCCAGTTTACCTTTGACTCTTCTAAAGAGGGACCCTACTGGACTAGCCCTACCAAGGAAATATGGGGTAAATAGAACCCTTTTACAGGTTCTAAGCTAGAATGGGCACTGCATTCCCAAGCTGATTAAAACCAGTGGCACAAGGTAAGGCACTAATTTGTTTAATTGACTCAAGCAGGCCATAGTTTGCCCTTTAGTTAAGTGCATTTGGCTGTAAAACTAGACCAATCCAAAGAAGGGATACATCCATAAAGCTACATGTGCCCTTTGAGCACTGTGTCCTTCTGAGTAATTTTGATAATAGTTCCCAGTTAGTGACTTACTTGCTGAATGTAAATTTTTATCCCCTAGAAAATGTTTCTGTTCATGTGGGCCTTCAGAGAATTCATGTTACAATGTCAGTATCTATTCATGTGGCTTGATTTGTGATCTGGTCACACACAGGCATTGGTGCCTGTGGCATCTCTTACTGATACTCAGCCCAAGTCTCCTGGTCTTATTTATTATGTAGAAACTATATAGCACTTATCCATGTATCTGCATGTTACTTTGGAATTGGATCCTAAAATACAACCACAGGAATAGGGAATTCAGAATTCTTACTCTCACTCACTGCCGTGCCTCTGTTCCTATACCTTCATGACGATCCTTCTTCCTGTGAGTTTTTCCCACCAGATGGCAGTGCAACAACACTTAACAGAAATAGGGAGTGCAGAAAAGCTTGTAGTCTGGGACCTCAGCAGTGGTGAAAATGCATCATTTATGGTAACTGCTTACTTAAACTACCATGTGCCTTGTTTAAACTGACTACATCTGTGTAAGTTCTCCCTACAAGGCCCCAGCTGTGAGATTTTAGTAATGTGTATGTCCTGCTTAAGTTGGTCTTCCAGAAGCTAATATTTTAGCTGCTCGTTTGTAGTAATATTACCTTTATACAACAGGAAAGAATTTTTAACAATTAAGATATTCCCTAGTGTTCTCTAATTTCTGAAAGCAGTGTATGTAAAACAGCACTCATAGTTCAGGAAAAGCTAGAACCTAATCTCCAAGAACAAAGAGAAAATGTAGTAATTAAGAGACTAGACCCATGTCATGACCACAGTGGCTCACTTCTGGCTCTGTCTGGAAGGCCTTCCGTACATACCCAGTTGTCAACTCACTGCAGCGGGATCTGAGACACCTTGGAAACAGTCTCATTCTATTTCTGATGCTTTGATCTTTTGTGCTTAGTTGACGCTGACAAGTGCTGGAGAATATCTGAGTGCACTGACCTCTTTTTCCCATTTAATTTTCTCATTTTAGTTGGAAACTAGTCCTATATAGGATATAAATAGTGAGGCTATTTACATAGCATCTTCTGCTCCAGAGGGATCACCAGGCAATTTTCAACTTCATACACTTGGCATTACTAAAAAAAGCTACTTCTGGCATAGATATTAGGGCTGCTTTGGCTGTGGTTATAAACAGAAATCTGGACTTGGTGAAAAAGTGCCAGGGGGATTTTTTAATGTTTCAAGAAAGAAGACAAAACCTTTCTTCTAAAGCTTTTTTTTTTTTCAGAAACAGTTCTTGCTGCAAAGCATGTTGTATAGTCCTGCCTACAGCTGCCTTAGAAGGATGAAAGGTTGGGGCAGCCCTAGGAGCATTTGACACTGGGTCTAGGAGTCTAATTATGCCAAGCCTGATGATGAGACTCTTAAATCATCCCTTCTAGCATTTTAATTAATGCAATCATGCATAAGACTGGCAGCAGAACCACTTATGGAGAGCATTTCCATCTAAGGCTGAAAATTAAAGGTGAAAATATGGTGCTGAGCATGGGTAAACCAACTTTAACTCGCTTGAGCTCTTGGGATTGTAAGGAGGTGGGTTGTGTGAGAAGTGATATTAAAGTGAGAATTAAAGTGGAAGTGTTAAAGTCTAAGAGGAATCTGCAAGAATGAGAGGTTGTCCTGCTTTTACTTCTTTCTTCTAATTTAATGAAATCATACTAACCATTTTTTGTAGTACTTACTTGGCAGATAAGTGCTCAAACCCAAAGTTCTGTCCTCCTGCAATTTTTGTTATCCTACAGCCACAGAAAGGTGGAGTTAAATGCATGAGGTGCACTCCTTAAAAACAAGAAAACCCAACTCTTTTTAGGGTGGAGTATACCCTAAACTAGGTTTATACCCTGCCATGGTATGTATATTTGTACTGGTCCTGGCTGGGATGAAGTTAGGTGCTTGGCTTCATAGCAGCTCACAAGGAGCTTGTGCTTTGTGGGTAACACTGGTGTTTTGACTGCTGCTGCATGTTGCTAGCACAGTGTCAAGGCTTCCCCCTGTGAATAGTCTAGCAGCGGGCAAGAGATTGAGTGGGGACAAAGCTGGGACAGTGACCTGAATTAACCAAAGGGATATTCCATACTGTATGATGTGCTCAACAGTAAAAGTTCAGGGAAAAGCAGCATTTTTCTTCCAAGCAACTGTTACATGTGGGGATGCAGTTTCCCAGAAAGTGGCTCAACATCTGCCTGCCTGCCAACAGCAAGGTGTGAATACCTTCTTTTTGCTTTGCTTACATAGCTTGTAGTTTTCTTACTAAGTTCTCAATATATCTAAAGCTATTTTCCTTCCTTTGATTTTTTTAAAAATTATTGTCTCACAGGAGAGTTGAGTGAGCCAGGGAAGGATGGGTGTTTGGTTGCTGGCTAGGGTCAGCACCCCATGCTATTGCATCCTTCTTAGGATTTTTGTCCAGGATTTGTTGGGAATTGTAATCATGCTGCCTTTTTCCACTTTGCCTAGCCTTTCCCTCTGTCCTTCACTCTCACACAGGCCTGCTTGCAAAACAGGATCAGTTGAAGCTGATGAAATAAAAAAAAAGTTCCTTATGGACAGGATGGTACAAAGGTGAATATTGAACTGTTCGAAGGGAGAAGGTGTGATGACACTTACTAATGCCTTTCAAAGATTCCTAAGTATGAGGTTTGTATTCTTAAACAGGTTTTGAAAAACACTTGACTAAAAAGCATCAGAATCTAGAGCTTTTTTGTGGATACTCTTATTTCTGTAGCAGGCTCCACTGAAAAACTGGGTCTGAGCAATAGGGGGAAAAATGGATCTGAATTCAGATTTACAGCTTATATTGTTAAAAATTCCCGCAATAGAATTTGGATTAAAATATGCCAGTGACATTAGAGTAGGTTACAGAAGTGTATTGTCTCTGTTACATAAAACTTGTTTGAATTTTTGGACCAAGTCAAACCCAAAGCCATTACTAGCTGCTTTGAGAATTTAAGAAAAGGATTCAGATTCTCTTACAGGAAATAAATACCGAGAGCAAAAAAGTTATGAAAGATTTGAGGTTTTGATTTCTCATCTTGTTTCCAGACATCTAATGTAACTGCTGCAAAGTCATCTCCTGCACTACTCAGATGAGAAACCTGTCTTCCAAAATAAGACTTTTGAAATGTCCATTTTCCCACAGGAATCCATAATTGGCCAACCTTATTTAAAAAAAAAAATTAAAAAGGAAAAATAATAAAGGAAAGTAGGTAAGATAGGAGAGCAAAAGGATAGTTGTTATTACTGAAAATATTAGGCTTGAAGACTTTCTGCTACTGAAATAGCTGAGCCTTGTTCAACTGCCTGCTTGAACATTCCTAGGTTATTAGGGGCATTGGCACTGCGAAACTTCTTCTGGGGAATCATGTTTGAGCTTCTAGTTTTACTAATTTCACATGGTGTTTCATTCCAACAGAAAGAAGAAACTGTCAAACCACAAATAATGAATACATTTCTTTTTTATTATTTTTATTCTCAGGGTAGTGAGGTTAATAATACACTTGCATGTGGCTCTTGCATCACTTTGGCTACTAAAAATGAAACAGCGTGCCTTGCAATTTTCCTTCCCTTGCTCTTCCCTTTGTTCTCTAACAGGGACTATTTTGAATGTCTTCAGTTCATTATTAGCTGAGTATCTTAGGATCACACTAGTGAGACTAGAGGTTTTTCCCTTCTTGATATTCACAGAATTACTTGCTTCCCTCCTTATTTCTAATATGGAGATCATGACTTGTCTGGGAAGGTCATGTAGAAAGTGCTCTCAAGGCTCAAAAAAGCAAGCAGCACAAAGTTTTCATAGTATGGATTGGATTGGAAGTGACCTTAAAGATCATCTGGTTTGAAGCCTCTTCTACAGGCAGAGGACCTTCCTCTTGACCAAGTTACCCAGAGCCCCATCCACCCTTGAATACCTCCATATAGTAACCCCTTTGGTATTAACATGTGTAAGCCCTCTTTGTGGTAACTTGTTCCTTTCTGTCAGCATGGTGCCTTCTGCCTGCCCAAAATATTACTGATCTCAAGGAGAACAGAATAGGGGTTGTAGAAGAACTTTGTATTTCTCAGTCCTTATAACTGCATCCTGTACATAGAACAGATTCTTTTTAATTATAAGGAATTTGCCTTGATAGCAGAATTTGTGAAGCTAGGTTTCTCTTCAAAACTCAGGCAAATAGTTAATTGATGTGAATTTTGTAGTTTCAGGATTAAGCAGTCTCAGATTGCCCAAGCAAAACACGTTCCAAATCAAATTTGCTTTGTTCTCTCAGGAAAGCAGAGTGAAGTCGCTACCTTTGCATGATAAACAAACTGCAGTTCTTTGGAAACACGTTCCAGGCCTGTGGTCCTGTTGATGAATGTGATCAGTCTTGAGTTTGAATAAAAAAACTCAAGACATCAGTAAATTCTGTGTAATTTAGTGTTTCGGAATATATTACATGTGGCATCCGTGAAGCAAGACAGATAATCACTTCCAAGGAGCTATCTGAAGCAGATCTGCCAGTGCCTGTAAACTATAACAGGTATTGCCCAGTCATCTGTGAATAGAGCTTTAGGTAAAATCCATCTTGGCTGTTAGGCCTGAAACCTGATTAATCCACAAAGCTAATCAGGATTTGGTAATGTTAAAACTGTGGGATCAGGGAAAGTGTCAGCTCCTCTGGTGGAAGTTCATTGGCTGTAAAATGTCACAAAAATTGTCCACCTCAGGCAATACTGAATTCTTAAAGTGTGTTACAATTAGTGTGGAATGCCAGAATAATGAGAGGTTTATACAGGTGTTTTCCCACTTGCCAGGTTAGTTTTAATTGCCATGTGTAGAAGCCAACTTCTATTAAAAGGAAAAAGCAACAAGCCAAATTCAGAGGTGGCATAAATAGCATGTAATTTACACACAGCTACAGTGGTGTATGTGAACAGCAGTCTTATGTGGGCCATGTGCCGGGGGGCACAATGGCCAGTCTGTAGGCTAGGGGTTGTGCCGATGGCTTCTGCAGCCCAGTCCTGCCTTGTTCAGAGTTTGAAATAATCCAGTCTGCAGCAATACACCTGAGTAGTGCATTTTCACTGGCAATTTGTCTTTACTTCTGAATTCTCTCTTTCTACCTCCTCCTTTCAGCTAAATTTTTGCCACCTGTACAGTCAAGTCCAAGAGCTGAAGGACCGTGCTGGAATCCCTTCATGATGGCTATGGTCTAGCTACATCTGGAGACCTGTTTCATGGAAGGGATTTTTTTTTTTTGTATCTTTGCTGACTAGCCTTTGTGATGGAGTAGGTGGAATATTCTTTCTCCCTTTAAAAAACAGGACTCCAAGTTTTATCTTTCACTTCAAAGCTTAATTTTCCAGAGTAGTGAAAATAATGCAAATGAAAGGGAAACCTTCTCTTGTAACTGGCAAACACCTCAACATGAACAAGAGCTTATTTATGTTGAGGGTGGCAGAGAACTGGCTCAAGCTGCTCAGGGAGGTTGTGGAGTCTTCCTGTCTGGAGACATGCAAAATCTACCTGGAACAGTTGCTGTATAACCTGTTCTAGGTGACCCTGCCTTGGCAGGTTTGACTAGGTTAGTGCCAGAGGTCCCTTCCAATCCCTTCCATGACTGATTTCTGCTGTGTTGTTTAATAGAGGGTCCTATAGTCCAAGCTTGATGGGAGTTGAAACCTTTCCCAGTGTCTTCTAGAAAGATGTCTCGCTTCTTTATAAGGTGATTAGCAAACAGTTTTTCTCCTGAATAATTTTAAGGAGGCTGAGAAAAACCTTTATGCTAGCAAATGAACGCTGTCTGCCAAAACAGAAATAATTCCTGTGTGCTTGAAAGCCACAAGGAAAAGGCCACACTTCTTTCATTGCCACTTTCCCGACAAGTTTAAATATAGGCAAATCTGCAGTTAGTGATGTAATGTCAATGCTGTACTCTCTGAGCAGTTATTAGTTAATACCCACATAAAACAGTCCTGCATGGAAACATACAGCATGCCTAATAATGTTGCCAACTATCAAACCTGTAATAGATAACTTCCTACCCTAAACTGTGTCTCCTGTTGAAAACACATAATTAAATTGCACATTTTTATTCAACAGACAGTGAAATTGTTTATACTGTACTGTCCAGTTTTGTACTATCACGTACAAATGTTGAGAATCATGGTAGCACATCATCAAAACAAAATATTTTGCTGACACTTTTCATAGTTTGTTTTTATTTTCCCCAGTTTAAATCTTGACATAAGTACAGTTAGGTCTCAACAGCAGCTCCCTAAGATCTTAGTACATCATCTTTCTTGTAGTAAAACAGTGAAATAATAGTTCAGTGATCCCCCTGCTAGCTCTGTAGACTTAATACAACCACAGGACAGATGATTTTATGCCATGTATATAAAAGCTGATTTTAGCTGACTATTTTGCTGGAAACCTTTATTCCTAGTGAGAAGAGATGAAAACAGCAGCTTGAATGGTCAAAATTGAGTCAGCAGAAGTTGAGTGACTTTTAATATTGACATATTTGGTCTTGAAATATTTAGAAGCCTCAAAGTATCTTGACAGTTGCTTTCTTGAGCAGGGCCAGATTGAGTGCTGAGCAGTACAGATTGAGTATATTCTAGGTGCTGGCAGCAGGGACCTGAGTGGGAAAGAATGGAGGGAGGATTCACTGAGGATCCATTCCTTGTATTAATTAATGATGCTCCACTTTTTAACCATAAGGGGGAACAAGCGCTGAGTGTGTGCATGTGCAGTGTGTCCTAAAATTTATGGCTGGGAATCTTTCTGTAGCTGACACTGGCATCTATTGGTGACCCCTTGGTTTTATATTTCCTCACCTAAAGTTATTTAAACAGAAAATTGCCTGTAAAGCAGCAGCTTATTCCTTGCTCCAGGCACATGAGGGAATGGAGAAGGAAACAGGTTGATGCTGGGTCAAAACTGATATCTGGGAAACCACTGTAAAAGTCACCTTTCCTATGTCCTCCCTCTTTTCCTGTTTTAAATCATTGACTCTTGGGTTCTCACAGGATCTGTTAATATCTGGTTATAAGCAGTGCCAAGGAAGAATTAGCAAGTGTGTTGCTGAGGAAAAATGAGATGAAGCGCTCACTGTGTATCAACAGGAGAAGTGGTATCACAGCCAGTTTTTGTGAGATCTACTGAGATTTGAGGGTGGACAGGAGAAGGAGGATGAAATTTTAGGAATATTCTTTTCGCAAGTTCTAAGCAGGTGTTAGTGCCAGAGACATGAGCAGAATGCCAAGAAGCTCAACAAATATGTGCTGGTAACTTGTGCCAAAGATTAAACACATCATAAAGAAAATTATCCCACTTCCTGAGCAACAAAAAGAGATTTTATCCTCCTCCCCTGACTACTTACAGAATGGGCAGGTATGGGCACTGTTTCACAAAATAATTAACAGAAAAGCCCTTTATGCTCACATAATTTGAAAAGCTGAATTATTTCTACCAAGAAAACCTAATTTGGGTTGTCCCCAACAGGTACTGTTGCATGGGGTTGTTCCTTCCTGAGGTGCAGGATGCTGTACTTGCTCTTGTTGAGTTTCATGAGTTGTTGATTAACCCACCAACCTGTCAACCTGCCTCCTCTCCCAGCAAGTGATGTGGCTGATCACACAACCCAGCACTGTGTCAGGGAAGCAGTGCCCACATCTTACTTTGCAAAATCTTATTGCTAAACTTACCTTGTTTCCTCCAGCCTGTCTTAAAATAGTAGTAAATCTTACCCACAGTGAGAAAATCTTGTGATCAGGATGATGGTTAAACAGTAGAGAGTATAAACCTTTCTTTTTTGGCTGGGGAGGGGAATGGGATTGGGAATTCTGGGATACTGGTATTACCAGAGGTATTTCTCAACTGGTGGAGCAATAAACAAGCCCATATCCTCATTATGCAGAGAAGCACTTAGAAGTTTGTCTTTTGACTTTGCCTTTAGTTTCAAGGACTGGCTGCCTGGATTCAAATGTGCACCTGAGCAGGCACCAGAGATACACCAGATACCTGCAGGCATCCCTGGCACAGGAGTGCTGCCAGAGCTGCTGTCCCTGCTGCCAGCAACACTTCACATCAGCACAGGGCACTGCGGCTTCTTGGCTGCCAGGGCTGCAGTGCCAGCTTAGACTTTTTGCATTTCAGCAAATTTTGATGAGCACTTCTTTCTAACTTCCATTTAGCCTGACTCCTACTCTTCTCACATGAGTGAGTTAATTTACTCACATCTGCAGTGGGGAAGGAATGCAATTTAAAATGGGAGCATTTTGAGTTGTGAGTATGTGTATATGGTACAAGCAGTACTACACTTACCTAATAGGACAAGGCAATGAAATAGGGCTAAGGTGATCAAATTTTGTCAGGAAAAAGGTAGATGGTGGAAATATGCCCTTTGTAACTTGTCTCATAACAACAATTCCAGAGTTCTTTCTGAAATGTGAGTAGGAGTAAAGTGTATCTTCTCTGTATACAGAATTTCTGAGCTTCTTACACAGTAATTCCTAATCAGTACTGAATAATTTCTTTGGATTCAAGGATTCATTCTTGTTCTTCGTGCTAATGTGTGCATCATAGGCTTGTGAATGTCTTGGGAAGTGAAAAAGCATAAAGCTTTAGAAACCCTTCAGTTTGATCCCACATTAAATGAACATCTTCCTGCATCATTTGCAATAGCAGGACAAGAAACTTTTTTTTGCACGTGAAAGTGATCACAGAGAGGTAACTGTGAACCTATTTGTATTGGTAAGTATCTACAGTATGAAAAAAAATTTACACATTTAAATAGTATGGCTTTTTTAAACTCACACTTTAAATAATTAGAGCTCTACCAAAGCAGGTAGAGAATATTTTGTTTTAAACTTCAAACTAATAATTGCTCTTTCAAGGAATTGGGCATACCTTTCTGAATAGAAATACTTTTCTCTTTCAATCTCCTTCTAAATCAATCAATTCTAAGGAGCAGATGCATTGATTTTTGTGTGGCTTTGCCTGAATTTCACAATGCTTTCCTGCTTTCCAGACATGTCCTTCTCTGCATGTTGTCTGCTTCATTATTAGGTTTTTGAAGACCTTGTAACCTTGAGGCAAAGCCATCCTATGCCTAATAAGTAGAGCTGTCTTGTCTTGAAAAATATAAATACAGAGGAAACAGAAAACACTAGGAAAGTGCTGGAGTCCCATTTCCCTCCCCCTTTTCCTCTCATGGGTCTCAAGGCCTGCAGATAGTTCCAGTCACAATTCAGAGTCATTTATCATAAAAGAAGATGTAGGGATCTCTCCTATCTTTACTAGGAGTATGAAATAATTGCTGGTAAATGTGTGGGCATTTTATGTTAAAGTCTATCTACAGCAGGTTTTTCCTGTGAACATTTCCTATGTGTTTGCATCGTGTTCTTCTGTCGAGTGTCTACGTGTCAGTACAAGCTGAAAGGATGAATTAAAATTAATGGTTGCTGGAATTATATTTTCTTCATTGTCAGTACTGATGTCCTGTGGAGACAAGCAACCCATCTTAATTTGGTGTTTCTTACCTGTCAGGAGCACAATTAGATCTGATGTTGCCTTGAAGTATTTGATCCCTGGCCCTTCCCTAGCGGTGAGAGGAGATCGGTTAATACATATGTCTGCCAATTAGGAGAAAAAGGTGCTCACAGGCATCGTTCTTTCCCACTTTGCTTGAGAGGTTTCTGGTTTTACTTCTGCTGTTACAGAGGTATAAGGAAAGATTAAAAATCAAAGAAACTACTCCTGATGAACTGTAAGTAGAATTGTTTCTCTCTTGACTTTCTGTGCTTGAGCTGCCACACCAGAAGTATTGTGAGATCTACATATGTAAGAGATACTGCCCTTATGGCTGCTCCCAGTTAGGAGGCATTTTACATAATGTGGTTATATTTGTGACTAAATGTCCTTAGCTGACTGCTGTGCCTTCCTTGTCTTTTGAATTGAGAACTTTGTGCTTTCAACAATATCCATAAACAAAGAATGCATGAGAGATCATACAAAAGCCTGTTTGTTTGTTGAGGACCCACTGTAATGTCTGGCTTTTGTTTTCTTGACTTGGAGTGAATGCATGGAGAGACAGCAACTGCACTTGCAGTCAAGCAGAGGAGAAGGTGTTGAACTGCTAAATCCCAAAATCCAGCAGTGCTATGCTGGCATGAAGTGGGGATCTACACAAAAGCTCCATATGAGTTGTAAACAAGTCAGGCCACTTCTCTACTCAATTTGATCTTTTCCGTGATAGTCCGTGGTTCCCAAGTGGTTTTTCAGCTCCTGCTCAGGTTTGTGTTCCAAACCTCACCCTGGCCTTTCTGTATTCTGTCTGGTTTGCAGTCTGGTCTTTGTGTCTTTGCTTTGTCCTTTTGGACTGTTCCATGCAGATTACCTGGAATAGACTGGGACTTAATATTTGTGTTTTTCTAGTGTTTTGAAATGGTGCCTTCCTGGCTTTGTCTGTTTCCTGTCCATAGCTCTATAGTCCTGTCCCCCAGAAACCTGATTTTTCTAGAGCTGATAACAGACCTCAAGTTTTCTAATTAGAAATAACCATACCAATCCATAAAACTTGTTAGGCCTTGTCTGGGTTTATTTAGTCTTTGTAGCTTAACTTTAGCTGTATATATAAAATTACTTAAACTGTATCTAATTCTGGAATCAGATGATTACTGACTGGCCTGTCCCAGCTCTAATAGCATAATTTTTCCGTGGTAAGGTGGCTTTTGCCTATTCTGTTGTTTTGAGCTTGTTTTTAAGCTATATTATTACCTGATTTACTTCAGGTTTTACTTCACTTTTATGTCACTTATTGACTTGTTTGGTTCTTTCCCAGAAATACATGCGTCATTTTATTGTATCATACCTTGTATAGAGAAGGAATTGTGGCTAATGCTAAGAACCATTAGCAGAAGAAAAAATGTAACCTATTTACAAATTGGAGTATAAACACACAAGAGTACTCATAGAATGGATACAAGACCTGGGAAGAAAAAATTCACCATCAACATCATTCTTCTGGCTGACAACTTACTGCACCGAAAGGATGAGAACTTGACATTGGAATACTTCATTTTAGGCATTTGTTACATTAGTGATAATTCACAATAGGAATGGGATAATTTGAATTGAAGAAGTATTTCTTACTTTTACATTAGTTTGCTAGATGATTAATTAAACTAATAACGTGATGTTTTTTCTTTGCTTTTCAGACGATGTATGTCCTTTTGGTTGACCATAAAAAGTTTTGTATGTGGAAGCTCTCACTTGTCTATTGGAGTCTTACTCTGATTTACCAACTTGATATTGGTGCTGTAAGTAGAATATAAATATCCTTGATTATAAATATCTCTGAATGCAGAGCCAGCATTAAGTGTGAATAAACTGGTGGTTGTCTGGGGCAAGACTGTGAATGGTGGTAAAAGCATAGTGGTAATCAAGCAAGGGAACTCAGTCTCCTAATATTGGCCCTGTCTGTGTTTGGCCTTTACTGGCTCAGGGATATTAAGTAAACAGATGGAGGAACACAGGAACCACTCTGTAAGTGGTCCTAAGTGACAGGAATGATAACAGCTATTCATAGTTTGTCTTGGTTTGGTCAAGCATCTGATCCATCCCGGTTGGGAAGAGAGATCATGCAGATATTGGGCCCAGCAGGAAGAATGGTGATGCCTTTAGAGGGATGCCTGAAGAATTTCCATGCTCCCTGACTTCTTCCTGCTCGGCAGCTCTGCATTTTCTGTGTGTCACAAAGCAGGTGTTTTGAGGGTTAGCAGGAACACACTGGGGGCAGAAGCAGATGGCATCCTGCTAGGCTGATATTTGTCTTTGGGAAAGAAGCAGTAATTTTGCTGCATAGCATCCTTATTGCTGTGCATATAGAATACAGTGAGACATTGCATTGGAATGGAGTAGAGACCTTGAAGCAGAATATAGCTGACATTATCCTATCCAGCATATTTCCATGGAGAATTGGAGAACCCTATTAAAAAATGAAAGATGTAAGTAACTCTTAGTTTCTCATATTCTGTCTCAGTTTTTAGACAGAATTGGAACACAACCAAAACATCTGACAAATGCTTACTGCCTGCATCAGTGGCCTCAGTAATGTTGCATGTGAGAGCAAGAATACAGAGACCTTAGAGACAAAATGTTACTGGAATCTCTACTAGAGGATAGAGGAGTCTGTAATTCAAACACTTCAGAAGTTTAAAGCTGGTACATGGAAGCTTCTGACTTACATCAAGTCTTCTGTCTCTTCAACTAAAAAAGCTCCTTTTTGCTCAAAGCGATAGAGCAGTTTCCTTCACCTCCTGCTTTGACCAGCTATGTGCTGTTGCTGTAGCAGCTTAGCAGATAATGCGTTCTTCAAAAAAACTGGCTTCACTAAAGTTCTCAGTGAAAAAAATTCTGTTGGGGAAGAAGACAGTAAAATTTATGAAACGATACCTGAAAAACTTCAACAGAATCCTAATGGTCACTGCAAGTATAATGTATTTTTGGCCCTGGATCTAAAGGGCTAAAATAATGTTGTAGGGTGTTGCTTTTTTTTTTTTTTTCTTTTGGTTGTTGTTTTGTGTTTTGTTTTGTTTTTCCTTTTTTCCACAGATTTCTCTTTCGCACATGGCTATAAGAAGGCTTTATTAAAGGAAGGATATCACAGCACAACCTCTGAGCTTGTATGCCAAGAGGTCTCCTCTTTGTGTACGCTCTCTTAAAGTCACATAAAGGAACTAGAGCTATATTTGGTTAGATTATATTTCTGATGGGATATTTTTAACAAGCCTGTTTCATCACCCACATCACAAAACAGCTGGGAGCCTGATATGAGGTTCAATGTCTTTTCATTAATGCTTTCTTCCTCTGCAAGATCTTGGAACTAATAACTGTGACTAAAATGAATCTGCCCTCCAGCAAGGAATGCTGGACACAGAGCCATTCATTCTCAATTAATTCCTTGTGGAAAGGTTGAGACTTAACTAACTTGCTGCTAGAAAAGGATAAATTTGCTGAGATTGTGAAACAATAATGGGTGACCCTGAGCTGTGCCGAGTGGCTGGGTCATGGGCCAGGTTCTAGATGCAGCTCACCACCATGCCACTGTGGTTGAATTAACAATACTAAAAGGGCCATAAAGAAACAAAATTCTGCTCTGGTGGTCATGGTGGAATGTAGGGTGAGGTAACACAGCACACTGTGATGTCATAGCTGAAATGTATTTACTAAGTGGATGAGTAGCATTTTCTATTCAAACATGTTCTGATGCTTGCTCATTCACTCTATGACTGACAGGGTTACAGCCACAGTCTGTGGCTGGTGTTATGGAGGTGGGGGAAAGGGATGCTTGTTCCAGCTGGCCAAGAGTCTGAGTTCTCACAGCTGAATGATTAAGACTAGTAGAGATCTAAGCTGAAGAAAGCTGGCCCACCTTGTGCCAGAGAAAAGCTGGAGAAAAAGCAAGTGAGACAAACACAATCAAAAAGTTGGATAATTAATGATGAAAAATGTGGAGAGCTGTCATTCTGAAGATTCCCATACAAGTGGATAGTGAGATTTGCATTTTGTCCCATTGAAATGAGAAATTTCCTGGTTTCTGGATCTTGTGACCTAGCTTGAATTTCACACCTTTAAAATTTAGTGTGCCTGCATTCTGAGAACCTGAGCAGGTGAAGAGTACATTGTATCTTTATGATTGCACATGAACAACACAAAATGAAGAAGTAGCTGAGCAGAATATCTAGGGAATCAGGCCTGTCAGAAGTGCTTGCAAAGAATTAAAGATCCTCTATACAGTACTTGAATTGAAGGACTGAGTGTCCAATGGTGTTTCTGATATGACAGAGTTCAGAATCTAGGGCACACGGATGTGAAACAAGAAGTGTTTCACACAGGGCTGTCAGCTGTCCTGCCAACAGTGCCATCATAAGCAAGTAACTTCTCTGTTCTAGACCTCAGTTTTCCACATCTGTGTATTCCACATCTGTTTCATTACAATTTTTATTTCCTTTGCTAGCCTGTGGGATGTAGGATATTAATGGTACTTCCAGTTCTAAATGTTTTCATTCACATTTTTAGTAGACTGGTAACAACTGAGAGAATAATTTTGCTTCATTTCTTCTGGAGATTTGGTCTGTACTCTTTTACTTTTCTAACATAATGTCTCAAAGTGTTCCACAGTCTAAAAAATACCACACTATTTTTCAGGAGAGCAAAACAAGGCACTGCAAGGAAGCAGCAATTGGCAAGGCACCTACAGCCTTTTTATAGCAGACCTTGGAGCAGTTTCCTCCTGCACAAATATTTCTAATTAATGCTTTCTGAATTATGTAATATACTAATGGATGGGAGCAAATTTCTGAATCAAACACTGCTTTGGGCAAAGTTTGGCTTTGGTAAGACTGTCAGACCAGAGCTCTTACCCAGATAGAATGTGTTTTTGAAACAACCGAAAAATCTTCTGCTAAGCCTGTCACATCCAATTGTGATCTTGTCAGACCTTGTGTTATGACTGGTAGTAGAGCCAGAATCTCATCTTGTCATTGAGGGCTCTCTTTAAAATATTGCTGCACAGATATTCCTTCCCAGATGTAATTTGCAATATAGTTGAGGATTTGAAGAAGAAAGAAGGATGCAACTTGCATCAGTCATGAGGTATCTTCCAGGTTGCTGGTGGTACTGGGGAAAAGCTAATTTACACAGCTGTTCCTGCAGGTAAACAAATCTCTCACTTCAGTACACAGATCCCAACCTTCCCATCTCTCTATTTTCTAAGTAGGACCTGTATATATTAAAATATGGCATTAAGGAACTTTCATAAGGGTTTTATGAATTTTGAAATGGGACTGACCTTGACTCTACTGAAAGCCAGTGAGAACTGAGCTTACTTGAATTTAACTCTTTAATCAATTGACTACTGTAGCAGTAGTCTGTGAGGTGAACAATAATGATTCACATTTAGCAGATAAAACCTTGGAAGCTACAGATGTAATGTCACTTCTGGTATACTTCTACATATTTTTAAAGCTTTTCATAACTCAGTGCACTGGATGGTTGGGCTATCCAAGAAAACAGAGAAAACGAAATAGCATGTCTAATAGTATGTGGTATGGAGTTTGATGCTTCCCACCATAAATAAGTCTTGGCACCCACTGCTCTAATCACTGTTGATTATGGACCATGTTTGGTGGCTCCAGAGTTAGGGTATTTCTTCCTTATGTTCCCTGGTACACTGATTTCAAGTATGGCTCATCAGTCTCAACGCAGAGTGATGCTGGTATATGACAGCTTGGGCTCAAGAACACATTCCTGGAGACTGGGAGTGGAGAGTGGCTGAGATGTCTTTGTGGAGTAAAGTCAGTTTAAAGCAAGGAAGTGCATCTGACCTTCGGCTGGTGCATAGGAAAGCATCAGGACATCTGTGTATTCCAAATCCTAGAGCTAGCATAATGCCAAATTAATCCTAGCAGGCTTCATTAGTTCCAGCTTTGGGCTGTTCTTCAATGCCATTAGGGGAAACCAAGATGATACTAAAAACAGTCTGAAAATGTATGTGGCGCTGTGCCTTAATTTATTATCCATCTGGACCTGAACGTTCTTTGTATCTATGACACAGTTGGATAATCCATGTAAAAAATAGATTCAGATGACTGTCACTTAGCAGGTCTGGTGGAAGACCCTACTCTGTCTTCTGCTGTCCACAGGGCATTTCTGCCTACAAGAGGACAGTTAGAGGCTTTTTAGGTCTGTCACTACTGCCACAGGACCATTCAGAACACCTCAATTTGGGTCAGTTCCAGTGAGTGCTCTACATTCCTGAGAGGCAAGGCTATTGAAGATGTCCTTTGACTTAGATAAGCAAGTCACTTAACTTGTTTCTCCTGTTGGGTTCTCCTGAGGGCATAGGAATCACAGGTCAACTCAAGGTCTAGGTCCATTCCATTCTCTCTTCTATCTCGAAGCCCCCGAGTGGCTCAGGGGACATTACTGTACCCTGTTGCAAGCACATAAGAGGTAATGTGTTCTTCCTATGCCTCCCTTCAGATTGACACTGATTTCTAGCTACTGGCTTTTCAGTCATCTTCATCAAATACTGAAACTGTTCCTGCAGTGTACATCACAATCCTGCTGAAATGTTACCAACAGTCCATAGTGTGCCAGGTCCCTGATATGCTTAGTACAGTGTTCCCTGCCTGCAAAACAGGGAGAAAATTTGCTTAAATGGGTATGGAGTACACTGGGAAGGGAAGGAAAAAAAAAAAAAAAACAACCCAAAACAAACCAGTAGGAAGAGGGAGTAAAAAAATGCAATCTACAGCTCACAAAAATCTGATTATCTCAAGGTATATTGAAGTCTGCAGAGCAGTTATGTTTCTGTGTGACTCCTGGCAACCAGCAATGTATCCTCTAATAGCCTTGGGTGAGATTGAAGTTTTGGTGATTGTGTTCACGTTTTTGGCTCTCATCTTCTTTTCCCCAGCACTTCCTCAGACCAGAGCTTTGCTGTCACTAGATGGGGGAATGAGTAGCCTCACAGCTTTGAAGGAAATGCTTAATAAAACTTGATGGATGCAGCCCAAGAAGCTCCCTTTCCATTTTTCTTGCTGGGAGTAGTTTTAAGCGTTGAAGAAGTCATGCTGTCGGCAGAAGTATTTTGTGCCTGAGATGCTCGTGTTTGCCAGGTTTGACAGGCAATGGAGTGGAGGGATATTGAGGGAGGTTGTTTCTGTGGGGAGTTCAGAAATTAAATTAATTTGATTTCTAATGGGAGTTCAGAAAATACTAGCGAAGAGAAGTGCCAGCAAACTTTAAGGTTGGGGTCTCTCCTTTACCCACAGATACAGCAGATAAATGTCTGTCCTATCACTTAAGTATCCACCCTTGAGGCAGCTATCTTGCATGCACTGTGTTTTCTGTGTAGGAAAGCAGAAAATATTTGTCTGAGAGAGAAGGAAATTGCTCATGCAAGAGTTTATTTTTACTCTTTTATTCTAGTATTGTCTCTCACGTGCACATAACCCCTGTCTGAGTGGTGGAGAGGTTGAAAGGTGCAGTAGAGGCACCAGGAGTCCTTCCCACAAAGACGTGTGTATCTCAGAGAAACATGTTTGGGGACAGATTCTGAGATGGACAGTAAACATGGCTCAGGTAGTCTGGCTCTGCAACGGACCTCCTCTCCTGGGACCGTGTCAGCCTCCCAACCTGGTCATTCACATCTATCCGCACAGTTTTCCTGCCACAATGAATGCAGGATTTAATACAATTCTTCACCAAGCAACCTACTCAGAAACACTTCTGTTGTTCCCAAAATGGCAGTGCAGTCTAGTGTGTGTTAGCAAGACTTCATAAGACCTAAGTAAATATCAAAGTGAAGGGTCACAGTGTGAATGTTGATGTGGGAAAAAGCTTCATCTTCAGGTTTGAACATTGCTTGGTCAGGTATAAAAAATAATTTCTAGTAGTTGTTAATAGTGCTGAGATGGTCAGAAATTTTAGGAAAAAGAAAAAGGTCTCTCCAAAGGAAATTTTTCAGCTGCATGGGTAAGTAGGAGTTCAGATTTGCTTGTCAGCTGGGTAAAAACACCACTTATATGTGGGTGGGTAGAAACAAATGGTTCTCTTTACTTTTTGCACTGTAACTTTTGCATTTTAAAATAGTGTGAAATAGTGTGTTTGTATTTTGCAAGTAGATTAATTTTATTTTTTGCTTGGTTAGGGTTAAGTTTGGTTTCAGGGCTGTCCTGGTTATTTTGATTAGGTTAGCTGGGACAAGAATTTGCTCATCAGACTCTTGCAATGTCAGGCTCTTGAATATAAAGTAGCACCCAAGGATTACCTGCAGCTTATCTTTTGTCTAGGCAGGTTTAGGGGTTGATAACATGAATGTTAGTGAGGAATAAATGTCTTCTGATGAGTGCATGCAACTCAATAGTTTCAGAATGTGGTATTATGCCCTGTAAACACCCAGTTCCTTCAACATTTTCTTAAGTTCTTGGCATCTTCAGCCTCCAATGAAAACAAAATCTGCTTTGTGTCTACATGATGTATGAAGAATGATTTCCTGTTGCTGGTTTTCAATTTTCACTTTTCACAGTTTCATTGCACATCTTCCTGTTATGGTATTACGCAACAGAAAACAGAAACTCCCCATCTCTCTTTACTGCTATGGTTACTTATTTGATGTACTTTTATCTTGTCTTATCCTTTGTAGCCCCTTTCTAAAGCAAACAGTTGAAGCGATTTCAGTGTCTTTGTGTGATCTTTTCAAATCTCTTGAAAATTTTTATTACCCTTCCCTGAACCTTTACTTCTGTGATTTCGTTCTTTGAGGTGGGAATAACAGAAAAAAACCCTTCCTCCTGTTATAGATCACAGAATATTCTGAGTTGGGAGGGACCTACAAGGATCATCAAGTCCAACTCTTAAGGGAATGGCCCGTATGGGGATCAAACCTGTGACCTCCTTCACATTATTGGCACTGTGCTCTAACCAGTTGGGTTAATCTCAGGGTTAATAATCTCAGGGTTAATAGTCAGAGGACCTACACAGCAACTGATTCATAGCTGAGATCATAGTGACATTTTTACTGGCCTTTTATTTTTAATATTTACCTGAAACCTCCCAGAATCATGTTTGGATCTTTAATGTTCATGTTTCATCAGTAACTCATAGATATGCTGAGATTAAATAGACATAGATAATTCTTCCTCCTTATTGGGCCTGAATTACTAATGTAACTAAAAGATTCAGTTCTGAGGCTGATCTTTGAGTAAATTTGATTTTAACTTCCATGGGACTTCCACTGCCCTTTCAGGAAGATGTATTTCCCATTAGACATCTGCCTGCTTTGCTGAAGCTAATTTTTGCTTTCTTCAGCTCATCTTCTATTTTCCCTTGTCTCTGCATGTGGTCCAGAAATCATAATGAGTATTGCATTTGGGGAATTTGAACATCAGCACACTAGAAGACTCTCCAAATATCCTTACAAACTTTCTGCTTCCTTCTTTTTTTAATGCAACATAATTTATAAAGTACACCAGAATCTCTTGCTGAAGTGACAGAAGTTGCCATTCTGTTAACAAAGAGACTGAATGTTAGAAAGCTCTGGTGATATCAGTCTGTTTAAGGAAACCTTGGAGCATGACAACCACTTACTGAGTCTTTCAGGTTAATAAAGCCATACACAAGTTCTGGGCAGGGATAAACATTATCAATAAAATAAGAACTGCTTACTGAATCTCATGGATGTTGCAGTGGAAATAGCTTGAGGAAATTTCTCTTAGGCTCAAATAACCTGTGCATTTTGAATAAGGCAGGATTAGGCTTCTGCCCCTTCTCTCATAAGATACATTGGATTTTCTATAATATCTTGTGCACTGGAAATTGACTTTTATCTCTTTTTTCCTAAGTGTCTTAGAAAAGCAAGCAACAAACATATATTTTCTCACTTCCCCCTTCCCCTCCCCCCTTTCTTTCTTTGTTGTTAATTTGGAGGAAACTCTTTTGAAATTGCCCTTAGTCTTCATGCACGGAGGATGATATATTAAGATTACAATATATATTAAACATCCTGCAGTGAGAGTTCTGCTTGTAACAATTAAAAGTGAATGGCATTGTGGGGTTTTTTTCCCTTGCAGTTTTCATGAGCTATTAAAGAGGAATTTGGCTGTAAAATACTTCCCATCCCTTAGGGAAACAAATCCTGAGAGTTTCTGGAACTGTTTTTAAATGTCAGGTTTTGAAAAAAACCATAAACAAACCACTTATCTTTGTCTTTAGTATAAATTTACTGGCTTGATTTACTGTATTTGTTTCCTGTGAAAAATTCCCTAGGCATAAATATGCTCCCATGGCCTGATTTGGGAATTTTTTAAGCACAGTTTTGATGTGTACAGAGGGAGCAGATATCAAGGAAGGCTTTGGTTGTTATGCTGAACAAGAACAAGTGATCATAATCAGCTCTCAGCGAGACCTTTACTCAATGGTAGGACTGTGTTTAAACAAATTAAGATGAAATGAGTTTGTCTGATATTGCAGTACATGTAAATTGCTAATTGGAGCTATGTCACAGGAACTGCCTCTTTGGTGAAGATTTGGGTTAGGGCTTGTTTTGTCTGTATGTCATATTAAATTCCTCTGGTGTTGATGGATCTGATACTTTCTGCATTGCAGCAGAGTTGCAGGGTTGATTGGAGTACAGTTGATTAGCCAGAAGTTGAAGTGTGACTGTGGCTGAATTTGGATATTCCCAGAGAGAGCTGTATATACAGTTACTGGCTGGTATATGACTGAGCTTAAAAATTGTCTTCCAGCATTTCCTGTGTTTCTGATTCCAGTGATAAGATTCCAGCCTGCAGGGTTATTAATCCAACAGAAAGCAGATTATCTTGTGCCTTTACTTCCAGTCCTGTAAAACACTCACACTCTAAAAAACAAAATAGTATGAACTAGGAGCCATAATACCTAGACAGGAAATCATTGCTTTAAAATTATTCTTGGAGACTTCTTTTGCAGTTTTGTCTGTATCACAATGCTAGGCTTTGGTTTCAGCTCTATTTCAAGCTAGTTTATTAAGGAGCTTGAAATGGCTGTGGTAACATGGATCTTTTATCTGCAGAAATCAGTTTGGGTATGGACATGAATCGTGGGAGAAAGGTCTGGCACAGGCTGAGCTGTGTTGAATATTCAGGACTGGTCTAGTGAAAGGTGTCCCTGCCCAGGGGGGCTGGAACTAGATGATGTTTAAGGTCCCTTCCAACTCAGGCCATTCCATGATTCTACGATGATTCTATGGTTCTAGGATTCTATGATGATTCTATGATACTACAACAACAATCTGGATGCAGATGTGACTAATGTGAGGGGCTGAGGAAGGACTGGAGCAACTTGGGTACTGCAGGTCACAGGCAGGCATTCCAATAATCGGTGCATAAAAAGCTTCTGTAATGCTCACCTGGGCTCATCTTGTGCCCGCAAACAGTCCCTCACTTTCTGAAGAACTGCAGTATTGAATGCACTTCAAACAGGAAAGAGGTCATTGCTTGTGGTACAGTAACTTTAGTGGAAATGTGATCCTTCGGTACTGAAGCATTTTTAAAATCCCTTTGGCTGTTACACTAAAAATGGACTTTGTCACAGTATAGCAAACAGATGGGATATTCTGGAATTTTGTTTATATTCTTGCTGTTGGTGGTGTTTGTCTTCTCCATTAGGCATTTCTTGTGAGTGCTTCCCTGCTCTCCCCTGCTGCCAGCATGCTGCCTGATATTCAAAACATGACATAGAGTATTCAAAGAGAGAAAAACCTTCAATTGAAGCTGCTTATCCTTAACACAAAGGCAAAACACTGAAATTCTTTAATGAAAAGAGTGGAAAATACAGAAAGGAAGGAAAACAGCAGCACTGTCTGTTCAAACCAGAAGTGTCTACCAGTGTCCATTAGCCTATAGTGCAAGGAAACTTACTTCATTAGTCCTTATTAAAGTCCACAACTCAGTTAAATTTATTTATAAATGTAGCTTGAGAACTGTTCCAGATAATTCATACGTGGACCCTCTTTGATGCAGTATCAATACTCTGTGGTAGTAAATTTTTCCATTAGTTTGGTAGGTAAAGCATTCAGGGCTAAATTTAGCTTTAATGTATATACAGTGTAACCAGAGAAATTTGCTGGATTCAATCTGGTTCTGTGCAGAGTGTGCTCCATCACGTTCAGAACTTCCTGCTTGTGCTCTTTCTGCCCAGCACTCCTGCTTACAGGATTTTCCTCTGGGGGATGTGGGAGCACATAACCAGTGGGACTTCTTGTGCAGGTTTGACTGGTGCATGACAGGGAGAGGCATTAATGGTGTAGCTCTGCAGTGACATACCAGAGGAAAGTAAGAGTTCGGTTTGCAGTCACTGTTGCTGCTGTGGCTAAAATTCATGATCTGTAGCTGAAATCAGATGTTGCTTGGTACCTTCAGCAGTATTTCTGACTTCAGTGTCTTCACATTTCCATATGTAACCCTGCAAGGAAGTACTGAGGAAGATGTGATTATCCATTCATGTAGGATGATTGAGAAACAAAGGAGGGAGTTATAAGACATGGGAAAAATATTGACAGAAACATGCAATAAAAACACAAGGATGTTTACCAAGTCTAAGAGCTGGCTGGGACTTATCCATGTCCATGCAATACTTGCAAGCATGGGACATCATTTTTCACAGGGAGTTCTGGAGTATAATCCATCATCATTCGAAACAAACCAGCTGTTCTCTGAAAGCTATTTAGGTCATGAGATGTCACCACACCTGACCATAAAATCCATCATTTTGGGGAAACCAATGGCCAGTGCCTGGCATTGTGAAACACTGGGAGGCAGAAGCTGTATTTATCTTTGTTAGAATTGGCAGATCACCCCTGTAGCTTCAGATTAGCCCACAGTGACATACCAGCTCTATATATTCCCATCCATCAAGGTGATCTCCTTTGGAACGAGCCAGCTACTACTCTAGCTTGAGGACTTCTGGGTTTGTTGGTGGATTTGGAATACTGAACATATGTAAGAAGAAATACACCTTTTGAAATGCTAAACAGCTCTTTTCTTTATTCCTAGCAATTTTCTTTGGTGTTGGATTGTTCATTCCTCCTATCCTTCATATTTATTTCTCTCCTTGAGCCTGCAAGGTATTTTGCACTGAACGTTTTCATCCAGACAGCCTTACTTCTGCTTATGCAGCACAACACACAGCAGTGCACTTTACATCACATCTTCAAGAAGACTAAATACCAAGTTCAGTGTCTGTACCTCACTGACTCATCAGAGTCTTTTGGGCTCGCCAAACTTCAAATTAAAGCCATTGCATGTATTCAGAGGATACTTGTCCGTCAGCACCATGGTAACTTTGCATCTATTGAAGTGCATGTCAGACCAGAGCTGATTCAACATAGCAGGCTGATAAGGACATCTTTCTTTGCTACAGAAAGGAAATAAATAAATAAACATTTCTTTTATATGCTGAGAATTGGCTCTCACTTATGGATGTTTCTGAGTGTCTGACATTTTATCAAGCAAAGGATGGAACTTTCTTTCTCTTTGTCTGGCTTTGTGCCTCTCGTACTATTACATAATTACAAAAGAATGCCCAATAGTGAATGCTGAAGCACTGTTTGAGCAGGTCAAACTTATAATGGTACTTTCTCAGGGAATACGCCCAAGAATTCCTGGGCTTGAAGTCTTTATATTTCATAGCCTCTGACAGAATTTTCTTCCATTAATGCTTACAATTACTTTTTAAATCTAGGCAAATTTTTTATAAGTTATAGAACCTATGGAATGTTTCGTTAGTAAACTACTTTCTGCTTATTTAAGTGGAATACCACTGCTAGAATGACATTCTGAGGAGATTACAGATTATTGTAAAAAAATATATAAATTTTATAAAACATACTCGTAAGGATGTGTAGGCTTGGATGGTATCCAGCCAGAAGTTCTGAAGGTGTTCAAGGATGAATAGATGAATGTAAACATTACATGTAATCTCTCCCTGTTGGGCAGTTCATGTGACCAAGCCCACACAGATGCCCTGCTCTTTTCTCTAGTCCCCAGAGGTCCATTTCTGGGTCCTTCTTTTTGCAAAGTCCCGGGGGCTGAGCACAGCCCACACAAAGAATAACATTTGGTGCTTTGTGCCCTCTCCCACAGTACTGCTGGGAGTCTGAGGGTAGCTTGCTAGGGGGAGAATCATAAGATTAAAACTGATAAAACTTGTGGCTTGAGATAAAAGTCGGGGGTGTCCAGGAAAAGGTGTGGATGTGTCCATGGCTTGCTACTCTGATTCCAAACCCTCCCTGATATTGTGCCACCCACAGCTGTCAGGCGTGGACATGGACACACTGACCTGTGGGCCACCCACACCTCTGGGATCCAGGCGGACACCGAGCGTTCGACAGCTGGTGGACAGTGCACCAGACACACACAGTCATCCTGCGAGGTTGCTATGGTTTATTGTTGCAGCCAGGCCTGTGTGGTGGCTGGTCTTCTCGGGGGCTCTGGCTCTAAAACTCAAAGTCGTCTATGGGCTCACTGAACCCTCCCAGGTCATCCAGCTCATCCGCCAGCTCCTCTTCGTCGTGACGTATGCGTCTCTTGAGGGGCCGGCGCTTGATGGCGTGGGATGTGGTCCTTGGCCGCGTGCTGCGGCGGCGAGAGCGGCTGTGGCCAGTGCGCCGTGTCCTCCGCAGGGGATGCCGGCGCCGGCTCCGGCTCCTGCTCCTGCGCCCTCTGCCCCGCCGACGGTAACCAGCCATGGTGGTGCTCGCTGAGTGCTGTGAGCGGCTGCCCTGCTTTTATAGGGGTGCCAGGCTGCAGCCCTTTGTGATGCAAGTGCTTTACAGAGCCAACATCACCAGTGGTGTCACAATGGCTGCCTGATGACGGTGTTGCCAGCTTTGCTTGCATGTGTGGCTTTTGATTTCCATAGTAAACTGGCCTTTATCTTGAGCCACAAGTTTTCCCATCTTTACTCCTCCAATTCTCTCCTCCAGCAAGCTTGAGGGGAGAGTGAGCCCCTGCATGACATTTTGTTTCTGGCTGTGGTTAAAACATTGCCTGCCTTCATTATGGATGCTTAAGGACTGCAGGGACACATCTACTCACCAATGGCACAAAATGGGCTGCACAGTAAGAGCCTGCAATCATGGGTCTTCCCCAGTATCTGCAGAGGAACTCCTGCTGCATTGTCTGGAGCACCTTCTCTCTTCCTTCTCCCCTGTCCTGGCCTCTGCAGAACTGTTTCTCACATGTATTCCCAAAGACATTGTTCCTGAGGCACTATCACCTTTGTGAATGGGCTCAGGCTTGGCCAGTGCTGAGTCCTTCTTGGACCTGGCTGGCACTACCCTGGCCGACATGGGACAACTGGTGGCATCTTCTCCCAGATGCTCTCCGGACTGTCTCCTCACTCTGGAGCCCTCACCAACCCAAGCCCAGTATAAGCACAGAGAACCAGCAGGAGGTGAGGGGAAGCACAGCAGCACTGAGAAGAATGTTGCAGGGTCAGGGGGTCTCTCTACAGGGAGATCTGTGAAAGGCAATATGACAACCCTACCAGGAGTGGGGGGATGGCCAGAGCAATTTGCACTGCTTTGTCTGGCCTTTACCCTCGAAGCCCCAGCTGTGCCACAGGAGAGGGCATGTGGCACTAAGGGTTCTTCTCTCTGTGGGCTCTGCTCAGCCCCAAGGGACCCTGCAATAAGAGGGACCCAAAAAAGGGACCCCAGGGCAGCAGTGGCAGGAGCAGAGGTTATCCGTGTGTCCCCGGTCGTGTGCACTCCTCACAGGCCCTGGGCTGCAGATCCAATCACACCTCATCCCAAACAAAGACAGCCCTGGACACGCACATGTCACACATGAGCACCCTAGGACATACAGATACACACAGGAACATCATGCCTGGACACACACATCCTGCTGTTGGGCATGTACATGGACACACTGACCTGTGGGCCACCCACACCCCTGGGATCCAGGCGGACACCGAGCGATCTACAGCTGGTGGACAGTGCACCAGACACACACAGTCATCCTGCGAGGTTGCTATGGTTTATTGTTGCAGCCAGGCCTGTGTGGTGGCTGGTCTTCTCGGGGGCTCTGGCTCTAAAGCTCAAAGTTGTCTACGGGCTCGGTGATCTCTCCCAGGTCATCCAGCTCATCCGCCAGCTCCTCTTCGTCGTGACGTATGCGTCTCTTGAGGGGCCGGCGCTTGATGACTGGGGAGGCACGGGCTGTGACCCTTGGCCGCACNTACATGGCACTTTGTTTCTGGCTGGGGTTAAAGCATTGCCTGTCTTCATTATGGATGTTTAAGGGCTGCAGGGACACATCTCGTCAATGGCACAAAATAGAGGGTGAGAGCCTGTTAAACCATTGTTTTCCTCAGTGTCTGCAGAAGAGCTCCTGCTGCATTGTCTGGAGCACCTTCTCTCTTCCTTCTCCCCTGCCCTGGCCACTGCAGGACCATTTCTCACATGTGCTCTTAAAGATGTTATCCAGTGCTCCACTGGCCTTTATCACTACAGCCATATACTGGCAATTTAATCTTCTGCCCAATTTTATATCATTTTATTCAAACAAGAAACTGGTATGGTCTTGGTAGGAGAAGATTAAAAGACTCTAATAGTCCTTAAATGATGATCAGTAAATAAATACACACTGGTCACTTGCACTGTTTCCTAATGAAAATTGCTTGGTGAAAGTGAAATATCCTGGTATGCTTCAAATTTCATAGCATGGTGGCTTATAATCAACTGCTAGCGATGCTTTTAAGTGTCGACCGAAACATTGCTTCAGCTCAAGTGTTATTATCATATATAGGGGAAAAATTCTGTGGAAGACCTCAAGGGAGCTTCTGAAAACTCTGTTCAGGATATTTGGAATTTGCTTGAGAAATATTTGAGGAAATCCCTCTAAGAATTGAATGAGGTCTACTTTTTGTCCTGGTGTTATTATTTCTTCTTATCTTAGACATCAGTGGCACAGAGTTATAGTGATAGTACTGTAAAACACTCCAGATATAGTGCCTTCCCTGGTGTTATGTGTAACTTTGGCTTCATGGTTCAAGAGCAAACCAGGCTGCTGCATTCCAAGATATGCCACCAACTCCCCATATGTGTGGTAAAATAGTTTCATTTCTTTTGGCTTTATTTTAGTTTTTCTCATAATGAAAATGCTATGAATTAGCTCTTATGGGTATTTATGAGATTGAGATCTCTCTTGACTATATTTGGAGGATCTTGGGAATCTGGAGAGGCCCTAGTTGACTAACATTGTCATTGGCTAACATTGTCATAGTTTTCAAAAAGGTCTAGAAGGATGACCCTGGACACTACAGGCTTGTTAGTCTGACTTCAGTACCTGGTAAGGTTATGGAGAAGATTATTCTGGGAGTTATTGAAAAATATCTGAAGGACAACACAGTCATCAGTCACAACCAGCATGGTTTTGTAAAGGGTAAAGTCTGCCTATCAGGACTTTCATTTTCCTTTTATGGCAGGATAACCCACAGAGTTGATCAATGGAAGCCAGTTGACGCTATCATTTTGGATTTCGGTAAAGCTTTTGATACTGTCACAGGATCCTTCTGGATCCAGCGCACAGCTGGATAAACACATCATACGATGTGTAAACAGCTGGATCACAGGTTGAGCACAAAGGGTTACAGTGAATGGGGTGATATCAGACTGGTGACCTGTCACTAGTGGGGTTCCACAGGGCTCCATCCTCGGTCCTGTGCTCTTCAACATCTTCATAAATGTCTTGGACTCAAGACTTGAAGAGATACTAAGCAAGTTTGTAGATGATACAAAACTGGGAGGAGCTGTTGACTCCCTTGAAGGCGGGGAGGCCCTTCTGAGAGACCTCAACAAATTAGAGGGCTGGGCAATCACTAAAACTGTATGAATCATCAAAAGGATGATGCAAAGAGTTCTTTTATTAGGAACACTTATTTATTTTAATTCTTACCTTAGCCTTACTTTTTACTTCACAATGTTGTTGAACAAGCAGCAAATTCTTGGTGTGCTTACTGAAAATTTTTCAATTCTCTTTCTAAAGAATTGGGCTATGATGTTTTCAGTAGGTGTATATAAATTTATCTTCTTTCAAATAGAGTAAGAACAGAAATACTGACCAGAAAACATTTCTGGTTTGGTTGGAAATGGCAGTTTCTTAATGCTTGGAAACTGGTCTCAATCCCAAGCGGTTAGAAAATAGCTGCAAGTGAAAACATCCAGTTTTTCATGGTTTTTTTCATGGTTTATGTGAGAGTAGTCATTGGTTTGTATTTTTCTTAACAATATCTTGTAACATTAGAAAAACTTCCTGTATTACTGTAAATGAGCAGTATAGTTTCTCCTTTATGTTTCAATAAGATTGAAAGTTTTAGTTTAGTTAGTGGTACAAAAGGCTTTTGCTCCAAGAGCAGTAAGTGATATCAACAAGTATGTGATTGTCCCAGTAGCCTTTGGTAATTTTCCCCAAGGTGATTGTACCACCTAGTGTTGATGTAGACTTAGTGGGGCATATACCCTGTAGTAGAAAATGTTGTTTTAATTTGCAGACCAGCTAGTGTTCTGAACAGGGGAACAGGGTCCAAATGGCCTGTGGGAACTAAACTTTTCTCACAGAGCTGTAAATTCTGTCAGCTGGGAAGACGAACAGAGAAAATTCTGGCTCCTCACTCTTGAAGATAGCTCTCATTTTGCCAAAGTCAGCATACTAAACCAGACCTGTGCCTAATGTTAGCTCATTTAGCTTTTATTTATTTCATATATTTGCTACATAAACCCTTTCATTATTTGTATTGGTTTTACTTGAATTCTTTCACTGGGGAGTCTGTGAATCCCAGTCAGGACTAAGGCAGGGTATAGAAAGGCTCCCAATCAATTTAATAGGATCAAAATGTAAAAAGACATATAATAATTTTTAAAGTATATTAGATGTACTAATAAATACCTGAAATAAAACACTGCTTTATGATTGATAATGAATATTGTTGGTATATTTAATTAAAGTTGTGACCTAGACAATCTTTTTGGAGACTTAAGCTTGAAGAGAGCAAAGGACTGAATTTAAAGGGTGTTCTTGTATCAGTCAGGGATTGGTTTCTATTGCTACTTTCCATGTCATAGTTTTCATAGTACTTACATTAATCTAGATGTTATTCTATCTAGATGGGATTATATTCATATCCAGATGTCTATATTCATATCTAGATGTAATTATAGGGCTTTTATCTGTACTTCAGATGACTGTGGTGAAAATATTGATTTGTTTATGATTTCTTATTCTTTGGATAAAGTTGCTCTTAAGAATGACCACTGAAATAATTTGCTGCAGCTGTAACTTTTATGACGGGCAGCTAATCAGAAACGTGTTAAATAATTTACTACAGCTAATACTAATAAATACGGAGAAATTTCTAATATCTCTCTCATCTTCAGTTACATAAACCCCCCTTGTCACTGTGGGACCTCTGCAGTTCCAGCTACTCTGTTAGTTTCACATACACATTCTTACCTGTATCATATCCCTCTCGTGCGGATATTTCAGCCTTTTCAAGTAATTTATTGCTTTCTTCCTTTTTTTTTAGTTACAGGTTAGTTAGTATGTATTTGTTGCACCAATGCTTCATGACATGCATATAGTTATGTCTGTAAAAGACTTTCTAAGTAAAGGATACTTTAGATATATTTCAGCATAAGAAATATTTCAGTATCTATCCTATCTCTTAGGATACTTTAAGAATGCGATATCCAGTAGTTAATGATCCTGCAACTCTGCCGAATGAGGTGAAGGTCTGTCTGCCTGTGACTTATTAATGCTGTCTGTTCATTCTGTCTCAGTTCTACTATGAGCAATTTAGCTCTTTCAGATACTATTCCTCATTATGACATTTTAAAGCTTATTTATCTCAGCTCAACTTTGCTTATTTTGCAAGTAACAGTGAGAGGATTAATAAATTGCGTCACTGTTGTAGGAACCTAATACCTTGAATCATTATTTTTGGTGGTTGTTGATGTATATAATTTAAACATCATACTAGGAGACTTAGAGTCATCTCTGAAATGTTTCTCATGTGCTATAAGATAGCAGTTTTTATGGCAAGACCTGGCAAAGGCTGACTTCCAGACCAATCAGAATGATGTCTTAAAGTACAATAATGCAACCTGAGCATAATAATCCATTGGAATCAAATGCAACATATAAGATTCCTCAGCTGTTATTTAACAATTTGAAAATAGAGGGGAACATAGTACTGGCAAAAAGGATACATTTCAGAAAGATTATTAATAATGGGGCATAGAATATTTGTCCAAAGTGCCAGCAAAATGATCAGCTGGGTAATGGTGTTGACACTTTTTTCTAAGAAAGGACATAGAAATCAGTGAAATTAGAAGGGAAGTAAGAGTGGCCTGTAGTAACTTTTCTAATAATCTGTAGTGGAGAACTTTGCATCTTCTTTCAAAATACTTCAAAATGTTCATGGACATTAAGAGTTTAGTACTAAGTGTGTTTTCAAGCAGTATTTGTCACTTGAAGTGCTACAAAGAAGAAAAAAGCACTGAAATCTCTGAGCAGCCTGCAGAAGATTTTAGATGAGGATTTGAAATGAAAACTGAGAATATCTTTCATAGAATCATAGGATCATTAAGGTTGGAAAAGACCTCCATGATCACTGAGTCCAAGTGTTAACTCAGCACCACCATGCTGATCACTAACTCATCCCCAAGTGCAACATGCACACGCCTTTTTAACACTTCCAAGGGTGGTGAATCCACCGCTTCCCCGGGCAGCCTATTTCAATGCCTGACCAGCCTTTCAGTGAAGAAATTTTTCCTAATATTCAGTCTAAACCTCACCTGGCACAACTTGAGGCCATTTCCTCCTGCCTGAACAGTTGTTACCTGGGAGAAGAGGCTGACCCCCGCCGGCTACAGCTTCCTTTCAGTCAGTTGTAGAGAGTGATAAGGTCACCCCTGAGCCTCCTTTTCTCCAGGCTAAACACCCCCAGCTCCGTCAGCTGCTCCTCATCAGACTTGTGCTCCAGACCCTTCACCAGCTTTGTTGCTCTGTTTTGGACACACTCAAGAACCTCCATGTCCTTTTTGTGAGTGGTCCCAGTCTCACAAGTGCCCAGTACAGGGGGATTCTAGCACTTTCTAGAGGTTTGAGTTAAGACTTAAACTGTAGCCTATAAAGGAAAATACAATAAACTTGATCAGTGAAAATAATGACATAAAAGAGGCTTAAAAATTTTCCCTAATTTTTAAAAATTCTACTGTGTGCTTAGTCCATGCCCTCATCATTCCTTTTGGTCTGCAGTTAATATCCTGAAGAAGGTGAGAAATTCTTTATCTAAACTTAGTATTGTAATCTTAAAGAAAGTGCTTCACAATGCTACTTCTAATATTAATTTAATCTATTATACTTGTAACTAATATCCAGTATGACTCAAATGGGTGATGTTACAAGCTTATGAAATATTACTTAGTTTATAAAGTATGTCAGATATCAACAAAATTGTTTTGCAAGAGCCTTAGTCTTAGCTTCTATACAGAAACATAAAAGAGTGAACAGAGAATGGAGGTATTGTACTGACAGTGCATAAGAACAGCCCTGCTAGCTCAGATCAAAGGATTATTTATGTCAGCAGTCTGATTTAACACAATTCTTCAGCACTGTTTTAGAAAGAAAGCATAAAGACAAACAAAATAAACTTCCCCAAAATATTGTTCCAGGTACTGAACCTTTCAGTGGATTAATCTTGTATAAATCTGTCATATATTTTTTCTGAAGCTACAGACATTGATTTTTATATTTTAGTTTGTTTTTTTGTGGGCTTACAGAGGAGCATTGAGGACTTAGTTAGAATTTAGGTATCAGGCAGACAAAATGGTGGATGGAGAAGAGAGTGAAAATGAGGAACGGAATTCTTTGCACTGAATTTTGGAGTTTGATGTAGGAGACGATGTACAAGAGAGCACAGCCTGGATTCAGAGGCAGTGCCCCAGGGGGACTTCTGAGGGGCTGAGGTGGACTATCTAGTAGGAAGTGAGCAGGGTGGTTTCAAAGCTTGAAATTACAGGAAAAACCTGAAGCATCTCTGTTCTGTATCCTCAACTGTACTGTATCCTGTTGATAGTCTGGCAGATGACAATTTAAAGCAAAAACCTCCAATTTTTTTTTCAAGCATCTTCTTTATGATCCTTCTGAAATTGCTCAAAAATCTTTTTGAAAAATCTAGTACTTTTGTATCAACTGAGCCAGTGCTTTAAATTTGGCTGGGTCTGGAACATGCTTTTCTAAACTCATCATTAATTGCTTTTAGCAATCAATAAAATCTGGTTGCCATCTCTTTCGGTCAGAGACTTTGCTTTCTGGATCATGGTGATTTTTTGTTGGGTTCTTATGGTCCTTCCTTAAACAACATGCAAAAAACCCCACCAGAAAACTCACTCTCAAAAGTGGGTCATACTGACTGTGGTGGAGTAGAGCACAGTTCAAAAATAAAGATTCTGTTTTTGTATAAATATCCTTGATTTTAAAAAAGGGAAGAAAAAAACCTGAACAGAAAATTAAATGTAAAAATAATAGGTTATGTAAAACATTCTTTTTCTAGAGGAAATGTATTTTATGAGACCCTGAGACACTTCCAGCTCGTCAAATTGTTGTTAACCAGAAAGGCCCGCTTAATTTCGTATTCGGAGGAAAAGACTTGTGCATTATATTTTTATTTTTAAACAAAGCAACCTAGGGAGGTGAAACTTTGCTGCCTTCCTTTTAGAGACCCGTGGTTGTTTTCTGTTTAGGCCACAGTAGAGATTGAGAGTAAAAAGAAAAGGCATTTTTAATAGTGCTGAGTTTATTATTTTAATTAATTCTCCCGTATCTTACTTTCCTGACATGTTTACTTTACAAATGCTTTAGCTCATGGCCATAACTTATTTTGAATGGCAAAGTATATAATTAACATCAAGGTGAAAGACGATTATGTTTGTGAATACTGCTCTATGCCCTCCAGAAAGCACTTATGTAGCCAATTTAGGTCACACATGGTTCAGTCTCTCAGAAATCTTACTTAATAAAGCCCCAAGGTACTCTAGTTTACTGAGCAATTAACAGAAAGTGAGTTCTTTGTGTTAATGTGGGGAAAAGATAATTTTTGGAAAAAGGGGAAGAACCATGTGAAACATACAAATGGTTCTACACACAGTTCTGCAGAAAGCTGAAAATGCAATTTAAATGGGCGCTTAAGGTAGAGAATAATATAGGCCAAAATGCTACAATGAAAATGCTTATATATAAAGTGCAGTGGTTTATGTTTGAGGTCTGCCATCACCTTCTATCTGTTTTTTTCCTGATTATTTGAGTAGATGTTTCCCAAGAACCCTCCCTATGAAGACATGCTGAAGAGGAATTATTCTCAACATTTGGCGTATCTATTGCACCATGAAACCCTTGGAAGTATTTGCTTATGCAGGCACATAATGAGAATTTGAGAGTAATTGGTAAGCATTAGACTCTGATTTGCAGTCATCATTTTGAAAAATCCAGCCCTTGAAAAATAGGGTCTTATTCATGCTAGTAGTTACTTACTACAATTAGATTCTTGGCAGTGTAGACAGAAACAAACTATATATGAAAACATTGTACAATAACAATATGTAATGACCATGTGTTATTGTGTGGTACTGGGAGAGTTGCTATCAACTTGATATAGTTGGATTTCAGCTTGGATTTCTGAAGCTGGCTAGACTATGGGCTTTTATGTGAAACATCTTTATGGTGCTTCTGCCAATACATGACTTTGTGTCATTAGACACTGATTTCACTGGACCAGGAGAATTCCCTCTAGTATCCTTGTTAGAAAATCAATCATATTAGTCTCATAATCAGACATAATTGAGTTATTACTCCATTTTTTAAACTCTCACAGTACAGAAAAGTGCTATTACCAAATCAAGATACAGTGATGATTGAAATTTAATAGTTACTCTTGTAGTCAGCACTTAGGAAGAGAGAAACAAAGAGCTGCTGTAGTTGCGTGATCAATTGTATTTTCACTGTTTATTTTGCCATCTGTTCTTGTAATAGCTTGATTTGCATATATGCATAAACTTTGTAGACATCTACCCAAGATGACCATATTTTGCAGCTGTCTGGTGGTTTAAAGGTCTACAGTTATTCATGTGCTATACTGAGTTTAATTCAGTGAACCTGATGGATGGCACTTCTCCAGGCTGGGTATAAGGCAAAGCTATTGCAAGGCTGCTTAGTATCAGGAGGGACTGCACTTCACTGTGCAGTAGTGATGTGGCTGTAAGCTATTTTTTCTTTATTAAAAACATGAATCCACTGCCCTTGTAAAACAAAGGACAGAGATAAATGCCCTTCTACTTGAAGGCATAGGACCAGGGTTGGTCAGTGTGAGTGGTTCCCATTTAGTTTGTCATTGACAGGTTCTCTCTCCCCAGCTCTCCTCTGAACACAGCAGCAACGGAGGTTGGTTGGGGTTCAGCAGGAGCTGAGCATTAAACTCTGAAGTCCTCTCACTCTCCAGCTGACTCTCTGTTACCAACTGTTCTCTTTTGAAAAGAGAAAGGAAGGAGAGCACTGGTCTTCCTTCCAGCATGATGGGGGTACTATAAGGGATTACTGTGACTACCAGTACAGGCAGGCAGGTGTTACGGCTTTAGGCTGCGTTTTTCCATGCAAAACTGCTCTGAAATTCAGATGATCAGACTGTCTCACAGCCTGTAGCATAAGAAAGGCAGGAAAATAAGGACCTATTCATTGGATGCCAAGTGGGTAGTTTTCAGTGCTGCTTTCAATGACATAATACTGCCTGTGAGGCTTTCTTCTGCAAGCAGCACAGAGGAGATCTCTAGATGTGATAATACTGGGTTAGAGGGTATGCATTAGTATAGTCTCCTTACACTGTTGAGAATTGGCTTGTTAGGGACCTTTTTTACACTCAGAGGACACAGGGAACATGAAATTTGTCTTTCCTGGTACATAATGTCCCGTTTAACTTAAACTACTTAAATAGCTACCCGCACTCTTCCAAGCCTCATTTCCCCAGGTGTAGTTTATTTTTGTGCTGTTTGATCCTGTACCTCAGTACTGAGTGGCCCACTGATCTGCTTCCCCTGCACTCATCTCTGCTGCCTACATGCCCTCCCTTTTCCATATAGAAACATCTCCTTTCCATTGTGAGCTCTCTCTTCATGGAAAATCCTTCTTCTAACTATTTTTGTGGTGCTGACAGGAAATGAGTGAACAGTAATGAGGCAGTTAGATGGAGCTGACAGTTCAAATATTTAATTGTAAAGAATGCATATATTATAGAATTCAAGTTGGATGGGCCAAATCCTTATCTGATATTGTACTTTTATATTAAGAGAGTAGCTCTCAATTGTGCCAAAGAAATATCTCTCTTAATGTGTACGTGTTTTTTTTTAATGGTAGTTGATTTTTCTGGGGATTCTTGCTTTGGAGGGTGAAATACATTTTGGATGCTGTTTCAACACATGAGTGAATGTAAAGAAATCTTTTTGGCGTTGAATGCAACAATTGCTGGACAGGTGGTTGTATCATAGGAGTGCCCTGAGCCCCAAGAACAACTGGCAGCTGTCTCAGTTGGTGCCTGCAGGATGTTCAGCAATATGGTGCTCCTGGGGCACTTCACAGCACAGCAAGGGGATTGCACACTTCTTTCTGGTGATCACACCAGTAATTCATCAATCAAAAGTTTTAAAAACAACGGAGTATAATTATTGAAGAAGTATAATTGTCACTGTTCTAAAGAACACACCTCTTATTTAGCCAGGCCAGAACAAATTGTCTATAAGAGCACATATTTTATTAAATATTCTTTCTTGTTGCAGCAGCATGGCAAGCAATCTGAGGTCAAACTGCAAAAGCATCTTTGGCATCTTTTTGTACTGGTATTCTATGTTTTCTGGGTAAGGCTTAAGTTATACCTGATCTGACCTTGGAATAACTTTCAAAAGTGGAGCTATTTTTTAGTTCTTCTTTTGACTTTCTTTGTGATTTTTACATCATTTTCTTTGTTTTCGATCACTTCCTGTGAACTACAGGATGGTGAATGAATAAATAGCAAAATATTTATGAAAACAGTAAGGCTGCCCAGCATCTTTCTGAATTGATGTCCTCTCACGCATCTGATTTGAAGGCAGCTGAGGAGGCAGAGTAATTTCTCATACAAGCTAGTTGACAACAGGAGTTCTAAGTGGTTATTATATGTCTATAATAGGCCCATTTTTTGTTGTTGTTGTTTTTGTTTTTTTTTTTTTTTTGCAAAGGTCAGAGTATTTGTTAGTGAGAGGATACTTCTGTAGATGGTTAAGGTAATTCTATACTTCTATCTATATACTGTACTTTGAATCTGTGTCTGTAAAAGTTTTTATTCGTCTGGTTTTGTTGTCAACATGTGAGGAAAAATCAGGACAATGTACAACTCAGGTAAACTTTCAATTTATTTGCAGGATAGATTGGTTTTTAGCTGTAAATAGGACAAGGAACTGCTTGTAGCTGTGGAGACTCTTTGTACAACATAGAATTCTATTTCAAATGTGGTCCAGGTCACCAGTGCTCATTGTTCAATTTTCGAACTACTAGAAGGCCAGAGAAGATATCACTGCTGGTGCCCTGGCTGTCACCTGAGAGACAGGACATAATAAACTACATGTTATGGACTGCTCTGTCATCCACAGAATTGGTCCCATCTCACTGGAGAGAGAGAATCATTTCATCTCATCTCATCTCATCTCACTGGAGAGACAGCATCACAACTGGCTATATTTTACTTAACCAGCGGATGGTAGTGTTTAGTCTCCAGCTGGAGCTGTCAACTAAGCTTGAAAGTGACTTTTATAAATTTAAGCAAATTTATAGCTATCTGAGCTTTTAATTTTATTTGAAGACAATTATAAGTAGAAAGGTCATCTGCCTGCTTGGCTGTCACCAGTACCAGGCTGCAGATACAGTACAGATAAATATCAGCAGTTCTAGGAAATTGGATGTTCTCTGTCAAGGGTTTATTCTTGGAGCATAAAACCATTCTTGGAGCCAGTTCAAGACACTAGGCAGAACAGGTGCTGACCAAAGGACGTGAGTCTGTTTTGCCTATGTTGGATATGGCATCAACTGTACGAGCCCGAGAAATTAAGATTCTTACACTTACTGAGCTTCGACTTATGCCGCTTCCCATGGCTATGGTATGCCCTGGAGAGACATGTTGTGAGAGGTAAGGAGAGCCAAAATTTGTAGTAGAATGGGTTGCTGTCAGGCTGCACTTAACAGCTTGAATCTCTGGTACTTTAGTAAGGACTTATGCTTTGTCAGGGAGGGCAGAGAACCAAGACTACAGCTGTGCTGGTTGAACACTGTATAGCTGGAGACACAACTTTAGCCTCACCTCTAAATGTTGCCAAGTGAGGAAGCCGTGGGAGAAGGAGGAGAACATTGCAGTTAGGCTGAATGTTACTGCTATGGGTCAGTGAAATAAAATCTCCATGTGTTCTTGTTTGAGTAGCCTGTTAGCCAGGGTAATATAAACCTTCTCTTTAAGGTATTGCACCCAGTTGCTATGTGCTGTCATACAGTGCTGCAGCAGCTGGCTGAAGACTGCCTTGTGGTTGGTTCATTGATCAGTTTGAATAGTGTTTTTGAGATCATTAGCATATGTAAGTGAAATAAATGATGCAAAGGTCATTGAAGCTGATAGCCACACAAGGATTTACAGACTGCCAACTTGACTAGTTTTCTGTTCTACTCTCACTTTAAGTACAACTACAGATAGTCAGTATTGAAAGAGATTATAAAAGGGCTAACATGGATGGAGAAGGCAGAAAAGTAGTTTATCTGTGAAAATTACCCAGATGTATAATTTAGAAAGTTGATCCAACAGTATACCGTAGTGTGTTCCACCCCTCAGTCTGCAGGGAAAGTGTTATATCCCCCAGCTCTGCATGGAAAATTATGACAGAATCAAGGGCTGCTGCCATCATTCTGCCAATGCAGTCTGTGTAATGAGCCTCTCAGAAGACATCAGCATGTGAACTTCTTGTGTGATGTAGGACCACCTCAAAGAACTCAAGTTTCACATTGTTCCTGTTGACATGTCTGTGTTCAAGCAAATAGAAATATCCAAGAAGGATCTTTTTCAAACAAATAGGAGATACTGTGATTACTCAGGGTCCTACAGTCAGACATCCTTTATTTACTTGCTATACATCTTCAAATGACAAATTTATGAGTACTTGATATTCAAACATTTTCATATGTTCAATATATCTCATCTCATCTCAAGAGCATGTAGAAGAAAATAGCCCTTATTTTTCCCTGGAACAAAAAGATTGTTAGAAAATCCTACTGTAGGGAAATACCTTGAGTGAGAAAATACCAAATTATTTTAAGCAAGTTCAAATCAGGATAAATATCCAAAGTCCAATTTGTTTTGATTTTTTTTTTGCTTCAGCTGAGTTTTTCTGTGAAGTTTTTGCATTACGAGAGATTTATTTTCTTGCAATTTCAATTGAAGTCTGTGAGATGGGATGGAAGGTGAAATGTTACAGGGAAAAAATACCACATGAAAGGCTAAGAGAACTGGAATTGTTCAGCTTGGAAAAGAAGGAGTCTGGTGACATAATTGAAACTTTCCAGTACTTGAAGGGAGCCTACAAGAAAGATGGAGAGGTACTGTTTACGAGAGCATGTAGTGACAGAGCAAGGTGGAATGGTTTCAAACTGAGCGTAGGTTTCGATTAGATATTAGGAATAAATTCTTTACTGTGAGGATGGTGAGGCACTGGAACAAGTAGCCCAAAGAAGAGATGGATGTCCCATCACTGGAAGTGTTCAAGGCCAGATTGGATGGGGCTCTGAGCAACCTGGTCTAGTGAAAGATGTCCCTGCCCACAGTGGGGAGCTGGAACTAAGTGATGTTTAAGGTCCCTGGCAACTGAGGCAATTCTATAATTCTCTGATTCTGTGATAGAAAATGCAATGCCTTAATACAATAGAAAATACTCCAAAACTATCCTGTTGTATATTCTTCATCCTTTTGTAGAGTTTTTCTCAATTTAAAATAAGGTTGGCTAAGCCACTGAGGACTGTTTTGCTTTTTGTGTAGACATCATTAATAGTGTAAACACCATTTTCACAGAATAACAGAGTATTCCAAGTTGGAAGGGACCCACAAGGATCACCGAGTCCAAGTGCTAAGCAAATGACCCATACAGGGAGTGAACCCATGACCTGGGCATTATTAGCACCATGCTCTAATATGAGCATGCATGCAGTGCTGTACAGAAAATTCGCAGGGAGTGTATAGTCAAGAAGCTACCTTGGAGAGTAAGATTCTATAGGATATGGAGACATCTAAAAGTTATTGTCAGAGCAGGTGGTATATCTGAAGTATGTAGGCAGTGGCTTTTACAACTTTGTCTTTTTTACTTCATTATTTATTTTCTACCAATGGGAAGCTGATATTTCTCCTTTTGCTTCATTTTTTCAGTAACTCTCATATGGTCTTATGATTTTATTTTTCATATTATCATAAGCTGTGAACTTATGAAGGGAACATGTGCTAATGCTATTTCTGAGAGTCACAAGTCAGAACTATTCAAATATATTTCAAGAAACCATGTCATTTTTCATGATGTTTTTAGACTAATTTAGTAGGCAAAAGCAACAAAATGAAATGAAGAAAGAGATCAAAGTTCAGTTGCCATTGTATTTACCATCACCTACCCTTGAATACAGAATATTATTTCATTTATGATACTAATTTGATCATTTTCGTGACTGAAACAACAGCACTGTGGGATGTTGGTATGACATGTGGTAAGGAATCTAGCTGTACCTCCAGGCTAAAATTCAGTGGGTTTGAAACAATAGCAGAGAAGCAGTTAAGAATGCACTTTATTGCTAAATATTTGTTACTCTTATGTATTTTGCATACAGTCCCATGAAAAATAAAAGGCTTTTAGGCAATTTGTTATATATGAGCTTTAAAACAGAGCTTTCACTGGCAGACATGTGGAATGGCCTTCTGGCCTGATGATAGGTAGCACTTTCCTCTACCTTTTGCAGAACCTGCCTAACTTTGCCTCTACAAAGCATTGACTTATTTCTGATGTGCGATCTGACTCATGGCAGGAAGCAGGAAACTGTAGCTTATTTTAAAGATGTAAATATTTCATGTTTCATTGTTGAATTATAAAGGCTATTTGAGGGTTCCACTGATCAAAATAAGCCTCTGAGAGTCAATTTTGCCATCATAATCACAGTTCTTCCTCAAATATAGGCTGTGAGAAGCTGACAGAGCTGGGGATGAATCTGGGTCAAGAATGGTCTTGAAAGGAGTTTTTTCTTAGCTCAGTACTCCTGCAGCTGCAGGAATGATACTTGATCCCTCCTCCTTGATCTCCTAATTTATGAGTATACCAGGAGCACAGAACAGGTCAGAACTGAAGTGGAAAAAAAGCCAACCAAGTTGACTTTCAGGTCACCAGTTTTACTGTGTCAGAATAAAAATAGATCAGGAAACGTTGTTTTCAATTTTAACATGGAAAATTCAAAATGCGCTTGGCTGAGTCTCTGGTATGGGGCTTTTCTGTGAATGTTGCTTGGCATAAAGTATAAACTGCTAAGAATGACTCAATTCATTTCTTCAACCTGAAGAAATATTCCACCTGTGTGACAGACTGCTGGCTTCCTCCTGGGTGGAAAATTAACATTGCATCACATCAAGAGTTAAGGGGGGACTTGGACAAAGTAATTTTTCATCTAATCTCCATTACTAGTTTTTTTCCCTTGTCTATTTGAAATATGCATAGAAAATTCAGAAAAGCAAAGAACGAGAACCCTCAGTAGGCACAAGCAGGCATGCGAAGTGTCAGCCCTATTGCCCAGCTCAGAACTGCTGACCCATAGGTAAAACTCCCGTGATATTTGTTAAGCCCAATGATTTGCTTCAAGCTTTCAGCTTTAGACATTGGCATGACAATATATGGCATTTCCTGAAGTTTCTTAGCTTTGGAATAGATGGTAATAAATAAATAAATGTGTACCGTGTGTATATATGTGAGGAAAAAATAAAGGATACAGTTGTGCTTGCTTTTTGCCAAATTTTTCCAAACAAGTTTTACCCTCTGCTGGTTTTGGCTGGAGTAGAATTAATTATCTTCACAGTGGCTGGTATGTTTTGTATTATTCCAAATACAGGGTTGATAACAGAGAGATGTTTTTGTTATTGCTGAGCAGGGCTTACACAGAGCCAAGGCCTTTTCTGCTTTCTATACTGCTAAGCTGGTGAGGAAGTTGGGGATGCAGGGGATGTTGGGGGGAAGTACAGCCAGGACAGGTGATCCAAACTGACCAAAGGGATATTCCACACCATGTGACATCGTGCTCAGTATAGAAAGTGAGGGGAAGGAAGAGGAGGGGAGGGATGTTTGGAGTGATGGTGTTTGTCTTCCCAAGTCACCATTATGTGTGATGGGCCCCTGCTCTCCTGGAGACAGCTGAACACCTGCCTGCCATGGGAAGCAGTGAATCTATTCCTTGTTTTGTTTGGCTTGTGGGCCTGGCATTTGCTTTTTGTATTAAACTGTTTTTATCTCAACCCACGAGTTCTCCAGCTTTTACCCTTCTGATTCTGTCCCCAATCATTCTGGTGAGGGACTGAGTGAGCGGCTGCTTGGCTGTGGGTAAACCATGAAAACTTCCCTCCACAATCATCTAATAATTCTGGCAACTCATGAAGTGTAATATTTGTGGTAAACCAGCTTTGTGGCAAGCACATTCTTCTCTCTCTCAGGAAATTTTCATAGAGGAGCAGAGAGAGAAGAAAGAGAATACAATTTCTATTTCTGT
>VXBC01001445.1:0-170261 GCA_013399945.1 Ploceus nigricollis | reverse complement strand
GATACTGGTGAGGATTGTTTGGCCCTGATGGCCAATCACATTCACCTGTGTCTGGACTCTTATGGGAGAGAGTCACAAGTGAAGTTAGTAGTTAGATATGGTAGTTAGAAATGTAGGATGTAGTTTTAGTATCTCTCTTTAAATACTATATTAATGTATTATAATATAGATATAATAAAGAAATCTTTCAGCCTTCTGAATTGGAGTCAGACATAATTTCTTCTCATTCTGGGTTCAACTGCATTTTCTCCGCAATACAGCTTAACTTGCCATAGACTCTGCCTAAAAAAAATCTTTGTCCAACTCAGGGTTCATAAAGATAAAAATGAGAGAACGTCATCTTGCACACAGAAGTGTTTCTTCAGCAGAAGGTTTTTTTCTGTGAGGGTGAGAACTCCTAGGTAACTAAACGTTAACAGGAGAGTGTACAGCATCCAGTATATGGGAGTAAACACATAGTACAAAGTCAGCCTTCTCAGGCTACGGCTCAGTGGTGTCCCTGCAAAGACTGCAAGTGTTAAAACAGCTAACGATAGCAGCATCTCCTTCTTACCATAAAAAGAAACAAACCAAGGAATAAAAATTTAAGGGAAAAATAAAAAATTAATTGCAAATACTCTATAAAGACAATTTTTATTATTACTGAAAGTACTTTTAACCTAACCAAAATGTCTTCCATATCAAGTGACAAAGTTGGTCCAGTAACTGTTACACTCATGTTTTTTAGACACTGCATGGTGTCCCTAGATACAACAGGCTGCAAATTTACAACCATGAAAAGGCAGATCCGTGAAACAGAATGCGGATTATAAATCTCATTTATTTTTCATTCTTTATGCTGGATTTTTCTTTTTTTTTTTGTGTGTGGGACTCCATTTGCCTCTGCAGCAGTAAAATGAAAATTGTCAACTTAATGGCTGACACTTGTTTTTCTTAAGATTTCTCAGTCTCTTGTACATAAGTAATACTGAGTTTCTAATGCTGTAGGGAAAATTTTTGATGCAGATAAATTGATGCCCTTCAGGGAAAGTTTTAGTGGTCCTTAGCAGTGAGCTATTACTCATGCTTGGTAATCACAGGTGCACTTTAAGGTTTATAGAACTGCATTTTGATTTTGTAAAGCTTAGGCTTTTTACTAGCATACCCTTTTCATTTTTGATTTAAAGAAAATTGGTGCTTCTACCACACTCTTGTGCTATAGAAAGCTTAGCAGTATAAATGCCCTCTGCTTCTCCATCTGACTGGATGAATCTGCTGTGCCTCGAGTGCATTGGAAACGTTCCCTATGGGCTTAGAGAAAAGAGGGATTTGGTATCTTTGTTATTCAAATAAAGGGAAGAAACAATTTTTTTGTGTTGCCAAAACTCAAGGCACTACAGAGATTTGCATTTTTTAATTTAAGTGTGTTTTGATGACTCTAGTCCCTAAATTCCTCTCCTTAAAAGTGTAAAGTCAACATAAATATTACAGAGATAAAGAAAACCCCTTAATGCTGGAGGCTCACAAGGCTCTGAATGACTATCAGTGCTATCAGCCAATATCTGTACAGACTTGCTTTGACTGAGGTCCAGTTCATGCCAATCTTTTCTTTGCAAAATCCCTTTGTGTTACAAAAGCCCTGAGACTTGTAACTGCCCCAGAAAAAACTCTGCCAGTGGCCTTCTTGGCCTTTTACTCCAAGCCCTTCATAGACATAATTTTCTGGATCCAGCTGTGGATGTGGAAGAAGGTATTGACTCATCTGTGCTCCATTGCTCTAGTTTTTCTGCTGATGTTTCTAAGTTCAAGTAATGTTGTAAAGAATGAGCTCTAGGGCCTTCTTAACCTTACTGGAAAAAGAGCTCAGTGTAGGACGTGGACAGGATGCAGCACTGGTGCACATAACTGATCCCCACAGCCACATCAGGTGTAAATCAAGATTCCTTCCCTTCAAATGCTTTTAGCCTAAGGAGACATGATTTATTTTGGAGCTTAACCTCAGTCTATCAAGTACTCTATCAACTTCCTTTAGGGTAGGTGCTTGTCCTTGTTTAAAGCAAATTATGGGAGGAAGCCTCTGAGTGGGCTCCCTCTAGAAAGCAAATTCAAGTGGCCCCTCCCCCAGCTGGTCTGGGAAAATATTTCTGAGGAAAAAAAGTGGAAAAAACCTGTTTATTTAACAAGCAAAGTATTCACAAACATAAAAATTAAATGATATTAAACAATAAAACCTCTTGCTGTTCTGAAGAGATGGCAAATTGAGAAAGTCCTTTTCGTGGAGTGTAGTTCAGCTCTCTCAGTCTCTTATCAGTCCCTCTGGTGCTGGAATGCAGTGTCCCGGATTCCGGTGGCCCACAGATGTGAGCTCCCAGTGTTCTTCTGGGTTTTCAGTCAAGAGCAGGTTTGAACAGTTCCAAGAAAAAAAAAACAACACAGTCCAGGGAACTTCACTGCCTCAGCTAGCTAAAAAAAGCCCTAAAAAGCAAAGGAGAGTTCTGTCCCACTGTCCATCTGTGCTGCAGACAACACAGTCCAGGAGCAGGATGCGGGGGAGTGAGAGCAGCTTCTGATAACAAATTCCGCTCTTCTTCTCCCCACTTCGCTCTCGGAACCAGCCTTAAAGGTGTAAACTTAATATCCAGCATAAACAGAACAGATAAATGGGGATACAAGCATCATAAAGTCACCCCAGGACAGTGCTGAAAGTGCTCTCTAAACCAGATATGCAGATCAACTAAATCCATGCAGGTCAGCTCAAACCAGGCCCAAAATGACATAAGTGATTTCGTCTGAACAAATCAGGAAATGTTGAAGGGCTCAGCTGACATCTCTGTAGATGTTTTTGACTCTCAGTAAAAGGTGGAGCAGAACATGGTAACCACTCCCTTTGACAGTGGCATAGGTGGATCCAGCAGAAGGTGGCTGTGACCTTCAGTTCCTTCTTTTCCAGAGAAGAAGTTTCTTTTCTTTCTAATTTTGTGGCTTAGAAGCAAACAGCATTGCTCTAGATTCAGTTAAATGTTTTATTTACAGCAATTGGACAATTACTTTAGGTTCCTGAGCAATGTTGGACAGACCCTCTTTGCTATCTTCCTTTTACCTGGAGTGGAGCAAACATTGGCAGTATTTATGAGGACATTTTGATTCAGATTTCTTCTCAGTAATCCCAAGGCTTAACAGAGAGATCCTGCTTATTAATTCTGCTGTGAAGAAAAACAGGGAAGCAGCAATGTCAGATCTCATTTTACCCTCCACAGTTTGTCACTGAACAACTCAGCATCCCTGAATTATTCACAACACAGAGTACCAGCAAGTGTCAAGATTGGTAACCATCAGCCAAGCAAGAAATCTCAGCTAGTAGTGATGGTTTTGCACTCTCAGAAGAGCCTGAATTTGAGAAATTAGATGTTCTTGCTATTTCATGCTCAGAACAATTCAATAAAAACACAAACACTTGACTGGCCATCTATGTGTTTTCAAATTTACACATTTATCCCATTTTTAAAATAAAAAGGGTTTTCTTATCCTTGCTAAGATCATTTTTATTTCAATTCTATCCTTGTCAATGCAAGATAATTTCACTGATAGTATTAGAATCCTTTCAGCTTTATGTAGATTCAACAAAAGTTAAGTTCTGGACCCAGTATTCTCATGTACTATGGATAATTATTGCAAAAATTAAAGTTAGTGCTAAGGACCGCAGCCTTCAACGATCTTCAAGATTTGGTGCACTGCTGTAATAGCAGGTGCCTATAAAGCAGTCTAAGTTAATTCAGCTGTAGATTTTTATTTCTATGGTACAGTCTCTTGAGGCTTGTCAGGAAACTATAAAATGATGGATAATTTAGATGAGTGACATTCTTGAAAAAGCATTTGCCCTTTGATTGAATAAAAATGACTTGTTAAAAATAGTTGGAAATCAAGATATGTTAATCAAACTAGGAAAGTAGAAAAGAGAAATCCTACCAAAATGAATTCTGATTATGTGCAGCAGCCAGTCTTTCTTTGTCTGTGGATGTTTCCATTAAGCAGAGAGAGTGAATATTTGTAAATGCTACTACGTTCCTTAGATGAGCCATGAGCAGGTTGAACAGCTTCTTCCATGGGACTAGCAGTTCTCATTAGTAATTAAAGAGTATGTAACAGCTGTATTTGGAGGTGAGATTGGAACTACAGGGTAATCACATTTGTTTGTTGTGATTCAGAGGTTTAGCTTTATTTATTTCCCAAATGATCCCTTTTTCCTTAGGCTGATGATGTGATTCCTGCTGTACAAATAAATTTTGTCTGATGTGGCTGTGGGGATTCAGTTATGTGCATTGCAAAGAGCATGTGAGCTTTGTCTGTGCCCTTTTTCAAGTAGAGTGAGGAAACCATCAAGGGTGTTCTTTGCTATGGTGGTTAACCTTAGACTAGGCCTGTCAGTGTCTCTTTCTTCTTGGTTTTAGTTCTGGTCTCTTTGGAATACAGAGAGGAAGAAATGGGAGGGAAGAATGAGAAGTTTTCTTTCAAAAATAACAAAGCCCAAACCAACCAGAGAAACCCTTCATAAGTCATATTTCTCCTACAAGGACAGGAAAAAGAGAGAAATCAATAGCTGTAATTTCTAAAACAAATGGAGTGATTCTTTGACTTTGGCAGGGTGATAAAAGTAGATAGATAGCAATGGAGTAAAATGGGGAGCTTTCATATCCCTTCAACGTGCTGGTGAGGGGAACTGAATATTATGCTCAAGAGCACTTTCCTATTGCTTGTTAGCCAGTTCTTACTTTACCTGATACCTTATTGCTATTTCCATTTTCTTTAAAGTTTATGGAGAAATTTAAATAGATACAATATTAAGAAAAAATTCTTTATCAATTAATCAAGCTTTACTGTTTGCAACTTGTGCTATTATATTCCTTCTGACATTTTTCACTCATTCATGTACAGTTTCTGGAAGAACAGTACATCCAATAGAGTAAATCCAGTTAAATTATTCTCCCCTCAACCCCAAGGCAGTTGCTCCTATTTTCTTTCCCCTGCCCTGCACTTCTTTACAGTCTTTCAAGGCTTTTTTATCTGTCCAGAGGACTGAAATACTAGAATTCCGTATTTTCCATTTCAGGTCATGTTCGACTAAAAAAGGAGACTTCAAAGAATACAAAGTATTTTGATGATACTGGTATACATCATGTGTTCAGTCTCTGTCATCAGAGCCTAACTGCACAGTGAATATGATGTCTAGAAAAGTAGGAGGTCGTTTAGAAAACAGAATGCTGTCTGAATTGATGGGAAAGGAACAAAGAAGGTAAGAACTGAGGTGCAAAAAATTTCAGGCACAGGTAATGAGGAAGCTGCTTTAACTGAAGAGAGAATTTAGGTTACATAGCTTAGAAGTGATGAGAAGCTGTATAGTTTATGATTTACTATGCCTGAGCTCAAAGGAGTTGGTCTATTTCTTGAGCTAATGAGTAAGGAAGTCTGTAACTTATTGGACAGCTGAAAATATAGTAGCTATTGCTGCTATAAGGAAATAAACTTTTATTAGGACTGTAAATTTCAGTTTTCTCTTTTATTGAAGCTTTTTCATATTATGTGAACAAAAGCTGAAGAGCCTATGGAAATGGCCTGAAGTTGCCTCAGGTGTTAAGGTAGTTTGGATGGTGATACAAAGGGTAGAAGGGGAGCATTTGGTGCAATGAACACAAAGTTTGTAAAAAGAATGGCTGTACTGCATCAAGTTCTGCAAGTTAGAGTCACACCTCTGGCAGTCTCAGTAAGAGCCTCAGTGTGTCTCTTTGTGCAGAAGGTGTGACCCAAACCCACAGCCATGTCATGCAGGGGGACAGGGAAAGAGATACTCTGAAGGTTCTGGGTCTGTACAGCTGCCTGAGGACAGCTGCAGTCAGGATGCAGGTCTCTCATCTAGATGGTTCTAGCTTGTACCGAGAACAAGATATTTTGTTTTCTTTTCCTTATTGATTCTATCCTTCTCAAAGGTAAAAAAAAAAAAAAAAGGAAAAAAGGAAAAAAGGACAGATTTTCAAAATCACTTTTTTTTTCTCTCTGATGACCTTGGCAAGATACAGACTGAGTTTTGTCATCCATAATCAGGCTAGCAATCACTTTTAAAATAGTTTCTTTCAATTTGAGTGGAAGTAATCACAAAGTAAAATGCTTCACAATGCAAATAAAGGGTACAGGAATTAAATCTTCAGGATGTTGTCAGAAAATAGAACAAGATTAGGAAATGAAAAAACTGGTGCACATGTATTTTAAAGCATAATGTTCTGTAGGGGAGAAAAGGAATTTTCATGCTTCTTATTTGCCAATTCTTTTCTTCTTGCCAATAAGTGCAGTAATATAAGTTTGTTCTGGTTTTTTTTTTTTTTTTTTTAACATTTTTCTTTCAGGGCTTACCTTTTTCTTTTTCTAAATTGTCTCCAGTTTTAGAATAGCTACGCTGTGACACAAGAAAACATGATTTTTTTTTTGATCATCTGCTTTACCATGTTGCTTGGCATAAAGTAAGCATAACTCTCCAAAAGTTTGATTTTCATTTCCTTAAGAAACATTCATGTATTTTCTTGAAATTTTTCTGTCTGGAAAAGGACATCTTTCATGCAAAAAACCCCAAGCACTTCAGTGAAAGACTTTTTAGATTCCCTAAGTCAGCTTAAGGAACAAGAATGGGACAAAGTAATGTGTAGTAAGGAGGGGAGGCAGACTGTTCTTATCCCCCAGTAAATGAATGACTCTTCTGCCATGACAGTTTATAACAGTGAAAGTGTCTAATGCATCATCCTTGCTGTAAGCAGAAGTGAGGACTAAATTCAATGCAAGTGTCTACAAGAAAGCACGAGGTGCTGAATGCTTTGTAAGTGGCTCTTAAGTTTAGTGCTGGAATATGACTCTCTTCAGAGTAATGAGAAATTAAGTGCTTTTTGTCTTAGAGCTGTTAATGAAATATGTCATCCTCTACCTGTAATGGATATAATACTTCACACAAAGTATTAAAGTAATGAGCCACAATGCTAAGAAGGTTTCTGCTATTAGAAATCGTTGCCACTAGAGTCCAGGCACTTATGTCTCCTGCAGTTCTGCTGATATTTAATGTCAGTACTTGTCAGCTGTGTGCTTTATGGGTTCAATATATAGTGCAGTACATGTTAGTTCTGATGTACGGCTGAGGTATCATACCTACTAACATAGAAGAATTTTGGAGAAGATAGAAGAGGTTTGAACTGAGTTCAAATAAAGATAAAACCTAAATAAAATGTATTGCTTTCAATTTATGAACATACAATAGACTTAGCTAAGACTAAAAAAAAAAAAAAAGTAAAATGTGAGGCTTATTGCATTAATTCCTTGGAACTTGCAGTTTCTCTCTGCCTGTTCTGTACTGTGCAGAGAGATCATGATCCATATGTGATTGCTCAGAAAAAAAAGTAGATGGTACTGCATATCTTATACAGAGCTGGGAGATGAAATACATTCCAGAGAACAATATGTCTGGCATACTGTATTATGGGTGAACTAAATTTTTATGCTGCTTAGAAACTCTTTGTTCCAGAATCAAAATAACAGATCAAAGAAATTAGTTGTTTACTAATGGCCTTAGAAGGTATTTATTCTTCAATAAAATGGAACTAGTGGTTGTGGGTGAGCTGGAGAATATATTCACATGTATTCCTGAGGTGCTACATTTTTTTCTTTAATGAGTGATCATAAACACCTCTTTCATATGTCATGTCTAAAAATCTGCTTTTACCACTAAAAATCTAGTGTGTGGCTTAGCAAATTCAGCTATACTCTGTTGGTTTTAAAAACAGTATCTCCTCTATCTCTGGGGGAGAATTATGGTGCTAGTGGTAGTGATGCCTGTCAGAAGTAGTGGTCTGCACTAAGTTACCCTTTCCATGGACTGTAATGCTGCCCAGAGTCCCTCTGATAACTTAGGCTGTAGCTCTCTGAGGTATGTACGGCTCTGATTTGACTTGGTGCGAGGTTTGGTAGATGCAGCTGTACCATGACACGAAGGAGGGATTTACTGCACTAGCACTCCTTATCTGACACATTCGAGGATCTCTCCAGATAATTTAGTTTGCTCCTCTGCCCCATGAATCAGAGCCCCCAAAGGATTTCAGCAGGATAATATTGTTAAAGACTGCAAGGAGCCTTGATAGTGTTACCTTGAGATAGTGTCAGCTGATAAAACAGACCTACCTGTCTCTACATTACAAAGCATTTGCACATAAACAAAGTAATAAATGCTAGAGTCATATCAAGCATGAATGTTTAACCAGTAATGAAGAAAATGCTTTTAGATCCTTGCTGTTCATGTAGATTTTTGATTTTGTAAGCAGGAGGTTAGAGGAGCAGCTTTAAGAGCAGGAGTGCTTACTGAATAAGTTTTTCAAAGAAGTGGACCCCCTGACCTTACAGTGTGGCAAAGAGCTAAATAATTTTAATATCTATCCTGTGTGGAAAGGGGATGCAGTGAGGTAGGTTATCACAGACTCTCCTTCACTTATACATTCATGGAAAGTTGTCTTTTGAGCCTGTGAATCTATCTCAAGAATTGTGCAAATTAGGAGGTGTCCAAAACTCACAACAGGCAGAAAAATATAACTTTAAAAAAACTGTTTTTCTTCATTTCTGAATCCAAGTTTAGTCCTTCTGGACTTATCAGCGCAACTAAAAGGTGAATTAATGATATTAATTATGTCTAGCTTTATAACAATAAATCAGTGAGCTTGAATAGAAAAATTCTGTGTATGGGAGCATTTTGATTTATGATGCCTGATCCATGAAGTTGATTTTCTCAGATGCAGGTTTCCACTCTGCTTAATATACAACTTTCCCATTTCCCATGTTTTAGAGACATGGCTGAAGTAAGATTAAACTTTCCCTGTTCATGGTAGTTTTATTGTTCTGTGTTACATGTAGCAGTGCAGGAGGGGAGAGTGAAAAAAAGAGGAATAATCCAGTCTTTCCAACAGGATCTTGCTTTGTGATGGATGGCATTGCTTTTCAGTGCCTCAGTTTCTCCAGTTGCAAAATTGCTCTTCCTTTGTTTAGCAAGCTGACATAATGGTATAAGCTTGGCTCATAAAGGTTAAATGTAGCTTGTAAATAGAACTTGTGCTGTTCTGTAGCAGAGAAATTATGAAGGGCATGATTGAAAGGGATGGTCATGTTAATGGGTCACCATCCTTAGATTGCTTTACAGTGGTTTGCTTTCTTGTATTGTATGTCCATCTGTTTGGAACTCGAATTTCCTTGGTGGAAAGGAAGAAGCAGAAGGAGCTGACCCAGTGGCTGAGTTGGGCAGGCGGTGCCTGGGGCTGCAGCTGTGCCTCTTCGTGGGCAGAGGCTGGGAGCTGCTGCAGAGCAGAGCTGGGGAGAAACATGGCTTGGGGCAGCTCCAGGGTTTGCCCATGTGAAGACCTGGAATTTGTTCCTGTCCATGTTTTCTGCTGCAGTTAAACAGAAGCACCTCTCAGGGACTTGGGTAATTGTCCAGGTGCCATCTGAAAAGATGGTGACAGTAAGAATTACTGAAGAGAAGAAAGAAGCAGAATCTGACAGATAGGTCCTCCATGAAAATGTGGGGTTTTTATTTTTTTGGTAAGAGTTGAACACATTGAGACTATTGCAAGTGAAATTTTGCTGGAGTGAGGGCACAAAGTAGAGAAGTAGAGGGAGCACACAGGATACTTGCTTTAAGCACTATTGTCCTGGCAAAAAATGTTTATGGTGTAGGAGACTGGACTGAAATGACTATTTGTGGCACTACTTGTAATTGACTTTATAAGAAACATTTTTTAACCTGCTGGCAAGTATTTGAAAAACTCTCAGTCTACAGAGGAAAGAGCTTTCTGTGGGTGGCTATTTTCTTTATATTGCGTAATGTACAAACCATTTGTTTCCTGAATAGAAGTTTGTAATTAAAACAGATTAGAAAATGCCTGGGAGATTTTTATGAGGAAAGAAGTGTGTATGGATGGGTTGGTTTTCCAAACATGAGTTTTTTTGTAGTTTCTTTATAATAGCTAATTTCCCTTTAGGGTTTACAATGCAGTGTATACAATTATTTATGAGATGCTGAAGTAGGATAAATAGAGCATTCTGACATTAAAAAACACCACAAAACTCACCCAAAGAAACCTCAGGATGTATTACATGCCTGCTTTGTATTAACCCTGACCTTTATTATGAAACTCAGTATAAATAGAAATACAAAAGAAGTTATTCTTGTGGTATGTAGGCAAAATAGCAGAAGCATATTTAATGTGATGGCCAGACATGATAAACCTTGTTCTACCTTTTATGCAATTATCCTCTATGCAATCACTGTAAATGTTGAATTTGATCATCGTCAACCCTGCAGGAAGAAACAGATTCATAGACTAGGAGTGTATCACCAGGGTCAGTGGATTCATCCAGTTCTCACACGACTCAGTAAGAGACATTTAGTCTGTCAAAGTCTAGGGAGCAAACCTGCCTCAAGCCCACACACTTCACAGCAGTCAACATAAGCTCTATATCCAGAGGGGACCAAAAGCTGTAACCCTGATGTGCTTCCCATACCTGAGTGTTCTGCAGTGTCAGAGAAACTTGAACACCCATGGTTACAGTTCCTTCCTCATAATTTAAAAGAAGGCAGACCACTTGATTTTTATTCCCTTTTTATGAGAACTATTAAAAATGTTCAATTTTCTTCCTAAATACCCTTTAAAATGTTTTAAAATGCTTTTAACGAGTTCTTTTTGTTCCCACAACAATGCTTTTGGGATGAGTTGTCTGCAATACATTCTCTTACACCTTTCCTGTGTCTTTAGGGGTTAGAATACCTTTCAGCTGGCCTTTTCCCACACTTCTTAGGTCTAGCTTAGCCAGTCTCATACACTCAGTGTGAGCTTTACATTTGCTGCATAGTTCCCATGGCCTCTCTTCTTCCTCATCTTTGACACTGTGTAACAAATGGTTGGTTCTGTGCTCCGTTGCCTGGCTACCTCAGCAACCTGTACAGGGTCATGGGAAAGGAAGAGAACTGTGATGCTGCATGCCAGCAGCTATGGGTGAATATTTTCTGCTTGGTGTCCCTTGGGAAAGTGCACTCTCTTCTCCTGTGTAGTGCTTTGGGCTCCCCACTACACCACAGACAGATTTATTTCAGATGCAGCACCCAGGGTGTGAAGGGACAGGCCAGGAGAAAAGTAGATGTAAACATCTACAGAGCTGTACTAACCAGCATATTTGGGGTGTTCTTTTTTTTGTGGTGACTTTGGATCCTTACTTTGCAGCTGCTGAGGGAAGTGTCTTATGTGCCTGTGAAATTGTGCAGTCTGGGAAGCCTTGTCATGGGACTGCCTTTTGTGAGCAGCTGTTGCTCTGATATCTGATTTTGCTTTTACTGGCATCTTGGGCTGGTTCTTATTTCTTGAGGGAATACTTGGTGTTTGGACGCAAAGGTGATTTTTTTTAAAGCTGACTATTTTTCAGTGAGCTTGTGCATGTGTGTGAATATGCTGCCTGTGTGTGTTCATCCTGTAATTTACCAGAGGACATGACTTTGGAAAGGGCCAGAAACATTTTTCTTCTTTTAGAAGACAAAATGTGATAGAAAGTTCAGCACTAGAAGAATACATTTCCTTCATAAGACTTATTTCATGGTGTCTGCATGGTCACTTCTAGAGCCTATATTAAGTGGTAGATATTGCTCTGTGCGTTTTGATAAAAGGGTGAAAGTTTTGCTAAGTGAGACTTGTAGAAATAAAAAACCTAATAATACTAAATAAAAAATCCCCAACTGCCAGCAACCTTGTAACTTACCAAGCCAACTGAATGAACAAATGTACATAGAATAAACAGGCAGAATTAATGCCAAGAAATGTGCTGGCATTTAGACCAAAGCAAAATACAGTTCAAACATAGAATATTGCTGAAGCTCTTGGAACTTACTTCAAAAATCCAAAGCCAAAAAAATATATATCTAGAAGGTAAAAAACAGGCTTAACCTGCCAGATATTTCTGAAGCAGGGCACTCCACTTCTACCCTAATGTTAAACATGGATGTGGCACACTTTGTATTTACAGAGCAGGGACACATTGAACAGTGGGCAGGGACTCTCCTCTCTCCTTTGCTGCAGATAGCTTTCACATTCACGTGTTCATGCACTGACACCATTGTTTTTGGCTTTTTATGTACCAAGAATGGCCAGCAGTTATAGTAAAATATTCCTTCGAATAGTCTTAAGTGTCTTTTCTTTTTTGTTTGTTATTTTGTTATGTTTGTTGCCTCATTTCAGGACAGAATGTTTTAGCATCTCCTGTTACTTGAATACACAGCATCATCTCTCATTGGGATTCCTAATGTCAGTATATCTGACCAGATACTCAGATTCAGTATTTTGGTCTCACTGGCACACCCTAATAAACATGGAAGCCAAACTGTTCCTGAGAGGGAAGTATTTCTGAAACCCTAAGGAATTAGTGTTATTACAGTGGGATTTACTTACTGCTATTTCTGCAGCTTCTCATGTGAGCTTAGATGATTTCTTCAGACTTTTTGCCCTTCACGTTCCATTTATACAATTAGCATGCCCAATTTGTCTGTTGAGAGGTGGATGAGCAAATACCAGAGCTACGGCTGGGAATCTTCTGGCATTAACTGATCTCCAAAATATGACAAAACCTTTTTTTCTTGATTTTTCCAACCTTATGTTCTTAAATTGTAAAATATTCCAGGATTCTCTCCATATAAATAATTAATAGAGTGGATCTCCAGCTTGATTGAGATCCTTAGAGATTATTCTAATAAAGGAAAAAAGACATATTAATATCTTGCAGAGAAAACAGAGGAAGATTCACAGGTCTTTCCCTCCATTTGTTTTTGATGTGATGCATCCATTAAACTTTGCCATGCCCACACCTAAAATGTGACATTCACACACCTAAGATCCTGCTCTGTCACTTTCCCAGTGCAGTCAGTCGTAGTTTTGTCTCTGACTCCTGGTGCAGCAGGAACAAGTTCTGTCAGCATGGGGAGAGGGGCCCTTGGAGGCAGCTCTTTTGTCTGGTGATGCTCTCTCATCTCTCTGTATCTTTTATTTCATCTCATCCCCAGGGAAAATGTTCTTTCACAAGCCCTGTGGTCAAAGAAGGCACCTTAGCTGTCAACCCTTAACACTTACATGAAGAGGACATTTGTTGGTGTGGAATACATGCAAAATACAGGAGGCATTATAAAATATTGAACAAATCTACATGAGACAGACACGCATACAGAAGTTCCCTCTAGTTCTAAATTCCTTAGTTCTTGGTCTGTGTTCTTGGCTTGTCTTTTTTCAGGGCAACACAGTGGTATTTATTTATTTATTTTAATATATAATTTATATTTTCAGATCTTGATTTAGAGGAATCGGTATTGATGCCTTCATTTAATTAGAATAGAACTTGGTAATATATCAATAAAAATTAATTTACAAGCCATTCATTATTCCTTGGGAAATATTAAGATTTATTAGCAATGTCTCCAGAATCAAGTATTTTAAAACTGGTACTTTTTAGAGTTAAACTGGTAACATTGGTTTGTTTAATTTAGAGTGTAAGTATGCTGAATAGTTTTTACTTGAATTAAACTGTCTTAATTTGGAGCCATATTTCCACTGTATACCATTTCACACTTCTTGATCACCGTACTCTAAAAGAAATCCTCAATTCTTTCTTGGAATCCAATAAATCCCATGAGACATGAATTTTGTTTCCAGAATTGTTTCAAAAAAGAAGGTAAATGGAAGCTGAAGCTGATTTTTATTATCAAATTTCAGTAAAAGTATGGAATGGTGACATTTCATTCTTTGACATAAAGTATTTAATTCCTTCTCTAATGATGGGAGTTGCGATAATCTTGTTTCATTAGGAATATTTGAAAATATTAATTTGTTCCCATATAAATATTGCAAAATTGACAAGCTGAGAGTCCTTAGCTAGATTGGCTACTGCTTGAGTGCTACCTACTGACAGGCTTTCATAGTCCTACCTTGGTTGTGGCTGTTTCTAGAGCCACTACTGTCTTTGTGATATCAAAAGCTGATGCCAGTTTTTAAAGTGTATATGCAAAAACTTTCCTCAAACTTAAAAGTTCCATTTAGTTTTTAAAACTAGTGATGTTGAATTAGTAGCATAATTTAAAAAAAAAAAATCTCTCTATTGTCCTTGCTTTTTGTTAGTGGAAGCAAACCATTGGAGGGTTTGTATTTTGTTTAAACTTTCTTCTTTCTCAATGGCATTTCAAGACTTCTACCTCCAAAAAGCTGTACTGTCAGATAAGAGTAGAGAAAAATGATAAGAAAGCAATGAAAGGAAGTCTGAATGCTATTTAGCATGTTGCATTCAATTGCAGGAAAAATGTGAGAAGGGGAGGAAGAATAAAAGTAATGAAAATCTTTTGAAGCACATTTTGTTCGATTTTGGGGACAAGCTTGATGGGAAATGTTATCTTTTGGAGATAGGACAATTATTAGGGAGTTTTTAACAGAGATACTAGTCTCTTCCTCCTTCCTCTCCACATTACATTTTAGCACTTTCAGAGGCTCAAGAAAAGAGAGCACAGAGCCCCAAAGGCCTTGTTTCTAGTCTTAATACAGAGGAATTGCTGGACTCTTTGGAAAAGCTAGCTCTTCTGTTAGACCAGTGAATCTCCTTGGCAGGGGAGATCATATATGCAATTCTAGCCTTTGGGGAGCAACAGGTTGCTATAGAGAAAACTTCTGAGTTTACTTTGAACTCCTGTTTTTATGTAGTTTATTACAGAGTGCAGTTCTGCTGTTTCATGGGGTAATGGGCTCTGACAGCAAATTGTCGTTAGAAGCAACCACTTACCAATCAATATTCACTACCACAGACAGCAAAAATATGAATAGCAATGCCAGCAAGTTTCTGTGCACTCTGTCTTTCTGACATTATTCATTAAATACAGCATATTGTCTTACAATTGGTCAATTACTGTGTTAACAAATGGCTTATCACCACATTAACCTGCATTAATAGAGTCTTGTGTGAGAACTGGCAGAGACAAGCAATTTCTCAATCTTTATGGGTTTCCGTAATCCCTTTGTGTCACGAAATTTACAATTTTCTGGATTGAAAAAATGGGGAGGATTTTCACAGACGTGACTGTGATAACTATCTGGCAGTACTTCAGTAGGCCCATACATATGGCATTATTCTTTATTCAAAATTGTCTGTTGCTCACAAGGCTTTCTGGAGTGTTTTAACTATCTGAAAATGTTGGAGAAAAATCTGTTATGGTTAGGCTGATGGAAGAGGTTGATCCAACAGCTCTAGATGTCTGATTCCTGAAGTTTACCAATACTCAGGTCTTCTTGAGACCTATAATGAGAAGTGTTATTTCACTATAGATGGGACTTGCTATTTAATAATAATATTTAGTATTTGAAAATGACTAAGATTCCTGAGCAACTGCCAAAGTACGAAGATGAAAGTGCTCACTGTAGAGACTCAAAGGTACTAAAGGAGACAGGCAAAGAACAATTTAGCCAAAAGCTACTTGGTACCCCAGAATCTATTGTTGATATGTCTAAACAAACTCTCTCTTCATCATTTTCCCTGTTAATTATCCTCTTAATTCCAAAGTGGATGCCGAGGAGGAGAATGTCTGGTGTATGCTTCATGGCACAGAAACATAGGTACTGAGCAAAGAGAAGTCACAACTCCGCTGAATGCTGAGCAAATACACAAGGTGTGGCAAGAAGAATCCCTGGCCCAAACCTGTAGATTACTTTAAACACTGCTTTTACTGTGTGCACTTGCATACTTGAGGGGAGCCTCGTTCCAGAGACATCCATATGCATATGGACTCATGCCCATACAGAAGAATAGAAATCCTTATAGGAGAAGGGCAGAGAAGAATGAAGTTTGTGCTTTTTATTGCCTAATCCCACCACCTAGCTACAGATATGCTTAGTGGTAAAGGCTGAGCATGACACTTCATCATGCAGTAAGAGCAGGGACTCTGAGCATGACATGATGTGTCAAAATTTAAGACTCAAAGCCAGCTAAAGTCACACAGTTGCTTTGGCAGAAGCAGTGGGCACGGTGTGTGTAACCTCCTCCTCAGCACTCCACAAAGAGAATTCAAATCCATCCCCACCTAGTTTGGTAAGGGAGCAAAAGTAATAAAGAAGGCGATTATCTGTAGGGTTCATTTTAACAGTATTTCCCTTGTCTCCTGAGGATTTTTTTTTACTCTGTTGAAGAGACAAGACATTATACAGGTAGTTTGAAAAATAACGTTCTCATGCATATAAAATAACTGCAGAGTTGAAGATGCTGAACAGTCACTATGAGGCCAAGGGCAGAAATGTGTGATGTCCTCCATCAGACTGTACTGTGCAATGTGAATTGTTTGAAAGCTATGGGAAAGTTTTGAACTGGTTGCAATCGATGAAAAGAATGACTCCCCACATATTACCTACACACAGTGCATTTATGTACTCCTGACAGAAAACAGAATTTAGGCTGGGAGTTTTAAGAGAGTCCAATACTGAGGCTAGTGTTGTTTAACTTATTCATCAATGACTTGGATGAAGGGGCAGATGCCTCCTCTGTAACTTTGCTGGTGTCACAAATATATGCATAAAAGCTGGGAGGAGCGGCCCACACCCCACAGTTCTGTGCAGCCCTTCAGAAGGACCTTGACAGGTTGGAGAGATGGGCAGAGAATCACAGAATCGTTAGGATTGGAAGGAACCTTTGGAGATCACCTAATTGAAACCCCCTGCACAGCAGGGTCACCTAGAGCAGGTTATGCAGGAACTCATCCAGGTGGATTTTGAATGTCTCCAGACTGGGAGACTCCACAACCTCCCTGGGCAGCCTGTTCCATCTAAAATTCAACAAAGGCAAATGCAGGGTCCTGCACCTGGAGAAGAATAATCCCATGCACCAGTACAGGCTGGGGTTTGATCTGCTTGTAAGCAGGTCTATCGAGAAGGATCTAGGGCTCCTCATGGACAAGAAGCTGTCCCTGAGCCAGCAGTGTGCCCTTCCTTGTGGCCAGGAAGGCCAGTGGTGTCCTGGGGTGCATTAGGAAGAGCATTGCCAGCAGGTCAAGGGAGGTGATCCTGCCCCTCTACTCAGCTCTGGTGAGGCCACAGCTGGAGTGCTGTGTCCAGGCCTGGACTCCTCAGTCCAAGAGAGACTTGGAGCTCCTGACACAGGTCCAGTGGAGAGCAGCAAAGATGATTAAAAGACTGGAGCATCTCTCTCACGAGGAAAGTCTGAGGGACCTGGACCTGTTAAGCCTTGAAAAGAGGTGACTGAGATGGAAGGATATCAAGAGGACAGATCCAGCCTCTTCTCAGTGGTGCCCAGCAACAGGACAAGAGGCAACAATCAGAAACTGATGTATAGGAAGTTCCACCTGAACATAAGGAAGAATTTCTTTACTGCACAGGTGACCGGGCACCGGAACAGATTGTCCAGAGAGGTTGTGGAGTCTCCCGCACTGGAGAATCTCTTCAAGAATGGGTAATCCTGTGCCATGTGCTTTAGGATGACCCTGTTTGAGCAGGGAGGTTAGACCAGTGACCACACAGAGTGGTCCTTTCCAACTTTTCCCATTCTGTAATTCTGTGGTTCTATAAAGTGACTTCAGATTACAAGATCCAGGATTTGGCCTCTTTAATTATTCATATACCCTTAAAATACCCAGAGGTATCCCATAACATAGGTTTCCACATGTAACAGTTATTTCATTTCAAAATACACCATATTTTGGTTATTATATGGTTATTTGGTTATATTATGGTTATTTCAAACTACACCATATTTTCTAAGTGGTGTATTTTGTGTCTGCCTCTTCATGTTGCTGTGGATGGTATTTAGCAACTGTTCCTTCCTAGCCTAGACTAATTGCCTTGTTAAATTTAATCTCAATGAAATAAAAATACTACCTCATTAATACTTAGCCTAACCTTCCTGCTAATTACCATCCTTAGCAAAGGGTTAAGTATCTTGCTATTTCACTTTTATAGCTTGCTATATTTTTCTGGTTGGTCTCATTAGCACTGACTGACTTTGAAAATGCTTTTCAATTAATATAATTTTCACGTATTTCTTCAGCCTCCAATTATGTTGGAATGCATGTTGATTGGGAAGACATGGTGTGTTATAGGAATTGTGGAATCGGGAACCACCAAATAAGTCAGCACAGCTTATTTCCCAGTAAAGGATATTTGTATTAACCTTCTGTCTAATTAAAACAATTGTTCAACTAAGTAAGAATTTTACAGAGTTTAGTGACATTATTAAGCAGTGATTTTGCTGTATGTAGTAGGAGTAGAATATGAAAACACGTGTATTCTTTCGAGTGTTAAGTCAGCTCCATTTGGTGCTAGATGATGTCACTTAGAAGGTTGTGGCAGGCACATTTTCTCACTCTCAGGAAATTTTCATAGAGGAGCACAGAGAGAAGAAAGGAGAAAACAATTTCTATTTCTGTTCCTTGTTTTCTCCCATGTGGAATGTGTTTGGAGAATTGTTTACCTGGGGTGATTGCTTGATTGGATTCTGGTGAAGATTGTTTAGGACTGATGGCCAATGAGATCCAGGTGTGTCTGGACTCTCAGAGGGAAGGTCACAAGCTTGTTAGAGTTAGATATGTTAGTAAGATAAGTTAGTAAGTAAGTATGTAGTTTTAGTATCTCCTTTTAAATAGTATATTAATGTATTATAGTATAGTTATTATAAAGAAATCATTCAGCCTTCTGATCTGGAGTCAGACATCAATCATTTCTTCCCATTTCTTCTGCATTTTACAATAGAAGGTGAGAGGGCAATTAAAAAAATTTAATTTTTCAAAGAATTTTTAGAGACTTTAGCACCTTGATTTTGCAAATTTTGGGACAGAGAATATATTGCCACCTACACGCAGTTCTAAGTACCCTCAATTCAGGGAAATTGTGAGTGTTATTCTGACAGAAGGAATCTAATCTAGGTATTGTAGCTACTTACCTTGTGGTCTTCTTGTTAGCTGAATGTCATGTTATCTGACTAGCTAAGTATCCAGCTAGCTTCTGTGAGATCACCACTTAGAAATGGAGAATTCTCCTGTCTTGCATCCTTTACTCTGATCAAATCCCTCTATAAGTCCTTAGACATCTCATCTGTTATTCTGTATGTAACTACTGAATGGTAGAGCTGTTGAATTTGCATCCAGTCCTCATGCACAAGATCTATCACAACTGTCAGCTATGCTACTGTTTTTGTGCATCTGTGCAGATGACATATTGTAAAGAGGCCAGAGATGACCCAACAGGGATATTATTTATATTTGAACTAGATACCTCTTATTTGGAGGATTCCCAAGCAAGTTGACAAATAACTTCCTTTAGTAGCCCTTGAACCCTAAGTCATATGGACTCATCAGATGGGTTTAATAAGGAATCATAAATGGAGGGAAACCTGGATATTTGTGCACCATGGTGGCCGGAAGCCCTCTCTGAATATGGTTCTTCCCCCTTACTAATAGAAAGAGGGGGCTGACTTGTAAAAAAAACCTTTTCCTGAGAGATGACAATAGACAGAGGGTGAATACCCTTTTTAACAGCATTGTGAAGCAGTCAGGTGGATCTTACAGCCTGTCTGTGCAGCAGCTTAACTGTGATATGATGCAGGAAATAAGGAAACAGAGTTATGTCTGTGGGTGAAAAGAGATAACACTTCTAAGAAATGATAAGGAAAGAGGTGCCTAGATCCTGAAATTTTGGGCTGATATGCCAACTCTAAAATCTGAATCTCGATTTACTACAGCAAATGAATATTCTCACTAGCAGGAGTACCCAGAAAAAATCATCATGTAAAAAAGTGCACTCTATTTTTTATCCTCTAGAAAGCCTTAGGGATTTGAAGTCTCTAGAAATTGAAACGGTGAGAAAAGTCTCAGATATAAATATATGCATAATACAGCAATAAGATAATAAAAGGGAAAGGTGCAGGGCAACTTCTCTTGCAATTGCATTACCAGCCAGTCTTATCAAAGCACTGGTGATTTTAAGACATTTGATTATTTTGAGAGGAATGCCTCCTTTTTTTTGTGCTCTCTGTCATGATTGTGCCTCTCAGGATTTAGGTCTCTAGCAAGAAAATGACATTTTTGAATTCATTATAGGTTTTCTCTTACCTTATTGAAAAAAGAAAGTGAAGACAAAGTGTGTGTTTATATTACAGTTATTAAAAAAAAAAAAGTTTCTCTACTTTGTGGAACTTTAAAACAGTGAATCCTTTCCTATGCAACACCCTCATCAGATAAAATGTTGACACATAGTACTCTTTGATCACTTCTGCATGAGACTCAGTACAACTCAGTATATGTATCCTCTGAATTTGATCTGTTATATTGAATAAGAAAACCACACTGCATAGGGAGGAAATGAAGAGGTGAAGCTTCCAGTTTTTCTGGTCAGGATGTCAGGGATCAAAGCCTGAAACACAGCTTCTAGAAAATTTATGTTGACATCATGTCACCTCTCTGAGTCAGAACACAGTGCAGTGGAAGAGTAGGATACGCACAAGACTGTCACAGTGGATCCATAAAAAGCAGCTACTCTGAGAAACTAAGCCTGCCTTAGGAAAGGAGCTCTTGGAGGTGCTTGGGATACTGACTGCACTTTCATGCTTTCTGCATCTAATCAATTTGTTTTTTTCTTGAGCTTTGCAGTCTCCGTTTATTCCCAGCAGATAACAATACATCATCTCCTGAACACACTGGCTCCCCATATGCCTCACTGCTAAGGTGAATATGCTTAATACCACTTACTGAGAAGCGAGCTTCCACACTGCTGTCTGAGGTTACTTATCCCACGCTCACATGGAAAGAAGGATTTGTGGGACAGAGCTCTCTGCAGGTCACATTCTCCCAGTGCTAAGGAGCCTTATTTCCATGGAGATTTTTATAGAGCTGTTTGGAGATCCACTGCCACAGACAGTGACTCAAGCAGAACTGCTTTAATGGAGACAGATTTGCAATAATCCAGGCATAGTGGTTGTCTTTCACAAGGAATAATGAGCAAGAATTCAATGCAACTGTTTATAATGGCCATGAGAACTTTTCTTACTGCTATGGCAGTTTGGGGTATAAGTCAGCCCAGTTAATGTACCAGGAAACAGATAATAAAAATTGCAAGTGCGTTGTCACTGTGTCAGTGGAGTTAGCAGACAATCATCAGTCTCAATTCCACTACGCCCTGAGCAGTGCACAGTCTTAAGTCGTTTAGTGGGAGGGACTCAGACTGCTCAGCTGCATGCCCTTGACCCTCAGCTGCAGAAATAGCCTTTCAGTTAGAAGTCAGACCCTGTTCTTTGAGATTGGATGGATTTGTGTTCTTCCAAATATTAAAATTTCATGTTCCTTTGTTTTTGATGGAGATATTTGCCTCATGTTGGGTTCTGGTGACTCTAAGGAAGAGCCCAGCGCTGATTCCAGTGTAGTCCTTTCCCTACTTATGCTCAAGAATCTCTTAGTAAGAAATACTAAATCCTTATGTGCAACTGTAATATTTATAAAATGATTTCTATACAACAGCTAGTTCTTAACTCTTTATATATATATAAATAAATAAAAAATTAAATAAATATGTAAGGGAGCACTGACAAAAGGTTATTTGCATGATGAGAGGATCCTGATCACAGAACTGAGGTGAGCAGCCACTGCAACAGGCCCAGGCTCAATGTGAGAGAGCACCTGCCTACCTGTTGTCTGTTGGCAACCTGTGGAGGGCATACACTGGAGCCATGGGGGAGCAGTGTGGCACACCCAAGCAAGGACAAAGATCAGGTACTTGATCTTTGAAATCCTTCACAAAATATTTTTCATATATTAGCTCTGTCATAAAACTAGGTAATTTTTATGGTACTCTCTGCTTTAGAGATTAGAATACCTGTATTTGTTCCTGGTTTGTAAATGTATTTGATAGTTTTCCTTTTTATTGAGCTTAAATAATTAATTTTTCTCCTCTATTTCTACAAGAGCAGTCATACACTCCATCTGTGCACACTTTGCTTGGACAAACAGTTGCCATTTCCAAAAAAAACCTGCTCCTTTCCCTTCAGGAACACTCTTTGATCAAATTTAAGTAATTTTTTTTTCTCAAACAAGACTGAATAGAACCACATTTTTCTGGTATAGCCTTTTATGATGTAAACGTACAATACCAGTCTGTTTCACTGGAAATACTTTACTATGTATATACCGTGAATTGAGCTTATCATACTCAGAGTTACATTTCTTGATATTTACAGTGATAACGTGTCAAAACTTTCTTTTTTTTTGCTTAAAAATATGATTCTCCACTTAATAGCAGAAATTGTAATTTCGTACAGGGCCTAGAAGCACAGTGCTATGAAACACTCTTTTTTCAACACTTCTGAAACTTATCAGCAGCATATCTTCCTATTAAACCCCCCCAAACTTTCATTTATGTTGACAATTCTTCCATTTTTGGCACTAGAAAATAACTTTCTTCTCTTTATGTCCTGTTAATTCAAATATTACATTAGACTCCTGTAGAACTGTAATCACTAGTAATCTTCCCCTTATGGTAGGTAGCTATTAGCCCATTTTACAGTTCTTCTTTATTTTCTGCGCATTAAAAAATAATTTTTCATCTGAGACCATGTTGATCAATTTCCTTAAGTGATGGATTAGATTTTACCTAATTTCCCCAGAAAATCACCTACCTAGCAAATAAGACCATGTTATCTGTCATGGTGTTTTATGTATTCATTAATTCATTAATTCATATTTTTCCTGATTGACATCATGCCTTGTAGTTGCCAATATCACTTTCCCCCTCTAGTAAATAAAGCCACCACATTTATGATTATTGACTTGTATGTTTCTGCCTCTGATTTGAGATGAACTAGAATTTTTTCTATATCACTTTCTGTTTCTTTAGTGTCATCTCCATCATTTTGACCAGCTCATCCTGTCCAGTGCAATGTCCAGTCATGCTTACTATGCTTTTATATTTTCCTTAATGTTTACCACCATCCAGTTTCATGTCCTACATCAGGACTTGTGATTCCTTCCAGTTGTTTGTTGCCTTTGTTCTATGTGATAAATAAAACAGCTGTTTGTGTCTGACTTGGTGTTGAGTTTTGTATTGTCAGACTAATTCCATCATCCACCTGGCTACTGCTTCCATCCTTCTGGCCCTTGCTCATCTCTGTGCAAAAAATCCATTGAGCTAATTAAGGACCTAGACCTTCTACTGATCTTCTGCAAAGCATTTCCACTTGGCATGGTCTGTTAAAATGAACACAGGTTTCAGAGAATCTCTCACCCAAAATGTTTAAAAGTTTTGAAAGAAGGTATGTTTTCCTGATTTCCTTATGGCTTACTTCTGTGAGTTAGTCTTGTTCTGAATCCTGCCCACAGTCGCAGGAATGAATGTAAAAATCCAAATAGCATGTGTGGATTATTTTAATTTTGCATTTTCTTCTCCCACTTCTAATTAATAAATGCATGAAATCACTGCTGAAAACCAAGTAAAATCTGCTCTTGGCTTGTGCTCTAGACCTTAAAAATTTCTGGCAAGTAACATATGGGGAAAACATTGGAAGAGAAAAAATACTGCTGTCTTTGAAGTAACGTATGACATTCTTTGTCCAAACAAATCTATGTAAATGCTACCAATCCCTGTCTACTCTAGAAATGCAGGATTGCTTTCAAAGCACACTGTCTTTGGCTCAGGAAACACAGGATGCTGCTCAGGAAGGCAAGGTTGATAATAAGGGAAAGGGTTGTTTTAGCAAGCAAAGGAAGTATGTGTACATAGGAAGATTATTGCAAATACACAGAAGAGAGAAGCCAGACTGGCTCTTTCATTTTTTGCTTGACACAACCCTGAATTTCTTTGCAGAAAGCCCTTGAGCTTTGCAAGCAATGAAGCAGATTCTGCCCTTAATTGTTTCTCTCCATTCATTGCAATGAGGAGGCAGTGATAGAATTAATTCTTAAAACCACTTCATCTGGATCTGGAATTGTAACAACCAGAATTGCATTGATTTGAACCACATGACTCTTTTAAAAAATAAGAAGGCTGGCAAAATTTTAAATAAAAATTTAGAGAAAGGACTCTTCTCTCTCAATGACTTAGTAACTGTGCTTCATGGGAACTGCAAATCAGCCCCATGTTCCAGGTATGCTGCTGTGTGTTTCTCTGCCACTGTGGGCTATTTCCTACTGTTTCCCAGAAAAGAATAAAGATGATGGAGAAATTTCCCTCACTCCTAGCAGCCCTTATTCATTGAACAAATTTTTGCTTGAGTGTTAGTAACTCTGTAAAACCAAATTTGTATGCCTAAATTTCTTCAAAATTTCTTTCCATCTCAACATGCATTAGTCCCCAAAATCATTATCCGTAATAATTTTCAGTATCCCACAGTTCTTTTCATCTGGAGCTTTTGGGTCAGAAGAAGGGCAGACTTTTGAGCCATCTGTGGGACTCATGACTCCTTGATATTACATGGGACTCTGGTCCTGGTAATAATAACTCTGGTCCTGGTAATAATAACTCCTTGATATTACCAGGGTTAACAGGTTGCCCACATGTTGTACCTTATTCCTCTTCTAAGGCAGGAAAAATGTGTTCTGGAACTATATTCATAGACTATTTCATTCACAAATCTTTACTGTCTTGGACAGAGATTTAAAGGACTTAAAGTGGCAACATATCAAAGCTACAGCAAAATGTGCAATTCCCTAGTACCCAGAAAGCAGCTGTGCTTAAAAGCTGTCAGCCAGCAAACAATTTTTCTCTTTGCAAAACTGTGTATGTCCAACAATTCACTCTGCCCTGGACAACTCAAATTAAGGACTCCCTGTCATTCTGTTGCCATCTCAATTATGCATCCTCAGATGAAAGCCAGCACTGATGTGGATGCATCTAGATAAACACCTTCATATATAATGTGAAACACTTATCTTTTGCTTTTATGGAAATGCTTTGCATTTGAGATACGATACCAAGCACCCTGAAAAAGTTAATGGGCTCCAATTAATTATCTTGTGTTTCTCCTCCTGGTTCAGTTCCAACCTTTTAATTCTCTAAAGCTATCCAGTTTCATTGCTTTATCACTTCTAGCACAACAAGGCGTTCCAGGTCATAACTTGGACCTGTGAGCGTAAGAGGATTGCCCAGCAATTCATCTCCCAATAGATAAACCCTGAAGGGTTCAAATGTGTATCCAAGTGCATCCAAAAATCTTCGGAGGAGAAATCTCATTAGAACAGACTTCCTTTGATTTTCTTTCATTCCTGGTTGGCTTTGAAACAGCATCATTCATGGGTTTGTTTTCAAATGTGCTTTTCTCCCAACATTTCCATTTGTAGTTCTGAGTTAAAACTCGGTAGCAGAATAATACAAATATTAATGAGAAAAATAACCTAATTTTTCGGAGACAGTCAAATAGTAGAGCTAGTCCAAGCACTGATCAAAATGTAATGCTGGTGCTTGACCGGTCCTCTCTGTTTGTCATGTGCTTGTAAATCATGATTAGCCAGTGGAGAACTTGTTTTAATGAAACACATGGCAATGTCCAGTTTGTGAATTAGTTCACCAAATTCACCAAATGCATTTCTAATAAAAAAGATTTAATATAGTTCTTTCTGTATTTGTTATTTAGCTATTTAAATTTCATTGATTATTTATAAATTAATTCAGATTATGCTTTTCAAATCCTTCAGCACTTTGAATAATCTGAATGTTCATATGAGTATGTGAATATTTGTGGAAGTAAAACACAAAATTCAATGAGAAAAACAGTAGCAATAGCATTACAGTATGAATTCTTCATTTATCACAAGCCAAGTTGCTCTTGATTACACAATCATCCTATTTTATTTTACAGTAATAGTAAATACTTCAAGGGAATGTGTTGCTAAAAGGTAAATGAAAGAGACCATGGCTATTCATTTTTAAGACATTTTCAACTTGCTCTGTTGAGGCCTTTATTTTCTCATTAGAATAATTGCACTTATCCACATTTCTCCTGAACTTCTATTGGACACTTGCTGTCTAAGGCTTTTCAACAAAACCTCAAAGTCCATTTCTGTCTATGTTTTCCTAGACCTTCGCAGAATATTGTGAAGTTAAAGGAAATTATCTAAGCACCATGACTTATGAACTACATCTAAAAATGTCTGTTTTTCTTTTAAGATTGTTAACTGATTCAAGAATTGCTTCTGATATCCAGAGATTTTTGTTATACAATTTTAACAAGGAAGTGATATTCATATACAAATATAATGACAAATGTGATTTTTCTAGCAACATTAAAAGAAAAAGAAAATAAATTAGTAATAATTTAACAGAATTAAGAGTTTAGCTTAGAGTTTTACAAGATTCCGGGAAATGTTTTGAGGTGAGAGTTTGGTCATTTGTGGCTCCAACCTTCTTGAAATTTCACGTCCAACAGCACCCATTCTGTACAGAAAAGAGTGCTCCCAAGTAGAGGCCCAAAATGCTTTTACACAAATGATTCCTAATGAAAGCTCCAGCAAAATGGACCTATTTCTGCCATCAGCCTTCTCATTTAGGAGCTGACATAATTCATCCTCCTTCTCATCTGCTGCCCTTCATTATCCAGGTGGCCTGATGTGCCACATTACACTCTTAGCAGAAGTGTCCCTTTCAAAAGCACACTGCCCAGATCAGAGCTGTTTCTTTTGATTTTCTTTGACTCACTGACATTTGCAGAGATGTGCCAGTGCATCTGAGTCCAAAAACAAGAAGGTAGAAAACACATGGAGTTCCTTTTATCTCTTCAGTCTTTGTAGTCAGAATAGATTTCTATTACATTGGCCTTTCTTTTCTTCTTCTTTATTTTCTTTTAACTTTTCTTTCATTTACCCTGATCTTATTAAAGTTGCTCATCTCTTTCTTGAGTCCTTCCAGTAGAGTTCTTAGCAAGTATCCTCATGATGTGAGTGCTTTGTTGCTTGAGTTGCTCTGAGCTGTATTCCTGTTACATCAAGATGCACTCAATTAAAGCTGGAGACACAATTTTAAAACCCTGCTGAAAATAATTATTTTGCTCAAACTCAGGTGTGCCTTCGGAGGGTGTTGTGATCTCCTTATTCCATCTCAGATTTTATCCTTTGTCAGTCTATGATACAGAGATTGCTTTCTGTCCTGTGCTGTAGTAATGAACTAGCAGCTGTATTATGATTTCCTGCCTTTTTCTGCACTAAAAGTTGCTAAGTAAGTCTGAGGTTATCCTGTACTTCTGGCTAGAGCCAAAAATAAAGCTTTATACTATTGCATCAAACTGACAGAGATTATCATCCAACAATTACCAGTCATCTATCTATGCATTAAATACCTGTGTTTATAGAGGGTACTGACTTCTGATGATTCATGTGTCTAGTTTAATCTATGATTAGTATCTGTGTAGGTGTAACTACACCTACATGCAGATCATGCTTGCAGCATTTGTTTCTGGGAGGATGAGAGATCCTAAATGGAATAATTCCATTTGAGGCAGTGGTGATAGCAGTCCCAATAGACAAGTTCATGCTTCACACAGGGAGACCACAGAGGGCAGGCAGCTTACAGGCAGACAATACTACCTCTCAGAGATTTCTAGGTAGAACAAGCAGTTAACTGAAATCTGGGGAACAGATCTGCATCTCCTCCTAGCCCTTCAGATACAGTTCTTCCCAGTACTTCATACTCTGTGTAAAATGCATAGGGCAGTTGCAGCATCCTAAAATCTCCTTTTGTCCATTGTAATCAAAGTCAGGAAACTGCTGTTATACAAATNCCAGTTACTGAGTCAAAAAATGCTATACAACAGGATTTAAAAGCTATAAGTAAATCTTATTTATTAGTAGATTTGTTTGGGGCTGTGAAATGAGAAACATATAATATTTACAGACGTGTCCCAAGCACTGGTTATGCTTAACTGAATTTCATATCCCACAGCAATTCATTTTGCAACTTTCAAGTCTGTATCATGACTCTAAAACCTCCATTGGGAGGTGGAGGAAGTTTTCAGTTATCACTGAGTAAAAATGAAGTCACAAGAACTAGTGTTTGCTGTGCAGTTCTGAAAGAGTTGGATTTATTTAAAGGTTGTTATTAGTCTGTTAGACTTCAGCTGGACAACTGAACTCTTCTGTCACTGTCTGGGCTTCAGCTTGGGCAGCAAAGAGCCCAAAAATCCTAACCACTTGAGAACTGGTCTGTAAAATTGCTGTGTGATCTGCTACCTCTAAATAGGTGTAAGAATAAACCCATCAGTTGCTTTGTGCTGTTCATTGTTTCCATGTGACCTGGACAGTCATCTCTGATCCCCAGTTCTGACCCTTGCTCCTTTGAACAGTCATTTGGGTTTTGTTTTCTCTGCTCTTATCCCATCCCTTCTCTTCTAGAGCCAGACTCCTGACAGCAACCCTGTACTTCCTGCAAAACAGCCTTTGTGCCCACATTTGACTAATTTTTCTGACACTTAACAAATGCTATTGCTTTGCCTTTCAACTTTGCTTCCACTTCAACTTCTCAGTTACTGACCCTTCTTTCACACGGTGTTGATACCAGAGTGTCTCCCAGCTTGATGGCTGTAACCTGATCCCAAGCACTGGGATGCACTCTCTGCTGGATCCCTTTAGGAGTTTCCATAATTTAAACACGTTCCTGCACATTTACAGTTTTGAGCTGCAGATCGCAAACAGAAAAAATCCCCACCAAAGTATTTCATGTTGTCCAGTGATTTTTAGTACAGCTCTTGGAAGTACAGTCCTCTGATTCTGCCTTTCCCAGAACAAGCAAAAAGTCTTATTTTCCAAATGACTCAAGAGGCTCACTTGAGGGCTGAGGTTTTCTAATCTCTCTGAGAAAGGGATTTAAGAAAGGAATCTCTTTATTGTCTCGACTAAAACAATTAAATGGCATAGTAATCTAGAAAAAGGGTGCTCACAAATGTTGAGAACAGAAGCTATTGAGTTCACCAGAATGGAAGCATAGAGACGGAAGAGGAGGAATCAAAAATTCTGAATATTAGCAAAGAATATCAGCAAAGCGGGTAGGTGAGAAAGGAGATGAATTTGAAGATTATTTCACATTACAGCTTTCACAATAAAGGGAAGTAATTTTAGATATCTGGCTGATTTTTTTGAGAGGTCATTCTGATGATAAATTATGGTAGATGCAATGTTTTTATAATTTGTTTTTCTTGAAGTCAGTAAGTATTTGTTTTTGCCAAGACATCAATAAAACCCTCTTGACAACTTTCACACAAATAGTTCTTCTAAAATTACTAATAACTAGTAGGTAGCTGAGCCATCTTGCTGCTGTATTCTTTATATTTGGGAGTTATTATTGGAGGCATGGATTTACTGGGAGTGTCTAGAGAATGTTTCTCCTGGTCTTCCATCTAATTGTTTACCACTTGTATTGCTTAATGTAACATAAGGCTTGTGAAGAGTAGAATGCACCAGACCTTGAAGCTGTGGTTGTCCACCTGATGCCTTGTGAAGGCTGACCTATAACAGAGACTAGCCAAAGTTAAAGAATAAGGTATTTAATAGAAGGCCTCAATGGATACACCTTGGGCAGCAAGAGCCCAGCCAGGGTTACACCTAAGATGAACCCAAAATGGTCACAAAATGGACAACCGGTCACAGGGTCTCACACTTTTATAAGTTCTGGTCCACTTGTATATTGGAGTTAATTGTCCAGTTGTAGCTTTAGATTATGAAGTCCCCTCCTTCTTGTTTTTCTCCCTTCATTCTGCTGTTGTTTATGCTCTTGGGCCTGAAATTTGGATCATTTGTCCTTGCTCCCCAGCTAGAGAAGGAATTGTTTTGTCTACCTACTCTGTGAAGAGCACTTACTACCCCTAATATGAAGCCCAGAACTACACACGAAAGGAGTACAGAATCTGAAAAATATAAAAGCTAAAACCCGAGGCATAAAGTAAAATGTTGTGAAGACTTTCTTAGTGCTCAGTCATCAGAAGAGAAGACACAACAGTAGTGTTACTTGTGTCTGAATTCCAGAAAAATATTGCTTGACATTTTGTGATTATGAGAATCTGTTCCAGTCTTTGAAACTGAGAGAGGGAATAGTTGTATGCATTTCATAGAGATACCTACCTGATCTCTCTAGCACATCAACATGGCTTTAATTGTTGTAAAAGCATTTTCCTGGTAGCTGTGCTGTGAAATACAAAAGTGTTCATTATTAAAAGAACATATAATCAACTTCAAATGAATCCTAAAATTGTGCTCAACTGTAATGTACAACTAAACAGAGTTAGTCAGGTGTGATTTTTTTAACATCTATGTAATTGTAGGTGCTTCCACACTAAAATAAACAGTATATTAGTGAAGTTGTATCTTCTATTATTTTTTTGAAGATGCAGTCAAGATCAAAATGACACAAGATTATATATCTTGTGATGATAGATGAATTATAAACATGATATCTTCATCTTTGATACAGAATTTATTTATGTAGACAAAATGTAATATTAGAGCAATATCAAAATTTTTCTCTCCACCTTAAAGTGTGTGCTTGTAACCTAGTGCAGAAAGAAAGTGCCTCCTAACCATCTTGTCCCTCACCAAAGTCCTGGGTAAGCAGCTGCTGATAACCTGAAGCAGATTGAATATTACAGAAAATGGTCTTAATGAGAAATAACCTCTTAATAGCACTTTTGGCATGAAAGAGTAGTGTTAGAAACAACATTCAGACTAGAAGATGTTAATTTCTGATTCTTTCTCTGTGTTTCCTCTTCTGAAACTTCATGAATGGATCTAGCATCTTAGAAAATTACTTGAAAAAACTTTTTAAGGGCTATGTGTTGACATGTGTTTGCATGGTGATGCTTCTAAAGCTTTTAGCATAATTCAATGTGGTGCAGTTCAAATTCAGAAAAACCATTTTAGTATATGGGCTTCCAGTTTTTTCAAGGACACCTTAGAAAGTAAAAGTCCAGTTTTCATTCACTGTCATGCTGAGATTTCTAAAGAGGCCTCAGTTCTCATATAGATGTCAAATAAGGAATCAAAACTCAGGTAAAACCATACTTCAACTCACATTGAACCCTTAGCAACAAGAAGAATGGAAACGGGTAACCACAGTGTTTCAGTAGAGACAATTAAGTTCTTTGGCTGAAATAAATGCCGGCTGCCTTTCTTCAAGGTAGATTTCAGTGTGGTGGTCTAGTCTTCAATATTTATGGAGCATTTTTAAGATGAATAGCATAATACACAGCATTGTATTGCTACAGTGATTGGACTACTGCTGTGAAAGAGTCTAGTATTTTTTAATAAGGGTAATAAGTAGAAAATGATCCGTCAGGGATGAACCAAGACTGAAAATGAGCAATGTGAATGGTGCTCTTTAAAAAAAGAAATAAAGTCCTCCAAGATGAATAAACATTCACTGCCAAACCATTATTTTATTAGATTAGCTCCCATTGCTCTGAGTTTGGTGTTTATCTTTTTAAATGTCAGTTGTGTATATTATATCTTTAAAAGTTCCCATTTGTGCCTTCCCTAAAGCTCAGCTGACTTTCAGTTATTGTCTGACATAATGAAACTGTGGTAAGCATTTTTTGGAGTTCAAGTGCACCGTCCCCATTTTCTCAATCTGCTGCTGCCAGTACAACTTATAAAAACATATAAAAAATTTAAAATAAATTTTTTTTGTGCCTGTAGTTCTTGTCATGGTGACAGTTATTTTGTACTGGTTACTGGTGAGGCTGTAGCCCCTCACAAAGAAGGAAAAAATAGTCTTATATTCTTTTGCTGTACATGGTTATCATGGGGAAAAAAATGTTTTACAGTGTGGTAAGTGTGAAGATTACTGGTATAGTGGTTAAAAAACTACAACCTGGAGAAAAAACATTGAACCATATTTCCTGCTTGGCATTCTTTACTCAAAGATAAGCTGAAAGCTATTTGGTCTGATTTTGGCCTGGGTTTCAATATAGTCTTAGAGGTGAAATAATTCACCAGTTCTGGAGACAAGGGCATTTCATGTAATTCCTGAATTACTGAAAGCTTATGAAAGCCTTTGTCTGATCTTCTGTCTGCAACAACAGCTTTCCTTATGGTTTTCTGGTACTATACATCCCAGATAGTAATCCTTTCCCTCTTCAGGCTTTGACACAAGGGAAACCACAACCTGACTGAAAATACAAACAATTTGGTTCTGATATGGCTTTTACTACGTAAAGATTTTTACTTGTGTTCTGTCATCTTTCTGAGGTTGTGAGCAACTGAAGTTGTTCAGTTCTGCCACATTCTGCCAAGCAGATCACACTGATACATATGCCATATCACTGCAATTACTCTGCAAAGTAAAAGTTATCTACTTCTGAGAAATAAAATGTATTTTCCAATATTTTAGATTCCTTAATAATTTTGGTTGAGTCACTTTCATATGACTTTAGAGAAACTTTCACAGGCACAGCTGTTGCCTACAAAAGCACCTTCTTGTCTCTGTCAGCAAAGTTTTCTTGCTCCTGTGTAAGCTGCAAAATTAAAGTAGAACCATTTAGGACAATTATAGCAAAATACCTCTTAGGAATAATGATTTAAGTCATAAATAAGAGGAGATGGTGGGAAAAATGCAACCAAAGGACATAATTCAAGCTAGGTCAACTTCTGTGATCCGTAACACCATGCTGATGATGCTTTTGACAGAGCAACTAGCAGAGTCAGTATTATTGCATTTCTTTGACCCATTTTGAAAAAATCTGCTGTAAAGCTAAGAGACCTAAGGGCAGCTGAGTCTAAGACAGCTGAACTGACAAAAAAAAGATCCATTTAAAATCTTAACTAGAAAGATTTTCATGTGATAAAGTGTCATGGCCTTTTCTTAAAAAATACATATACAAATCCATAAACAAATGAATGGATCTCTTCAGCTAGTTCTGAGTGCCCTTCTTTTGATACATTAAGCTATATGAGTCAGTCATTAATTTTCAAGTATTTATCAAAGTTCTCATATGAAGTGATGAGGTAATCTTCTAGATTGAACCAAAGTTTACAGACAAAATTATGAGACTTCACAGGAAGCTGTCGACACATGAGATGCTGATGCCCTAGGGTTTATAAGCAAGAGTAAGTCATTAGCAAAGTTTTTATAAAGCAATATCCATAGCTAATTAGAACTCTCTTACTTATATTTGCCTGACAAGAGAATGAAGGAGTAAAATAAAATAAACACCAGTGAAATGAGGAAATTAGAAGAGTAATTGTTAAAAGTTGTTAATCAAACCATTTAGTAGCTCTTTTTCAAGCAGCACTGGTATTAGGCTGCCCTGTGCTAACTGCGTGTATCGAAGCAGCATTGAACATCTCGGATCCAGCTATGAATGTTGGGCCAGAGGGAACATTCATGGATGTGTGGAAACAAAGCTTCAATTCAGCCTAAGTGTTTCAGTTAGTTTCCTTTCTCTATTTATCTGCCTTATCTATTAAGGTCAAATGCCCTCTGTCCATCTGTCTGTCACCGTAGGCAGTGCAAGAAGTGGCACACAGAGCTGGGCCTTTCCCAGAATTAGCCCACAGAGGGTATGGTCACATGTGGCTGCAGTCTCCTTTTGTTCCCAAAAGCCCCTCTCAGTGAGTGCATTGCAGCGCAGTGCAATGGGCAAGCCCTTTGGGTCTGTCAAGCGCTGTCAGACCTTGGCTGGAAAATGCCAATTCCCTTTTCAGACTGTAAGTGAGCCCTTCCTCATTGCAGGCCTTTGATGAAGTGCACGAGCAAAGCAAAGATGGGAGGTGATACCACCTCTGAGCTCTGAAATCTGCCATTTATCTGTGCCTTGCTGCAGGTCACCAGCAAACCTTTCCTCAGGCAGTTGATGTGCTGCTGATGTTGCACAGGGACCTCATGCTGGAGTAGGTACAGAAATCACTTTAGTTTAAAACAGATTATGTCTGTCTTTTCTTATGACAAGCACTCATTAAGAGCTAATTGTTACTACTGGTTTGAAAATAGATGAATGACTTTCCTTTTTAAGGAGCTCTTCTAGAGTCCAGTTATAAAATCCAGTCATTCAGCTAAAATGGATTATTTCCTTCTGAATCAAGTGTAAAGAGAAAATATGTTTCATGTTCAGAAATATACAGACATAGTTTGTATTTTCTGTGGAGACTCCCTCGATACTGTTCACAGATACTATGTTTCTCTGTCTCTTCTCCATATTTTTATCATAAATTCAGTATTTGTGAGAAAAGCAAGATAATTTGCATGTGCAGTTCTAGCCTCTCTGTGTATAATTCTGTGCCTTATTAATGAACTAAGACAGGACCAAAACTCATGGTGGCATTGGTAGTCCCTTCCTCAACACAGAAGATTTCTGCTAGATAAAGCAAAAAATGGTTTTAAGTTGCTCTTTGACATGGATAGTGGTGCTTCTACTCCTCACCAGCCTACTCTGCTGACCTGCTAAGCTCTATCTGTTTATCTTTAAAAGAGTCCATGACTGGAACAGACCTTAGATTATACATACTGCCCCAAAGGGTTATAGCAAAAGACTTTTCTATCAGAGAGGGCAAAACAGGGCTGCACATTTTGAAATGAAAAGGGAGGGCCTCATAGAGAAATAGGTAGAATTTTGTTCTTCAAGCACTCTGTGATACAGTTACCCATCCAAAACAGTAGAACCTGTCACAAGATTTCTTAAAAAGTAAATTAATTTACCATAATGGTCTTGTGTTCTCTAGCCACAGAATTTACTTTCTGTCAATCATCCATGTATTTCAGCACTAGATTTTCTTAATACAGTTGTATTTCTATTACTTATTAATTGTATATTTGCAAGTGAGCAAAGTAGAAATCAATTTAATCTGGGCCGATTCTGCAGAAATCCTGAAAGTAGATTGGAGAACTGAAAACTGACCCACTTCTCTCAGTGGGAAAGACTGTGAACTTTGTGATTACTTGCCTTGGATTCAGTGCTGTGGTAAACACCAACAGGTTATACACCTGATAATAATATGATAATCTGTAAGTAACAGTGGATGTCTTCACAGATGAGATGGATGTGGGCCTGAGACACAGAATAAAATTAACTTGGCAGTGAAATTTAAAGGGTGAAATAAACACAGTTTTGTCTCCCATAGCGTTTGTGCCCCAGCATTTTTTTTTAAGAAACTGGAGTTTTTACGTGCTGTCTATCCCTTTAGTGCTTGAATAAGAATGTAAAATGCCTGTACTAGTCAGATCTGGGTGCCTGGGATGACTATAAGGACTGAGTTAACCCAGATGCAGTAAGAACTCCCCAGTGCACTCTCCAGCATCCAACAATATTTGGATCAAGAACTTCATCATCTGGAAGTAATATCTTTGTATTTATTAAATCATGATAGATATTTATTCTGGGATTTAGTCCAATTAATTGCATTCTAAGTCCTTGTAAATATATAGTAGCTGCCATGTTCTGTGACAGTGACTTCAGTAGCTTAATTATGTGAGAAGAAAACTGCTGTTTCTTCTGCACCCTGCAGCCCACTATTTTCCTTTGATTTCTCTATTAGAAAAGAGAAAAAAAATATTCCATGTGCACCATCTTCACGCCTATGAGCCTAATGTTGTCAGTACATCTTCTTTCTGACCTGTAACATGAGCCAGTTACATGAGCTCGGGATGACAAGTCTGTATTGCCTGTGCCAGGTTCTCCTCTTCAATGGGTACTGTTTCACTGTGCCTATGCATGACAGAAGAATCAGTGCTAACAGAGAGAATCTTCCACATAATAATGCTTTTTCCTAGTTTGAAATGTATCCCCTATATATGAGGATCAAACTCCTTTCAAGTAGAGTGCAACAATATTTTAATCTGTGCTTGGAAGTGATATGTGAGACCATTTCCCCTGTGACTTACAAATAATCACTTAGATGGCAAGTTTAACCTTGCAATATTTTTATTGCATGATGTTGTTTAAATAATAAAAGTGGCTTAATGGGAGATGAATTTAATAAACTGAATTTCAAAGGAGGTTTGAAATCCTGTAGATTGGGTTTTATTTAAGTTAATGACAATACTAACAATTCAGTTTCCGTGCTGCATCGTAATACGGAGATGAGATTTCTGTTTGACATTGCGGTGGATATTGAAAGATGATTGATGGCACTAATTTTTCTGTTGCTTCACTGCATGCCAAATCTATTAATTGCTAATTGTTTTAAGATACACCTCTATGTATCTGAAATTGGAGTGGGGGGCATAGTTGTCCTAAAGTGATGTGTAGTGTGTGCTCTGAAAGCAAGTATGACTCTTTAATTCACTAGGTCAGATGAGGGCTGAGATGTTGCTTTCTAAACTGCTGCATTTTACACTTGGTGTCCAGCTATTCCGTTGTCTGACTCAGAAGGCTTGTTAATCCTGATGACTTCCAATTTACTACACAATAAGTAGCAGGCTTAAGAAGCAAAGTCTGATGGAACAGGACTTGTTTATTCAGCTCTCAGCTTCCACTAACAGTGTATTTCATTGCCTTTAGACTGGCTCTGCTCTCCATAGCTCAGGGCTGGGATGGGCTTACATTGCTCTTCTTCCCATTTCAGGCTCTGGCTCCTTAATGGTGCATGGCTGACTCACTAAATAGATGTTCCAGCCATGCATTTATATGGCTGACAGGCAAAGACAGATAGTCCTCTAGATGACAGGGCTTTGATTGGATGCTGCCTTTCTTTGAGTTGCTTAGCTTCAGACAAACTGGTCAGAAAATGCCAACAAATTAGAAAGTAGGAGCACAATTCTTTGTTATGCTGTTGCTAGCAATAATAATGCAAAACACTGTACATCAGTTCCCATCTGGTGTGGTTTTCATTTTCTGTGCTTTTTCCACTGAAGCAAACGACAAGGGTAGAATATGTTACAGAATTGGGTCATGGATAATTCTGATTCAGTTAACTTTGTGTTCATTTCTAAAATCTGGTTCATTAGCAGCGGCTTACTGTCATTTTGTCCCATTACTCAGGGTGGTGCAGCATGGTGGATTCTGTGCTTATCCCATGATAGAAGATGGGAAATCAAGAGATAAAATCCATGCAGATTAAGAAAGCATGTAAATAAGAACAGAAGAATTTTTAATGAAGTAATCTTTCATATGTTTATGTCAGTATTTATCTTAAAATATCCAATTGATTTGTCCTTGCAAAAAGATTTTTCCTACTACTTATCCTTCAAAGTACAAAAAGAAATAAATTGCATTTTGCCAGTTCTTCTAATTTGAATGATAAGGGGAAAAATTAGAGCAAAAAAAATGTTTGCCTATTTTGTTTCCCACAGTGCCAAAGTCTTATGTTTTTGTTAAAATAAATATCAGTGGTTTTATCTTTTGTGACTGAATAATAAGAAAAATTCCTATGAATTCAACCCTCTATCCCACTCAGTGTAGCCCCTGAATTTCTGGGTGTCTTTTTAAAAACCCCAGGGAACAGCTGGTTCAGTGTTGAGGTGATCATGGGTGTGTCTTCTTCCAGAAGTGCAAAGGAAAGCATAAGAGCCCAAACATATAATCTGTGTAAAAGTCAAAGATATATTTTTCAGATTCCATGTCCTTATTATTGTCCATATTTCCACTGGGAAAAACAGCATATGTGTAGAAGCTCTCATCTGTGTGCTCTGCCCACGTGCTCCAGACATCCCAGACTAACTGTGCACAGGCACACAGGCCATGGATTGTCTGGATAGATTGACTCTTGATTACAAGAGCAGTGAGTCCAGAGTCTGATTCAGGCACTGTGGCCATTTGTCAGGAAATCCAGCAGATGGCTGCAATAGGTAAAGAGCATACTACCACTAAAGCAGGAGTCTGGTGTTCAAACCAGTAACACTGGCAGAAGTGCTGCTCAGGTCAGAAAATTAAAACAAAATTAGATACTGCATTTTCCTGCTTTTCTGTCTCTATTATGTCCTTTTCCTCACATACCAAAACTAAAGAAAAATATTTTGTCCATTACCAAAGAAATTTAAACTCTGGATGAACAAACTAGAAGTAAATGTATCATTTCAGAACTGTGTTTGGTGTCTTTGTTTCATGAAGAGGTAGATCACAAAGGTCCTGAATCTTCTTAGGGGGCAAAGGGTTGCTTTTGTACTTTTGCATCCAAAATAGAGACACTGAAGCCAGCAGACTGGACTGTGGTGCCTTCACTGTCTGACAGCACCTTGCCTTTACCTATCTTGAGAGGCTTCAGGCAGATTTCCTTGCATCCTTCCCTGTCTGAGGAGGAGTGCCAGGGATTGGGATGAGAAGATGTGTGTATGGCTACATGGGCAATGAGAGATATACAGCATGAGATGCTCAAAAAAGTTTTCACAAGTGCCCTCTGCCTTCTCCTGTGCTAGTTACTTGGCTGTTTTGTAACTGTTTAGAATTTGTGGGGTGGGGAGGAACATGAGGGATGTGTGTCAGAGGCAAGAGCAAATGTGCAGAGGTAGCACCAAGAAGTCAATTTGAGCACATAAGACAGGAAATTTAACTGCAGTTTTAGCTTCTCTAAACATAACTTTTCTAATGAGGAACCATTTAATTTTTGTAATCACTGTGTTTTTTCCAGATTCTTTCCTACTCAGCAATATTTAGAATAGTCTTTGCATTTAAAGAAGAGATTTTATTCTGTAAAAATAGGCTGTAAATATATTTTTGTGTCCTCCTCTTTGAAGGATATCTATATGTCAGCTGAAGAGAAGGCATTTCAGTGCCTAAAGGGAGCTCACAAAAAATCTGGAGAGGGAATCTTTACAAGGGCATGCAGTATAAGACAAGGGTGAGCAGCTTGAAACTGAAACAGAGTAGGTTTAGACTAAACATTAGGGAGAAATTCTTTACTGTGAGTGTGGTGAGGCACTGGCACAGGTTGCCCAGAGAAGTTGTGGATGCCTCATCCCTGGAACTGTTTAAGGCCACATTGGTTGGGTCATTAAGCAAGCTGCCTAGTGAAAGGTGTCTTTGCCCATGGCAGGAGGGTTGGAACCAGATGATCTTTAAGGCCCCTTCCATTCCAAACCATTCTATGATTCTGTGTTATGTGTGTTGTGTGTTAGATGATGAAGTAACTGCAAGGAAATAAGATGTTACTTCTGCTTGTTGAACAGCCAGATTGCTGTTTCCTTCCCTCAACACCAGGTCCTCAAACACACTATACTCATCAGTTACTTTATTTGCACTTTGGTAGAAATAGTATGTGACACAGGATGTGTTGGTATAATTTACTCTGTGTGCAGTAAGCCTAGTGGTATTTAGCCTGGCCTGTGTTTTTATGACAGAACATAAAAGAATTGTGTGTGACCTCCCATCAATCCAGTGCTGCTATTGCCTGCAAGATAGTATGTGGTTCCTTCAAATGGATAAAAAATATGATGCCCAAAAAGGATCTGAATCACAGAATCCTCACATCATAGTCGATGGAGAAGTGAGGGAGCAAGCTCATACAAATGCTGTTAACATGCTGGCTGGACTATACAGAGCCCTTTCCCTGGTACACAGCATACAACTGTGAGCATGGCTGTTGGTTTGTCGATAGTGCATGTCCGCTGCCCGACCCAGAGGCTGGAGAAAAGCAGCTTACTTGATCACTTTCCATTTGACTGGATCCATAAATCTATCACTTGGAAGTATGTGTATCTCTTCCACTGTCCTGCTGTCAGGAACTGAGACAAGGTACAGTGCTAGTTTTGGCTGAAGTAGAGTAAATTTTCTTCACAGTGGCTGGTATGGGACTGTGTTTTGGATTTATGCTGAACACAATGTTGATAACTGAAAGATGTTTTGGTTATTGCTGAGCAGGGCTTACACACAGCCAAGGCCTCTTCTGCTTTTTGTGAAAGAGCAGAAATTCTATTGCTCCCCAGTGACCAGCTATGAGAGTTACAGCTGTCAGTGACGTGAGGTGGCTTCCCCAGAGTGTGAGGTTTTAAACATGTCATCAGTGGTTAATGACTACAGGCCACTATCACACGGGCCAGGATGGGAAATACTGACCTAAAGATGACAAGCCTGATGTATCTTTACCACGGCCATGAGCCATCCAGGGCTTCTTTTCAAACAATGTAAGGAAATTATCTGCAGTGTTATTATATGTATGTATTAGTGGAGATAATGAGATGCAATGAGTTTTGGTTTTTGCTCCCTGTTTGCAATAGTGCAGTTCTGTTTGCTTTGATATACTGTTATGGGAGGCTGATGATTAATGGGCAGAAAGAAAGGATATGGCTAAAGCTTGCCTCCCTGAGAAGGCCAGAAGGTCTAGCCAGCCAGCCATTAAAAGCTCATTACTGCAGCAATAAAGGGATTGATCCCTTAGTATAGCTCCCTCAGAACTTTAACAATTAGCCCATGTGCAATTATATACTGGCAGTAAAAAGAGGGTGCTGATAAATCATATTTTTTATTTCTAAAGGCAAGAGAGATGAGAGGTATTAATACACAGCAGCATATGGAATTCATATAAATTGGGAACTAATAAAACAGGCTGCTTGCAGTGGTGCTGCCATTGCAAAATTTTGAATAACTTGACAGTAACAGACAATTCATTGCATCTGGGCAGGGATGAGATTCTTCCCATATCAGGTGATTTGGCTCAGAGCAAATATGCATATTAAGCAGACTACAGACCTCAACAGAACTGGCTGGCAAAAATGAAGTTGGAGCAGCTTGAAGCAGTGGCCTAAGGAACAAATAGACTTTTAAAGTGTAGAGTACTAATTACTCCATTGTATTAGGTGCAAACACAGAACCAAAATGTAGTTCCTACTCACCAGTGTTAAGAGTTTATAGTTTTTGAGATAAAAATGTATGACATGGTATATAATGGATCTGGTAAAAGACAGGTTGTGAGGAAGAAACAAATAGAACAATTAGAGTTTCATTCTCTGGCTTCTCTTTCTGTTTTTCTGTGTACTGGGGGCACGTCTGCCCTGAGACAAGAACACCAGAACTCTCTAGCTGAGTCCTATTAATAGTCTCACTCTGCTTCTCTGGACTTAGTTTTAAGAAACCTAGTTAAAATACAGGCCAGCAGCCAGGGTTGTTTTCTCCTCCTCAGAGCAGTCTTGCAAGATAAACTTGCAGTGCTTATGCAATGGAAATAAACTGCAATATTAAATCAATACCTATAGACCTCCAAGGAAGGGCTTTAGTGGCCACAGTACACCTTTCACAATTCTTCCATATTCCTCCTCTGCTTTCTCTTTCAGGTGGAGTGACTGCCTTTTCTGGAGCTCTCCTCAGCACATTTCACAGGCCCCCACAGTCAGGCTTTTTAGAAAACAGCCCAAGAAAATTCTGTCTGTTAATGCAGTTCTTCATCTTCCAGTAATTTCAAACATTTTACCTTGAATAGAACATTGAGAGGACCTTACACTGATTTTGCTTCCTGTTAGGTTTGCAGGCCTGCCTGTAGGGGGTCTGGTGCATTACAGGAGTGTAGCAGGATGTGGGACATTCTCCCTCTGGGTCAGCATCTTGGCACAATGCTACAGGGGTTGTGGATTTTTGTGTGCCCTCTCAAGTGATTTTAGAAGCACTATCAGCTTTAGGATGATAAATTAGTAATAATATCCCATGGTGGTAACATTATTTACTGCTATAAAGCAGAGTTAGAGTAGACAAGATTTCTGCAAAACACTTGTTCCAGTGTCCATAAATATCACTAACTGGAGTCCTAATTCTTTGATAACCCAGCTGCCACTAGATAGGCCACGTTGCACTCCAGATATTACAGTCTATTTATGATAAATAAAATAGAAAATTGAGGGATGCAACATAGAAAAAATCAGCTACTCATTCTCAGGATTGTTTTGCAGAACTGTTTTCAAGCAACTGTAAAGAGCTGATTGAATAAACTCTCTGATTTCTTCTTCTGCTTCTTCCTGATTAACCTGTATGTGTTTTCCATTCTGGATCTTGCACATCACTGCTAAAATAAAAGGGCATTGTTTTACAGCCTTATTTAACTGCATAATTGTGTGTATTCCTTGCTTTTCCATATAATTAGCTTAAAGGAAACTGTTACTGTACTTGAATTGTTGTAATTTATGAGCCTTAAAAGAACTGACAGCAAAGACTGTCAAGTCATCATTTTGTTTTGCCATTTCCCAGTTATATATATATTCACTAAAATTTTTAAGATGACTTCTTGATTTGCATCATAAATGCAAAACTATTGTAATACAGTTTTCTGAAATAATTTCTTTGGTTTTTTTAACCAACTTCAGTGGCAGTTGGCATTCTAAGAAGTCAGCAGAATCTTAGTCTACACTTAACTACACTTAAGACATGAATGCATTTTATTCAAAATAATAATCTCTAGGTGAATATACCACATTTGAGAAAACTATTTGCTGCCTCACATTAGTGGTTAATCTATAAAATAAAAAGTTTATGAGTTTAGGTGAGTTCATAAGTCTAAAGGAAATAGTCAAGAGGTGCTGTTGGCCTACCTAACCATGTAAGTCTCGGCAAGGTTAGCATCAGAGCATGTCCTCTCTTCCTGCCTCAAAACAGAGACTCCCCTGTGCATAGATTCAGGAGTCCAAGTGCTGTTGCTGTGGCAATCTGTACATGCACTCTTAGCTTTATTTTCATTCTCCTTTCATGACTTGAGTTCCTCTTGAGGGATGGATTGCGTATTTTAAAGGCACAGTTTCAAAGCTACAAATATCTGAATCATGAGGGAGTATTTAGAAAAGTATCTTTATGTGCTTGCCTGGTTTTATACTTTTTCCTTTGCATTTACAGGATGCCCAGGGACATAATACTGAGTTAGACTTACCTTTTGTCTGACCAGGATGACTGTTTTGTTTCTGTGCATCTTCTTCAGAACATACGTCCAGTTATAGAAGTTAGCAACACTCCAGGGATTTTCACAAAGAATTGCTTTTCCTCGAATGGGTTTTTCCTGAATATTCAGTGCTATGTGAAGGGTCTCTTGTGTTACTTTTGCTGTCTGCAGCATAGCAGGCAACACTACATTTTTTTTTTTTTCTCTAAATCTTACTCTCAAAGGTACAAGGCATGAGGTCTCTGGGTGCCCTTGCATGACAGGATGTGAAAGAAGAACTCGTGCACTCATTTCCCTTCCGTGCATGAAAGGCAGTTCACATATACAGAGACTTTCAGAGTCTGGATTAAAGCTGTTGGCATCACTTGACATTTTCAGGTGGCAATTCCAAAGAAAGTGTTGATGTGCAGAACACTTAGGTAGTCTCTGAACAGTTTTGAAAATGCATCTACAAACCTCAGGATTCATAAGCAGCATTCACCAGAAAATGGCTTTGTTTCAGCCCACACATGCAGTGTGGTATTTAGTAGTCATACCAGCTTAGCAAAGTGTTTCACGAAGACACAATGTCATTTCTCAGCACAGGCATACCCTACTCTAGGAAATGGGAAGAACATTTCTCAAATGAAGCAGCAGATGAGAAGTACTGCCTTAGCTGTGAATTTTGGTTAGTTCCTCAGGGGAGAAATTAAAGGGGGATTTAGTCTAGGACCTATGACAGAAGTTGTGATGGAGATGAGAATACAGCCAAGAGACTAGCAGAAAGGAAACAGATGTAAATCTGACCCATAGTATTTAACAAGCTATAAGCTGGCTGGTCAAACCCACTAGAATGTACTGTACATACAGTGGAGTTAAGGCCCAAGTTTAGCAGCAAATTCAGTATTACAAAGTACTTCATGTGCTGGAGACATCTGAGTTACAGGTGCCATGGGAGATATAACCATGCCTATCTTGGCTTTGCATTTTTATTCCTTTACTTCACACATTCTTTTTGGGAGAAGAGCCATTTCAAAAACTGAAAAAACTTCTTTGCAAGAAAACTGTACAGGTGAAAGTGAGCATTTGTAACCTGAGACGGTACAGAGAGCAGGGAGTCCTTGAACCAGAACCAAGGTAGATTCCCTCTGCATTTGGGCACGTGGTTCTGCAGTGCACTGTGTTCATGACCCTAAAGATTGCAACGTTATCCAGGATAAAGAAAATGCCAAGGTGGTCCTTCAGTGCTATTATTTTTTTTATTAGCAATGAAGCAAGATACTAAAAAACCTATAATCCCAATTATTTTCCCCTCATCTCAATCATCAGAAATCTTGGCACAATTTTGTAATTGCTTAAACCTTATCCAGCAGAGTAATCCTTGATGATGTGCAAACCCTCCAGTGTCTCCTGCCAAATGAACTGCCTGAAGCAAAAGTGATATTCTTAACATAAAAATACCCCATTTCCACCAAAGCATGAGTCACTTTCATCCTCTTCTCATGTAATAGTCATCAGTGTGAAAGCTTTGATAAGTTTCACCAGTTTATCAGTTCTGTGCTCTTCTGACAGACTTCAGACCTTCCTTCCCCATGTTTTCCATTCCATTATGTCACCAAGTCTGAACTTCGTACCGTGTCTCCTGAGCACCTTGTTTAAGCAATTTCCTTAACAGCTGCTACTACAGTGCCTTGTAAGTTTCTCCTTTGCTTCTGCTTGAAGCAGAAGGGGAGGAGAAACTCCCCAAGGGAGTTTCTCCCCAAGAAACTTGGGTTAGATCAGGAAAGGACAGGTAGAGCTGCAGGCTGGGTACTTCTGCTAGGAAATTCCCACTGCTCCCAGTGATGGGCTCCACAGTGCTCACTAAGGTTTGTAGGGTTCAGTAAGTGCCTGAGTGCTCTAGGAACTGCCTTCTAGGATGAAACTAGGTTTAAGCACTCTACCAGCATCAGCTTAATTTTTAAGAGCTCTGAATGAAAAATTAAATATCCTACTAAATCCACTTTTTGTGGGTTTCAGTTTGAAACAAGTGTGGCTAATTGTCTTAAATTTTCAAGAGGATGAAAGTTAACCCAGATTTCAAGGGCCTTTCTAAAGCAAATTTCTGGGTTTGTGCCAGAACTTTGCTGTATGCTGGAACTGAAGCTGTAGCTCTGTTATGGATCAAGGTCATAGATTAATGTCCTTCCAAAGCCAAGCCAGAAACCTCATAGGTTTTGTTTTGGTTTAGAATTTAGAATTCTTTTTCATGTTGCTCCAATCACAATACCTTTTCCCTGAAGTACCACTACCAGCAAATACTTTGCCCAATACATTTCTCTTACTGTAACTTTTTGTAGCTGGTCAGACCTGGCTGTGTAAGTTATTTTTTCTTTGGACTGAGGCAGGAGTGCTCACAAAGCACTGTGCTGGCCTGGCAAAATGTCTGCAGGGTCTCTGCCTTTCCTTCCAGCTAGGGCTGTGGTGCCATCAATATGCTAATTCAAGGCAGCTGAGAGCAGAGCTCCCTACCTGTAGCTTTTTAAGCTCAAAGATTTTTTAAATCAGTTTCTTAATTGGAACCTAGGGGACCCCATTATGCTTTAATAATACAAAAATCTAACTTTTAAATAATCTTAATTATGGGCTGCTTTTTAAATGAATTTGATGACTGAGAGTATCTACATTTAGGAGGTGGGGGGAGGCAGTTTTGTCTCCTTTTAGAAGATTGGTACATAGAAATGCTCAGGAATCACAGGTAAAATACTCTATATGTTCAGTGCATTTAAGGTGTTGCCATTGTATCAATCCAGTGCCTATACAATGATAACTTTTTTTTTTTTAACTTATTGTTTTCTTTGTCTTTGCTTTATTGGTGACCACAGTGATTGTTATGTGTCGCTGTGGTCAGATTACTCTGTGTCCCAGACAGTTTAAAGGACTATGTAAGTACTGTGTTGGAAGTTTGGCACTGACAATGTACACCAATAATTTCTATGATATATATTCCAGAGGCAGTACTGGAGAATAAATCTGTTCATCACAATGCTTCTGTAAGCAATTTCTCTCTAACCTCATCTCATGATTGGCACTGTACTGTCCCTAAGCTTGAAGATGTAGCCTTACTGCTACTTAAGATTTTTGTCACATAAAGATAAAAGCCCTTTTTTTGGCACATGGGCAGGCACAATCAGAAGTATGCCTACATATGCTGGTACACTGATTGTACAGTTTGTAAATCATCACTTGTTTCTCAGTTTATAAGGGAAAGAAATAGTTTCATAACACTTACACTAATTATGAATTTAGTAGTTTGTAAATTTGCATGTAATTTCTAAGATACTGATTAAACTCCAAACCAACATAATTTTTTTTTGGTGAAGATTGTACTAGAATTCCTTAGAGACTATCTTGTGCTCTATTTTCTTGAGTCCTGATAAGGAACTCAGCAATGTTACCCTCAGGACTTCAGTTACTGTCTTCATCATTTCATTTGTGGGGAATGCTCATGCCTGCTCTTTATACTGGAAATCACCATAGCCTAAAGAGCATGCACTCTGCATGAGAGGCACATTAACCATCCTATGAGGTATCAAGACAGTGAGTCTCTTGTTGATGTGTCTGTAAGCCTGCATATACCCTGCATTTTGCTCATTGTTAAATAACTCCATTCTTTGAAAGACAGTAAACAAGAGATGGTATCTACCAAAACACAGAGCTCTTACTGGGGGATTTGGTCCCACTGAGTTTTGATCTCTGAAGTCATATTTGTTACCAGCTTCTTGAGATTTTGGCACCAATGCTTACCTCTAAGTGTCTGATATGTAAGCTGAGTAATAAATATGCTGAGTGATGACAGAGATCTTGAGGCTGTGGCTGCCAAGAGATGTAGGAAGAATTTGATTTGGAATTTTATATGGGGTTTGGATTTTGGTCCCAGAGAAAGGATTTGCTGATGGAGAGATCCAGAATCACTGAATATCTACCTGCATTGGGAAACAGGGTGGGAGTCTGTTTATTTCTGCTAGGGGCTGCCTTTTGTCTGAGTTTTAGTCATCAAGTACTATGCTCAAATAAGATTGTTTTGGGCATCCATATTATTACAAGAAAAATACAGACATCTACCATAAGTAGTGCAGTTCTGAGATGACTCTGCTTAAAGGAATCTCCCCACCTCTTTCCTTTAAACACAGGGGCAGCTGAGGATGATTTGCAAATTTGGTTGAATGTCTAGGATTAAGTGGGGAAGGCTTGGATTTAGGTATATAAACAAGGTAATAAACTCAGTGTGAGAGAAGAAAGAGAGGCACTGCTAGTGATTTTCCTCAGAATTAATTCTATAGTTGAGCAGAGGAAATTCAGTTGTAGAATTGCAGTAACTACTGGCTAGAGATAGCTGTGCTGCCAGCTGGGGCACAAGAAGGTACAGGAACATCTAGTGAATCTGCTCCAGAGAGCTACTTGAGATTGTAGGAATGTAAAATAGTCAAAATCAGTATGTGCATGGTGTTAAATAAATGAGGGCCAAAGAAGAAACTAAAGCATTTCTTCTACCCAGCCATCCCCACTATGTAAGTGTCTGTTTGGTCTTTGGCTCTTAACTGGAAGGAGTGCACAAACCAATTATAATTAAGTTGTGGGACCACAGAGAAATCATATACAGCTGAAAGGGGAATCTGGGGGAAGTACTATGTGTATGGCCAATATGTTTTGAGGGAAGGCAATTCTAACTCAAAGGCACACAGGTCGGCCTGGACTATTTGCCTTGGTGCCAGAAAGGACTCCTTGATCCTATTTTACTGAGCTTTAGATGTGCATTAGAGGGAAGATGTGCTGCTGGTAGCCAAACAAACTGAAATATTGTCAAGGGAAGGAAAAGGGAGGGATGAGATCTAACAAAAGAGCAGGAAACAGGTGCAGTGAAGATGTATCAAAATTCATCTCAATCTTTATTTACCCAGGCAGGAGGAATCCCATCTTCTCCACTGTCCTAGGACATGCAACGTATCTTAGTATGGCTGGCTTGCAAACTTTATATTCCTACTGCAAACACAGGGGAATCAAATATGTAGGTCCCTGACACTGCTTGTTCTGCCTTTGCCTGAAATGAGAAAGCAGTTTCTGTAAAAGGAGAAGCACACATCAAACTGCGTGACACATCCTCTTAAAAGAGAAAGCAAGTCCCTCTGGGTGAATAATTGCATAATAAATAAATCCGTACTTTCTCAAAATTGTTGACATTCTGGGTCAGACCTCTCTCCGGTGTAATTCCCCTGACTTGAGTGAATTTACGTGAGATCAAAAGTGATCCTCTTTGTTAAGAGACTGAGGTGATTCTGTCCATGCATTTGTCTCACAGTTTGGAAAATTAGTTGCAGCTTTGTGTCTCTGCATGTCTGTGTGCACATTATATGTCTGTGCACATGCACATCCATGTATGCATTAAGAAACTAAACTTCAGTTATGTTACAAATTTTAATGCTATAAATTATTAGTGCAAATGCATTTTGATTGTCTGCCAGGCCTTTTTTACCTGCTACAATTTTCCTATTCATTTTTAATGTAAACCTTACTGTTCCTTGACTTGCAGAAAAGCAGGTTTCTCATGTAATTTTTAGCATTAAAGAACAAAACACTATAGATGAAGTTGTATAATAATAATAAAAGTGACTATAAAGCAGCAAATTTCTCTTTGATTTAGCTTTTGTTAGTTTCTTCCAGTCATAGGTGCCGATTAATGTAGAGCTTTTGCTTCTCTTTTTGCTGTAGCCCAAACACAGCTACAGCACACAGAGCTGAACCCTTGCTGCCTCGCAGAGATCAGTTTGAAGATCAAGCTCCTTTGCAGAATGCTTATTGTGGTGATGAGGTGAGGAAGAGCAAATGCCAACTGGATTGGCAGGTACTGCAGCTGGCTATGAATCACAAGCAAAAAACAAATCATAACTTTGATCTCAAACCAAATAAACTTTCAGCCACGTAAAAAGAAAAAAAAAAGGTTGCTCCTCTGGGCTTTCATGTCTGAAATGAGAGCACACGAGTATAGATCTCCAGCACAATTTTAATTGCTTTACTTTTCACTGGAAAGAACCAAGGTGAGACCCACCTAAATATAACTTCTGGAAATAATGTCTAGCTTACTATTTGCAGCAATTGAAAGAGATTAAAATTGGTCGAGTGTGAAATAAGGGATGAGCCAGTGAAGAGCTGGTGTAGGGTTCTGTATCTGTCTTGTGTAGAATGCAAGATTGTTGAACAGTGTCTTGGGAAAAACACATATCCAGCAAAAGCATTCCTCTTTAGTGCTCTGATGCACATATTTCTGCTTGTCTTAAATACCAATTTTCCTAATGTTTCTATACAAAAATTTATCTAAATGTTTATAGGGAAATATACTGAGAAATTCAAAGCAGAGATTCTTTTTCCACACTAATGATTACACCCTGAAAATGACCATGGCAGGTCATCACTGAAGGCAATAGCTTCTCAATATATGAGAATAGAATATTCATTTTAGGGATAAAATTATTAGAAGTTTTCTGAAGTACCACCAGTTTCACTACTTTATTTTTTTGTGGGAGATTCCTCAAACATTTTCCTCAAGGTCTAAACCAAACAACCATGGTTTGAAATGAAGGCTGAGGTGCAGGGCAATGAGTAAAAGTACTCAGTACTGCATGTCCTGTTATTGTCTTGTTGTAACATGCTCTGCAAGCCTTCTCAGAGCCTGAGACAATTTTACATTTCAGCCTTTCACCAGGAACCTTTAGGTTTGAGGCAAATGTCTTGTGTGTGCCAACTTCCTTTGAAGCAGCTGGTGACAGTCAGTGGCAAAACCAGAACTTCTAAGTAGCTGGTTAAGGTTTTGACAATTTTCATGTTTCTCTGCCAGGCAGCTTAAGAAATCCATCCTATTTGCAGTCTGTAAATAAGGTATCTATGTGAAGTTTTTCTCCTGTACCTCTGAGATAGGTTTCTGTGCCCTGTAGAGATCTTGCTGTAAAGCCATATACTTCATTGTGAAAAATACTGATGTTTTCCTTATGTGTAGCTGACTTTTTACACCTAAATAAAATTGCGGTTGTCTAATTAGAAGCTGTATCATGGAAGAGGAAAAATATTAAAAATATCAGATTTATATTATGTACAGTAACATGGAAGGAAAATAATTTTAAATGAAATGAAAATAGTTGAGTTAGCACTGCATGATGTGACCCTAAAATAATAGTGATTAACGTACTCAGAAAGGTGTCTGTCTTGCTTATTCTTTGAAGCACCAGGTTCATCCCCACCACATGATGACTACTGAAGCCAATGAGGTTGAATTGGTCTTTACCACCCAGACTGCTTCTTTTATCTAAGAAAATAAGAAAGGTCAGGGATTTGGTGCTACCAGACCATCTTCCTTTTCTCTGTTCCCATTTTTCAGTGCACAGACTCAGGCTGAGATTAATGATCGTGAGTATTATATTCAACAGGCATTTTCTATGCTAGAAGTTATCATGCTACAAGCTGACTTAAAGTGCTTCATGTACAGGGTGGGTTTTTTCCCACAGCCAGCAGAAAGATCTGAGGGAGAGCATGCTCCAGGGAAAAGAAAAATATTTTTAAATGCTTTGTGATGAAACTAGTTTTGGTGGTTTTTTTTCAGCCACTCAGCTTCCTGAATATCACATCCAGCTACAAAGCTGTAACACAACACTTGGACAGAAATGAGAGTTTCTCCCATCAATATGTGTTAGTGCAGCATAGACATTTATATACTACATTTAAAGAATGGATGGTTTCAAGATAAATCCTAATGCTTATGATCAACTTTTTGGAGAGTTTCAGAGATAGCTGGTTGCACAAAGAAGGAACTGAAGTTTATTCAGACCTTATTTTCACTATTGTGGCTGTTTTGTTTGTGAGAAAGATATCTGGATTTGATCCTGAGCTGTCATGAGCTGTCCCATTTGAGAAGGATTGCATCAAATGCAAGTTAAATTGGACAAGTGTGTTAAGGTAGTATTCTCTCATCAGAACTTTTATTGTCTGAAGTATTAATATCAAATAAGACAACCTCTCAATGTCTGCTGTATGGGGTCATAACCTTCATAAATGTGACCTAGAACAAAATGAAGTTCAGAGAGGTGCTGAGAAGAAATTTGGTTATTGCCCCATCACTTCTGCAGTGAAGTAAAGTCATCACACAGGGCTAATGGGCATCTGCAGCTGAAGAAGTTCTGAGGAAGTTGCCAGGTTTATTGGGTGGGAGTGGAGTATTTCATTTTTATGTCTGCTTTTGACATTTGTTTGTATATGCTGTGCACCTTTCATATTCAGCATTCAAAGTTTTAGCAGTCTTTATTGACTGTCTGAAAGGCAGCAATATTGATTTATAGAATGTGGGAAAAGGATCATTGTAGTTATCAATGAATTGCATCCATATCTGGAGTGAAACACGGCAGGAGCTTCACTGAACACAGCAGTAGCATGAGATACTGTGAAGAGCCCATCCTATAGTAGAAGAGCAAGAGAAGTAATATTATTAAGTAAGGATTAATATGTTGGGAATACCCCTCTATTTTTAAGAAAGGCATAACTGAGAAACATTGTAGGTGGTTGGAATATGGCAGCAAAGTGCACCTTAAAATCAAAGCACTAGTAACTCATAAGAGTATGACCTTTATTGAATTTATGAATGCATAAATTCATGGTTCTTGAAGCCAAATCATATTAGAAATGGCTTGAAAAAGTCAAAACTGGATATGAGGGGAGAGGCAGAAGTAGATCTGTGGTATCCCCATTAATCAACTTCTTTTTTGCACATTCTTTTTTAAATGCATCCAGTTTTATGTAAATGCAGTGACAAAACAACATAAACTGATAAATATAATAGCAGAAAAAAATCCCTTCTGAAAAATATAACTCCATTGATGCCCTGAGAGCTTTGATTATAGTCCATGTTTTTTTTCGCCACAGTATGAAGGGGAAAACCAAGGTGTTTTGATTCTCCTAATTTTTCCTGTGATTCATGGTTCCAAAAACACCTGCAAGATCCCCTCTCTACTGATTTGATCTTAAGGTTTAGTGTTGGATGGCCCTTGATTTGTTTCATTTTGTAGGAAAGCTGTGATGGTCTAGTGGATGTGCATGGGGTAACAGTGTACATCATGTAAGCACAAATGACATGTTTTTCCTGCATTTGTATGCGCCAGATTCTAAAAGGAGAAAAAAAAAGAATTTTTTTTTTCTTTTTTTTTTTTTTTTGTCCCTGTGCAGTGGTGAGGACTCGTTTCAGCTCTCAGGTGGAAGCTAAGACAAAAACTCAAACCATGCAGAAAATGAATACTACATAGATACTTCCATGGTGATGGAGAACATTTACGAAATTTCCAAAAGGCTCTCTGTAACAGATATTGTACTGATATAAACAGCGAATACTTACCATTATGATTGGCATAATTTAAAGTAGCTGCCTAATTCTATTGGCAAGTTTAATTGGCAAGATTATTAATCTTTGATTATTGGCTCATTGCCACATAATATTTTAGTTCATGATTGAGCATCTGTTTTAGTCTCCTGGAATTGCACGTGTAGTTTTTGTCATACAGTAAAAGTGTCATGTAAGGAAAGGCAGAGGCCCAAGCTGCGTTCCTTTCTTACCTGGAAATTGGGCTGATAATACTTTGCCCATCTTAACAATTTACCTTGCACAGTTTTTGGGACAGTATCACTCTTTTACTGGATTTATCCTGCATCCTGCAAGCAGGCATTGGATCTGGCTTCAGTGTCTCTGTGGTTCAGTAGTGTGGCCAAGAGATAAATTGCCAGAAGTCTGCAGTGCCAGACAGCCCTCTCTCCTCACTTCTGTGGGCTCTGTGAGGGAACTAGCATCTATGGAGCACTGGGTTAGGAGCTCTTCTTTTGAGTTAGGCTTTATGTCAGGCAAAGGTCAAAACTCTCCTTGCTCACATGAACTGTTGGAAAACAATGTTTTCCCATACACCTTCCTGAGACACTGTAAAACACTGAGTAAAAGAGTTGTAATGACCTTTAGTCCCCCAGAAGCTTTGGATGGAGGGAACATCTGACCTCTGTGAAATGAGGGAGAGACACACTGAACCAGGAATCTAAAGAAAAGCAAAGCCTGAGCAAGAGACAAAGACTCTAAAAGAAAGAAAGAAAAAAAGAAACCTATCAAAAAACTATGCTGGGCCTCAGATATTCAGTCAAATTAATTGTTACTCTTTGATCAGCCTTTGACAGTGTCTTAAGGAAGGCCCCCTACCCATATCAGCTTTCATATGAAGTGTGCAATATTCAGCCAACTGATTTAGAAGGAAACACTTCTGTCCTGAAAGAAAAATATCAGTACAAACCCCAGGGCTTTCCAGTGTGTTTTTTTGTCTTCTCTCTTACCCAGCAGGATTCTGTAGAATTTTAGTTCCCATTTCATTACAGAGTTGCTCTGTGGAGAATCTGGCTGTTGAAGTGTAGAGCAAGGCAGGTCTATGAAGGCCATTCTTTTCAGGCATGTTTTGGTAGATCAGCTCCTAGAGGAGAAGAGGGAAGAGAGAGTATATTCCTGGGAATATTTCAATGTTGTGTCAGCATGGACAGTGGTTTGGCTTCAGTCACACTGCTAGGGCACAGCACCCTTGTTTTTATAACTTAGCTTTCAGTATTTCTTTGTGTATAATAAAGATAATGACATGCATAGATATTGCATTCTTATGAAGTCATAGTACCAGAAATGCATGCCAGCCATACAGACTGGCTTGTATTTTAATCCATAAAGAAAGAGCCCACATGGTGTAGAGTAGCTATCAAAGACAAATGGTATAAGGATTAAAAGCATGACTTTATCACTGTGCTTAGCTAAATCAACTTAAAATTATTCCACTGTGCATTTCAGGTAATGTAATAAATTCAAGTTAGAGACTACTAAATGCAGTTGACTTAAACACTGAGAACAGTCTCACAAGAGCTGCACAGAGAAGGGGAAAGGCTAATTTATTTCACTTCTCAGATCTCTGCAAGCACTGTGTAGATTGGTATTGCTAATGAAGACTGCTATATAGCACCAACAGAGAAGAAATATGATCTGAGATCAGGGAGGTCTGGGTCTGATCTGTGCTGCCACTTGCAATGGACTATGTGAAATTCAGAGGTTATGAAATCCAGCATATCTCTTGCTGGATAGTAACAGACATGCTGTAGGTCCCCTGCCAAATTTTTTTTTCTGTTCTTTCCATAGTCTGTCTTTCAGTACACAGGGAAAGATTAATTTCACTTCCAGATTTCATTTAGAAATACCTGCAATAACTGAGGGCTTGTCTGTTCTCTGAGTCTTTGTTGATGTGAATTTTAAGCTAGGGTCAGATATAAGATTTCCACTACCAGCATTTGAAGCCCTCTGTTCCTAGAGCAGGAGTAACTGAGGTGACTGAATTGGGAGACTTGAACTTACCCCCAGGCCGTTTGTCCTTCCTTAACTTTCCTGCTGTGCAAGTCATTTCATCATCTAATGAAGCTGAACATAGACTGTCAGCCATGTCACCTAAACTAATAACATTTAGGACCTTGACTATAGGTGTAGGTCACTATATGACAGAAGTGTGGATCCAGATGCAGCTTTCTTTTTTCTTTGAAAGCAAAAGATTTTTCATTTAGGTTTCCCTCCTCAGAAAATGGAATTTTTAATCTTGGCTGTGATGCTTTCTCTCCTTGGAAACTGTTTTTCCTTTATTGACTCAAAATCTTTCATGCCCTGCCATCCTCCCTGGCCCCGATTCCGGTGGCCAGGTTGCAGGAGAGGAGCTCAGCCTCTGGCAGTGCTCATGGCAGTAGGTGGCAGCAGCAGTCCACCGTGGGAACCCAGAGCTGCAAAATAAGTGATAGGAAACAGACGGGCTCACAGGAGGCTGGCATTTTAAATATCATCCTTTATTTTCTTTCTTTGCTTTTTTTTGTTCCCTGGCACATCTCTGGTTTTGATTTTCCCTTCAGATCGCCTACGTATTCTATATCAATTATCCATGAGGTTTTTTCATTTTATTTCCTATTACATTTCGACACATGGGTGGTAGATAGAAGCCTTGTACATGCATCCCACAAAATATAAGCACAAGAGAATTTGGGAGTCTCAGAAGATTTCCCTGCAAAATACAGAACTTCGGTTTATTCTTGGTTTTCCGAATACTTTTCTCTTTGCATACATGCTTACAAACCAAGGAGTTTCCATCTACCTCACTTGATTATTTGTTACTCTGAAGCTGCCATTCAGTATTAGAGCAGAGAAACCTGGAAGAACTGTTTTTTTCCCTTTTGAATAGTTTTTTTTTGTTTTAAAATATTGTAGCTCAGCTCCATGGCTTATAATGAAGGGGAGAATGAATTTTCTTCATTTATACGGTGAAACAGGATCCCACAGGACAAAAGGAAGGTGTTTTTGTAATCTTGCAGGCTAATACAAAGTTTAAATTATGGTCATTTTGTCCTCTTAAGTGACCAAAGTAGCAAGGGATTTAGCCATTGAACCTGCCAAGTGGATGATGTCTTCCAGGATTAGATTCAGGCACTGTTCCAGGCTCCAGGCCATATTGATGCCCAGGCATATTCTACCTGGTATGGAGCTCACAGGAGCTGCTTTATTCACTCTTCTGTCACTTAAAAAAACCTGCTTATAAAGAAACAACCTGCAGATTGCAGGGGCTGGAACTAAATGATCTTCAAGGTCCCTTCCAGGCCTAACCACTCTGTGTGTCTATGATTCTTTGATTAATAACTTCACAAGTCAGGCATATACACGGCTGCACACAGAGAATCAGAGACATTAGCTGGGAGCAGGAGTCAGGACAGTGCCAGTGTTTTACCTGTCAAACAAAACTATCAGAAGAGAAATTGTTTAACAAGCAACAAAGTAGGTGTAAGGCCCTTTACTCTTGCTGGACTCAGGATGCTGTCTGACTGCAGAAAGGCAGGGTTATCCCTGATTCATCAAGCTGATGCCCTTGCCATGAGCACCCCCACTCCATCTACCTTATAAAGACAGCTCCTTGGAGCAGGGTGGTTCCTGGCCCCCAGGCAGTGGTTCTGGACCAGTTGTCTCACATAATCAAAGACCTTTGTGGATGATTTTGGAGTCAGAAATTACCTCTCCCTGACAAATTGCTTTTTTTTTTGCGGGGTGTGACAGAGCCTATTGTTAAGAGAGTGCATACATAAAAAAGAAAAATATGCACAAATTACCTACACTTTCTGATTGAGCTTTAGAAATGCTTGTGAATCTGTAGAACTGTGTGTTTCAGACAGCTACAGTGAGACCAAAGACTTCACCAAAATGAAAAATAGAGCTACCTGCCCTAAATGCATTTCTTAACAAGAGTAACTCTGAATTGCATTTGTTGGTTCCAAAGGTTGGCAGAAACCTGGGGTTATTTAGTCTCGCAACATGAATATTGGTTTTATACTTAATAGAAATTATTGTTCTCAGCTGCTACCACCAAGGATATGCTGCTTGTCATTCACAAGCTTACAATGATGAATGAAGGCACTCAGCCTGGTGTAAGTTTTTAACTCTGTTCAGAGGGTTAGCACTTGGAGATGTGTATCTATAGTCTAATGCCAAGAGTTAAAGTATGCAGTTGCAGTTAAAAGTTTTCAGATTATTAGAAACAACTTTGAAGGGGATTTGAAAGTAATATTAAAAATTAAATGGAAAATAAAATGTTCCTTAAGGCAGAGTAACCACCAAATCCCACTGCATTACCCTAAGCACAGTGGCTGAACTTTTACCATAATTAACTACATATCTTCATTATCTGGACTATCTCTTACAAGTTAAAATGCCTATTAATACCCACTTTGAAAGAGATATTTGTGAGCAGTAAAAGTAATATCTGTAAAGGTTGTACTGACCAGTCTGAGTGCAAAAAAATGGAATTAGCCCTCCAACAGTCCTAAGACATTACCGTGTGTAACTCATCCACAAAATTCTTCATGTAGATAATTAAAAAGATTACAGATCCTAGTCTTGAGTTTTCTTACTGCTTAAGAAACTTAAGGGGGGAAAAAGGTTAAGAAACATTTAAAAATGCACAAAAAGCCCAGAAGTCAGACTGTCTGAGTCTGGTTTATAGATATACAAACTTGACTACATTGCTACATCCCAGGAGTGCCTTTAGAAAATGATGAACACAAATATAAAAGAGAGTGACAGGTAGCTGAATGTGCGAAGAAGATGGAAGATAGAAAGTCTGCCTGAATAGTAAGAACTGCATTGAGGAGATCTTTGAGATCTGCACAGGAAAGACTCAGCTACATTCATTGCAGAAATACAAAAAAACAATCTGCTGGTCTTAGGCAACCTCTTCCTCTACACAAAGTAGGGATCTTTGTAGATGACTAAATAATCTGCCTTTGTAGTGTAAGCAATAGTGGTTCTGCTTGTCAGGCATGGAAAAGAGGGCTTAGACCTGATTGTCACCTAAAATGATCATCAGCACAACTATTCTGTATTTTAGTGCTGAATTTTGGATATTATTTGTCAAGGAACAGAGAACAGTTTAGGATGAGGAGAAATAAAGAGAAAATAGATAAATGTGCATTTGAAGTGTGTTCAAGCAAACCAGTGAAACATATCTAAAAATACATGGAATAAAGCACACATCAGCACAAAACAATCTGGTAAGTGTAGGAAAAGAGGGAAATGGGAGAAGTCAAGCTGAGTTAGGTCTTGCACAGGGCAGCAACAGCTTCTTAAAATATTAAGAGGAAATGCAAAAAAGAAAACTTGAATGATTCTTCAGTGAGGATGAGACTGAGGAATTTAGATACCCCTCAAAACAGACAGAATACTTTGCTGCAGGTTTTCAGTAATAATAGTGATGGTGTTGTTGATCTTAAGGTTACAGACAAAGATTAGAAAGGATGAAGAAATAAAAGTTGAAAATGCTACTCTGAGTTAAAACCAGAACTCAAGAACATGAAATGTTTCAGCTGGAAGACTGTAGTAACAAGTACTGAGACTTGTAGTCTGTGTTTCAAGTAAAACACCAGAAAAAAAAAAAAACCCAAACAATTAAAAAGTGGGAGAATGCTATATAAGCAATAAATATAGACTATAAGTAAAAATATTATCTGAGAACATAATTAAATACATGTGGGAAGTGGGAAATGGGATCAAATGTCTCATGCTGTTCTACTCTACATTATGGTTTTGGTGGTGTTTTGTTTGTTTGTTTTTGTTGTTTGTTTATTTGTTTTATGATGGCAACAGAATTTGAATTGGTGAAGAATCAATATGTTGGATGTAGATAATTATCAAATTAGACAAATTATTATGAGAAAAGTGGAAAGAGTTTACTGATGAAACATCTGTAAGAATATATTGCAATAACATTTTTAACTGGAATATCCTTAAGATAAATATGTGACCAGAAACAAAGGAAACATATTGAAGTAAACTCATGCTTAAATATCAGGTTCAGCTAAGTTGAGGGATATTGATCAATGCATTTCTACAAGAAGAAGGAAAATATTAGTCCCATTATGAAAGCTAATGGTGAGAATTTTTGTATACATGTCTGTATGAGTTTCTGACTTTCTCCCCATGTTCAGATGAGATTAAATAAAACTGGAGTAGGAATTGAGAAGTCTGTTATGGCTGAGCCAAAGAAAATGAAAAATAGGGTGGGTAACACTAGTACTAAACAGCTGACACTGAAGAAAAATTTTGTGGTTGGGGCTGCTCGGAGAAAGATCTTACATAACATCTGTCAATATGTTGTCAAAACATTTAAAAGCAGTATTAATTCCCTTTGTCATGGACATGTAATTGAAAAGTGGCACAGTCCAGCCTGTAAAGTTTTGCAGAAATGGTCATCTCAGGGGACTGAGAGGCTGGACATGGTAACATTGAATTGATGTAGACAACAGTCAGCAAGCAAAATGGACCTCAATGGCCCAGATAGTGTCTGGTAATGAACTATATTTGCTTAATGGTAGAAATACAGGGATAAATCTGTAAGTACTCTAAGCAGCTACATTACTGGTCTGGTTTTCTGAACTAAGAATGCTGGATGACAAAAACAACCACCAATGAAACAAAACAGTTGGGTTTTAATTTTTTTCATTATCTGTTAAACTCAGAGGCAAAAGACTGAAATTCTAAGGGGACATGCCAGCTTCTCTTGTCTTTTCTGTACTGTAGCTGGGGTGTGTTAATTGGGCCAGCCCACTGTTTTAATCTGATACCTTAGAAGTATCATACAGAGCAATGGTAGAAAAACATTCATGTGAATGACTCAAAGATATAAAAACTGACCCAACATAGCTGTGTGACAGCATGTGCTGCTCATTCAAACAGTTTGCAGAACTTGAAAGCTGGGAGCCAGGGTGAGGGGGATGAGAATAAAATGCTATGACAATTAAACCAGGCAGACAAAGTTGAATTCACAAGGGAATCTTTTTCTCCTGAAGGCAATTATATTTTCTGAAGTCTTCATTCCTCCCAATGCCTCACTTCCTTGAGATTATCCTAATTAGGTAGGAAGGTAATATAGCAGCAAAGCAAATTTTGGAGCTGCCAGGAATGGAACTGGCAAGTAGCTCTACTGAGACTGAACCTGGTGCATGGGGCTCAATCAGATTATACCTAAAAAACTCAGAGAATCAGAAATATTCTTATTTCATGCCTTCTGATACTTGACTGTCTATCCAGAAAGGATCCCCACTACACCAGGAAGCTTTCAAGTATGCAGAGGGTGTAGCATCTGACTTGTGTAGCAACGATCTAACTAGAGAAGGCAGAAGAAAGGATGTGGTGATGTGGGTAATTGTGGTGAAAAAAAAAATCCATTAAGGGATCACACAGCATAATCCGTTGATAGAGCCAAGGATAGAAACCCAAATTTTCCAATCTCTCCTTAATCTCTTGAACAAAAAAAGGCCTTCCAACCTGTGGTAATTTTCAGGCTAGTTGCCTTCAAGCTATTTAAGAGTTACACTTAGCACACTGAGAGATTAAAAATGACCATTTGCAACTGCTGACACAGCTAGCTAGGAGTTACCTGTAGCTACCCTGGAGTGGTGTCCTGGTATCTTCCTATTTCAGCCTTCCTGCAGCTTGTTCTCTAGAATATGTATAGACAATAACATGCAAAAAGTGACAGCTTGACAAGAGAGCTTACTGAAAGCCAAATATTAAGGCCTCTTCTACTTAGCCTTATTTATTCCAGTACACTTAATATTTCCCATTAGCTGGTGAACAAATGTAATGGCTCTGACATTAATGAAATCTGTATAAAGTGCACATGGCTTAAGTGGGGACAGCCTGAAATGACCAGCATAAAAGCAGGCCACACTTTAGTAGACTGCTCCTTCCTATAATATTAAGCACTTCCCCAGTCATTGTGGAAGGATATTGCACAACCGCCAGGGCTTGGAGTAAAGTTAGAAAAACTTCAAGAAAATTGTCATCTTCTTTTCTGTAACTGTCTTTAAAACAACCTATGTAACTTGGTGCACGTTTTACCTTCCAGATAATTAATTCATTCCTGTAATTTATGGCTATAAATCTGCTAGTAAGGTTGTTATGAGTAGAGGAGACAATCTTGGAGATCAAAGGGTTTAGTTACTACTGAATAAGGAGGTAAGAATGTGGATTTCAGGTTTTACCATTAATGATTATTGCATATTATGACATTACTTTTAACTAAGTACTCCCAATCTGTATGTACCTGAAGGATATTGATTGTACACAGCTACCCAAGTTCAGTGAATAATCCTAGCTGTCCTCCAGTCTTTTGCTGTGCTCATGAAATAGATCCTTCTAATCAGGAGCCTTTGACTGGTGTGTTACAAAATCCAGACAAGACAGAAATTTGCCAAAATCTGGTAAGATAGAATATAGCATGTGCCTTCTGTAAAGAAACCATGTGTGTATTTGACCCTGTGCTAAGGCTGAGACTTTTTTTCCCCAGCTATGCCCAATGGCTGCCTGCACTTAAAGTGCAGTGTTGGTGTGTGTGTTACTGAAACCACCAGCATGAGTAGTTCAGGCTAAAAGCTGTCTAGAGAAAATGCATAGTAGGAGCATCATCCTTCTTGTTGTCCCTTTAATTTTGCTACACTGATCGTGGCGTGTCCTTCAATTATGAACATTAAATATCTGTAATTGAAACATGCTTTGCTCCAAAATGCCCTTACGGCCACCCACTGTTGGAGCTTCTTGATGATTTGGGTGAAATCAGGAATATCTGGCTAGTGTCTAAACATTGGGGTTCCTGCTCTGTTGCCTGGATTCTAGTGAATAAGCTTTGTACAGGAAGATAAACAATCTTTGATTTTTTCCACCCTTAGAATTCTCAGATGCCTGTCCTTGTGTTGAGCTGCCTCTATGGTTGATATGTGTTTATGAGGTTCTGGACCACCACGACAAAAATAGCAATGATAAAAACATCAGGATAGGTAATTTCCACTGGACTAACTCACATGTGGATGAAGATTTCTCCCTAGCTCAGTAGGGAGGGATTTAGAAGACTTGTCAATCCTCATTGTTTTCACTTAAAAATCAGTGAGAAACAAGGAATTTCTAGAGATTCAAAAAGGTCTACTAAAACCGAGGCTTTTTCAGCTGAGTACCTTGGGAGTAGAAACCTCTTCCAGGAGTCAACCCTTCCCTAGCTCCCATGCTCTTCAATACAGTCTTGATTGTTCCTTTCCTATGCCTTTGAGGTTTCTTAGCAATCTGAATATGACAGTACCCAGAATTGATACAGTATTTTGGCATATCATGAAGATAACCAAATGTTTCCTCCACCTGTAAATGGTAAAGGCTAGCTTTATTGCTACATCTCATGAACAAGCAACTGAATTATAAAGAGGTTAACACTATGAGTAGACTGGGAATTGAACCTTCATCCACTGTTTCAGATCCAGGGAATTAATAAAAAATTTATTCAGGCCCTGACAGGACTTTCTGGGTTAAAAGGAGGAGACCAAAACCCAGCTAAATTGCTGCATCCAGAATGGAATAAGGCCTTACCTGACAGTGTTGTTAAATTCCTTTCTCACCCTCCATGAAAAAGCCATGAAAAAGCTGTAGTTAGGCAATTTGCAGTGTTCAGATACCTGTTGTTTGACATTTTATGGTTGCAAAACCAGATGACATGTCAGATCAATCATCTTATATCCTTCAGGTATTTATATCTCCTCTAATCTCCATGTAATGGATTATAGACTGTACTTGCAGTACGGGTTTGAATTTCATTATTCTTATTAAGATGTCATTTCCATAGCTGCTTCATTCATTTCCATTTTAGGCCTGTGCCTTTGGTGGCTTTGCTAGCCAATTATGATAATGGTTTTCAATTATGATACAAATAGAAGACTCTAAGTTAATATTTAGAGTGGAAAATGTTCTTTGATTCCCTGACAGCTGAGATGTGCAAGCATCCTTTTGTATTATTGTTATCCTAAAACATTTATAGAGTGGGATCAAATCACACACATTTTAGAAGTGTGGAGAGAGAGAGACATGTTACTTGCCCTAAGATAAGGCAAAACAAATATAAGACAAGACACTTGACAACAGATCAGTTCAAAAAGTGTCTGGGAGAGGAGAGAGAGAAGCAGGTCGGGAGATGAACTCCATAATGATGTTTCAAATGTATGGCAGCATGTCAGATTCACAACACTCTCAGTGGGGAAGGATATCAGGTGCAAGATTTAGTTAGACTAAATTTGACTAGAAGCAAGGGATACAGGGCCAGCTGTGCTTTGCAACAAGCTTGTTATAAAGCTCTTCAGACACTGCTGTCAGGGTATTTTTCATGGGAAGTGAGAGGTAGCTACATCTGAGTAAAGACAAGCAGGTTGTGATGAGCGCCATTCTCTCCCCAGCCTTTCCAAGGCACTGAAACAGATTCTTGTGCCGTCTTTCATTCCAAGTCAATTTTCTTCCCTTTTCTTCCCTTGGGTTGTTATGTATCCCAGGAACAAGTCCAACAGGAGCCAAGAGGAGTCAATGCTGAGCTGATTTCTCCTTGCAGTTCATAACTTGATCATGTTCATGTAGACCCAGAAAGCAGGAATCCCTTCAGCTATCCCCCCTCCTTAGAGGATGAAGGGAGGCAGGAGACATGAACCACAGACTGATTCATTCACCCTTTTGCAGCAGTAGTGTTACTAGCTAGAAGAATGAAATGGAGAGACTGACGGGAATCAGCATGAGATCTGTGACCTTTGTGAGTCCTTGGGATGAATATGTCTGCTCTTGATGTGGGTTTGAATGAACAGCTCACCCAGCTGAACTATCCAACTGCATCTTTTTTTCAGGAGCACCGTAGGTGCTTTAACTGACAGTTATAAGGCACAAGATGAGAACTGTATCCTCACAGGAGCTTGCAAACCATTGTTTCACTGAAGCTTTCTGCTAACAAGTGACATGTATCTCAGGAAAACTAACTGCATTACCTTTGATTAAGTCCACATGAGGGGAAAACCTTTGTCTCAATTAAATATGATCCTGTGAAAGAGATATTGGAGAAGGCTCAGCAATGATTGCAAAGTCATGGGAACTCTGCCCCACTAATTCCACCTGCGAGGTCTGAAACCCTCACATGCCATGGAAAGAAATGCAATGTTTGGACTTGAAGGTTTCAGAGAACTTTGTGAATATTTGTAGTTTATGCTAAATGCCTTCTGCTGGTGAAGTTTCTGTGAGGCTTAAACGAAAACTTACAGTGACAGAGCAAATAGGACAATATGATGGTGTTTGGGCCCTGTGAACACTTTGTGACAGGCTGTTTGTTTAGTTTAAAAAACCTGAAATCATGCTTCCTTAAAAGTCATAGAAGAATATGAATTCTTACACTATGATTTGAATGAATGTTGTTGAGCTGATTGATGAACTCTTAACACAGTATGAAGGATGAATACCTTGTAACAGAGATTATAAATGACTTATCAAAAAAGCATTTAATTGAAGGAAAACCTAGAAGCACTAAAGAAACAAATATATTAGTTATAATGAAACTTAACTTCTGAGATAAAATAAGCTAAAACCATATATTTGTCCAGTTGTAATTGGTTTCTGTCCGTGTATGCATTAGGTACATCAAATTAAATTTTAAAAGTCACATACTAGATAGCCAAGTAGCATTTAAACTGTACCCAGTATGAATCTGCATGGATTTGATTCCCATGCCTAACAATGTCAGTTTTAGTTCAAGTTTTTAGAAGCCATCCCACAACTGAAAAGAGAGGCAAGCACATTGTTTTCAGACACCAACTAAGCAACCTGGTCTAATTTCAGTGTTAACCTTGCTTTGGTCAGGAGCCTGGACTGAACAACTCTTGAGGTCCCTTCCAACCAACTTCTTCCCAATATTAATTTTCAGGAAGTGATCACCTATTGCTACTTCTGCCACAAATATGTTGAGAGTACAGCTATAGCTAAAGGCTTTTTCTTCTACCAGTGATTCTGCCACCTTGTGATTTTGTAAGTCTCTGTTCTCTTTTTAAAATCATCACATTTCTAGTCCCTGTCTGGAAGAAAGAAAGTGTAAACTATTATTCTGCATTTCAGAGTAACACAGAAATATGGAGTTGTACATTTTGTGAAATGCATTTGCTAGTAGAAAGAAGGAAAAAAAGCTGTGAGTTTCACAGTATAATGTGCTTGCAGAGGTGATGGGGGATGGTGGTCATCTTCACCATCCATTCACTGAATGTTTCTGGGACTTTTCACATTTTTACACTGCACTGCACCTTGGTTTAAAGCAACCTTCCCGCTGCAGAATAGGAAAACTCAACCTTTAAGTTTATTTATTCTCTTCTTATCTGAAAATCCTGTAAATGAGTTTCTGCAAAGCTTGAGTGCTGATTACAACTGCTTGTACAGTTACATTTATATGTGTTCAGACACAAAAAAATTTACATACCTACCTTCACTAATCAGTGCTTCTTTCTTGCATTAAGGCTTTTCTCTCTAACAGTGGATTATTGAAATCCTTAAGAAATTCTGAGGCAAGGCAAGATTGCCTTCAGCAGTGTTACAATTTATACTCTGTAATACTTTCCTCCAGAAAAATCTGCCCCTTTGATGTGTCAGTGCTATTAATAGTATTTGTCATATAGGACTCCATACTAACATTTATTTGCTCATTAACCAAAATACACTGTTTTTTTCCTGGAATTCCAGGGACCATCTGTGACTAAGAGCAGTGTAGAAGAAAAATTTCTAAAATCCTGCAGGAGAATCTGTGATGGAGGTTGCATGTCTGTAGCCTGTGTGCTAGTACTACATTCTTTGTGTTTGTTTTCTCTAAGTTCCTCTCTGCTAGCTCTAAATGTTTTAATCAATACATATTAAAAAACCCCCTCTAACCATATTGTACATCTTACTGCTTGCAAATCGAAATCTATTTTAGATTTGTAATAAAAGTGTAATAATAATAGTTCTTTCAAAACCAGACTCCTCTCAAGGTGCTGAAAAGCTGTAAAGAAATAAAAAGAGATCTCAGAATGGGAAATATTTGAAATTTCATGGACAAATATATACAAGAGCTGAAGTAACCACATTTTAGATGTATTTGGTTTCAGGCTTTTGTTTTTTAAGATACTTCAGAACTTGATAAGAAGTAGATTTTTTTTGCATGTGTGTGTTAAATTTTTCAGTTTCTAAGCATTTCTTTCCAGGCTGAGGATAAGATTCCCAAGACTCCCAGCTTAGAAGCTACTGCTAAATAAAAGGTTATATACAGCATGATATTTGCTCTAATATTTGTTGAGACATGCCCGGATAAGAATTTGAAGAAAAAAGAAGAAATGATCAGGGCCATTTAATGTTATTGATAATAGTAAATCCTCTGCAAGGCAGACTATGCAGCTTGTGCTTTGTGCAAAAGATATCCCGAGGATGGGCAAAGGAGAGGAAACAAGGAAGACAATTCTATGTGAATTACTAACTTCAGGCAGGTAAATAACTAGTTGTGTTAAACACCAGCAAGTCTAGAAGCTTCAAGCTGACATAATTCACCTTTTAAACAGAGCAAATACTGTTGGCGAAGGCCTCAGGAGGCAACTTTGCTAGGAAAAAACAAACAAACACAAGATTTGGAGCTTGTCTGCAAGGGTGAGAAAAGCTAAGGGGCATTTGTTGGCTGGAACCCCAACACAGTAGGAAAGGCTCTGAAGATGGCATGTTAGCATAATGTGGCCTGGGGGAAGCTGACGAGGGAATGATCTGAAAATCCCTCTGAAAAACTGTGTCTTCCTAGTTGCTAATAATGGCAGACAGCCTGCTGAAGAGCGTAAAAATGGAGAGAGGTCTTCTCCCCAGGGCAGATCTGTCTCCTCATGACATAAAAGCTTGGTGAGGCTGAAAGTAGAGTGGCCCTGCAATGGGTGCTGGTGAAGAAGGGAAGAACTGGGACAAGGGGTGGGATCTATTCAGAAGGACTTGGCAAATTAGAGAGACCAATCACCCACCATATGGAGTTCAACAAGGGAAAGTGCTGGATTCTGCACCTGGGATGGGGCAACTCTGGTTGTGAGCATAGACTGGGGAATGAGAGGCCAGAGAGCAGCCCTGCAGAAAGGGACCTGCAGGTCCAGATCAATGGCAAATCAGACATGTGTCAGCAGTGCCCTGGCAGCCAGGAGGGCCAGCCCTGTCCTGGGGTGCATCAGGCAGAGCATCACCAGCCAGGCAAGGGAGGGGATTGTCCTGCTCTGCTCTGCACTGGGGCAGCCTCACCTCGAGGGCTGGGGGCAGTTTTGGGTGCCACAATATAACAAAGATATAAAGCTATTAGGGAGCATCCAAAAGAAGGTGTGAAGATGTTGAAGGGTCTGGAAGGAAAGCCTTATGAGGAGTGGCTGAGGTAATTTGGTTTGTTCAGTCTGGAGAAGGGAAGACTGAGGAGACACCTCACTGCAGTCTTCAACATCCTCATGAAGGGAAGTGGAGAGGCAGATACCAGTCTCTTCAATGTTGTGACCAGTGACAAGACTTAAGGAAATGGCACGAGTCATGGGAGATTTAGATTTGATATCAGGAAGAAGTGGAATGTGGTGGTTGGGCACTACAACAGGCTGGGAAGTGGTCATAGTACCAAGCCTGTCTGAGTTCCAGAAGCATTTGGATAATGCTTTCAGCACATGGTGTGACTCTTGGGGTGACCTGCACAGGGCAAGGAGTCAGACTGGATGATCCTGACAGGTCCCTTCCAACTCAGCATATTCTGTGATTCTATATTCTATGACTTTATCCATGTGAGGCATATACCAACCCAAATGCCTTCTGAAGGCTAGACATAATGAGTAATTGCAAGGTTATTTTCTACAATGATAGTTGTGATATTTTGACTGACCTTTTCATTGAAAATAAATGAAAGGGAATTTTTCTGTCATGGATTTCTTCAACTGGATCACTAAGTATCTTTAAAAGAATAAAGGAATTCAACTCAATCTGAAATTGCCTCTCCTTGTAGTTGAGGTTTCATAGATGTAAATCTCATCCCCTCTAACATGTTCATCCACAAAAAAGGAGGGATCTAAATAATACTTTTAGTGACAGGTACTTTCTGTTCTGTCCTGTCTCTTTCTATTGAGGTTGCAATGAATGCAGAAATAGCAGCAGCAGCAAAACAGCTGCAGGAGACACTGGAGTAGCTAGACAGAAAAAAAAAAAAAGATAGCAATCAGCACTACAGCTGCATTTAGAAAATATTCTCAGATCAAAAGCTACAGTGGTTCTGTAAGAGGGGAATCTTTTTATACCCCAAATTTCAGTTAGGTTCATGATAACCTTAGTTATCAAGGTCCAGATGTGAAAAAGTTTGGAGTAAAGTAATCTCAAAAGTCATTCCAGAAACAAAAAACTGCAGAGCTGTAACTGCATGTGCAGAGTTCAGTGCCATTTGTTTCAAAAAGCAACAAGAACTGCTTTAAACATCCCTGGCTGTGGTTTATTTAGGTTACACAGGGAGTTTAAGTGTCTGATTACCACATTTAAAGTTCTGTCATTTTTCTTACGGAGCGAGCAGTCATACCTGTGAAAGGAAGCTTTATGAGCACTGATAGCTCATGGGAATGGATTCTATGATGCATTTCAGTAGAAAGGAATTTTCTTCATGACTTAATTGTTTGCAGAAGACAGGCAACACATTTTGGACTTTATGAAGATCTTCATGGACTGGCAGTTCTTTACCCAGTCTGAGGTACTGTGGAGCTTATATCAGTGTGCTTGGAAAGAATCTGAGGTGCTGTAGGGTTGACATCTATGTACTGGGGAGAAAAAGTGTTGAAATGAAACATTTGACTTACACAAGGAATAGGCCTTTTAGTATATAAAGACTTTGTAAAAAGAAGGGACTGGAAATTTATGTTGTTAGGAAGACACCATAATCTTTTTCAGTGCATGACCCAGGCATCTATCTTCACAGCTATTTACAGCTTAATGTTCTTGGAGCATCACAGTACATCCTCCTCAAAGCAGGAATAGCAGACTGGCATTCATCTCCAGCTTTTCAGTGGCTACTGTGGATTGTAGACAAAAGAGGTGAGACATTTTATGAATTTCAGGGTGAGGAACTGAGAGCAAGTACTTTTTAGATGATTAAGTGAACAGGATATTCATAGAATTTGAATTATTAATTTTTCCATAGTTGTTTCTCCTCTTACTCTAAACCGGAGTCAGAACTTTAAAGAGATGTGGGATAAAACTTTTCTTTATTGCAAGACACAGAAGAAAGCCAGTTACCTTAAAATATGGGAATGTGCCAGTAGAACCCAGCTGGGAGCAAAAAAAAGAGGAGCATGGCTTGGAGTGGGAAGTTGGGCATTTGTCTAAAAAAAGGGTTGGCTTTCACAACCCTGAGTGCCTGGCTATGTACTAGCTGCAAAAAGGAATAATTATATTCTTTTGTGCTACAAATTCAAACTGGTTATGACAGCTATTATATTTTTTTTGTTTGTTTTTTTGGTTTTTGTGGTTTGTTTTGTTGTTCAATTTGTTTGTTTGTGTTTTGGTTTGGATTGGCTTTGTTTGTTTTTTTTGTCTGTTTCAGTTTTTCTTTGTCTGTTTCAGTTTTTCTTTTTATATTCCATTCCTTTATCTAAGCAAAAGCAGAGGTTATTATGTTGGACATTCCAAAACTTTGATGACATCTTTCCTTCCCTCTGTTATTTTGAGAATTGACAGCATTAACATAATACTAATGTAAGTGGCATCTCCTTTCACTTGCATGGTCAGAACGGCAGATGAACGAAATCATAAAATTTAGTCAGTGAGCTCCACAAAGTGCCAGACTATGAAATTGTTCCAAAATTCTTCATGTGATAAATGTGGCCAAAGAATAAGTTTGGTTTTTGTTTTTTTTTCTTTTTCAGGATTACCATTGACTCCAGTAAATGCTTTTACAGTTCTCCCTCCCAGTAATTACGTGGGTTCATTATACAGTTGTAGATGTGATGAAATGGTTTGCCTGCCTTTGAAGCATGCCAAAGACAGTTACCTGCTGGTTATAAAACCATTTTCATAGCCCATTTCACCCTGCTTACAATCACTAAGCACTCTTTTATAGAAATGCAAGATCATTGTCAATACCTTGACAGGTGATGCGATGTACATGAATCATAAGGAAGACTTGAACCATCAAGTGGGTGATTATTTAAAAGAACTCATAAATGAGATCCCAGAAAATCAACATGTCATGCTGTGTGTGTCAGCAGGACTGAAAAAGTATGGGTAAATGTCAGGCAGAAAGGTGTGTATATAAAGCAAAGGGCTTACTCTGAGTCAGAAAAAATCAATTTTGGCCATTTTGAACAATTCAAGCTTGGATTATGGTGCAGCTCTTAAGGGAAACAAGCTTAAAAAAAGCTGGAGAGCCACTGCAGGTGCCAATTGTTAGGAAGAACACTACCAGGCAATGGAAACAAAAACACTTTCAGAAAAATCCTCAGCTTAGCAGTATTCATGGTTAGAGGCTTAAGCCAGAAAGGTAAATTGCAGCCTGACGGCTTTTGTTGGATATCAGTATACAATGGAAATACCCCTTTTTTGGAAAACTTACAGGGACCACCAACTTTGGTAAAAGTTATTCTATGAAAAAATGTACAGAATAATGCCAAGTGAACATTGTTAGGTCCAAGAGCAGAGTAGACTATTAAAATTATAATTCACAACTCTGTATAAAGACTTGTTTTATAAATATACTTTTACTAATCCTATAGAGGGCTTATCTTTTGTTTTGATTAGCCAGCTGTTCTCCAGTCATGAAATAAATATGAGTTATTGTAGATTATGTGTTGTGGTCTGCTTGTGAAAGTTATGAAACTGGAAAGATCGACATCATAGGCAACTGAATAGTAAGTGGGTAGTCCAGAACATAATCCAAGGAGAAAAAACAAAAAACCCAAAAAATAGAAAAAAAGTTTTAATTAATTTAAGCACAAAGTATAGCTTTCTTTTTAAGACCTGCTGGGTAAACATGCTACACAGAAGCTAATGTATGCTGGTAGCATTTAACTCTTTTTAGAAAATTGTGAAGATGTTTCTAAAAACATTGTGACTAATTGCCGGTGAATTTAGATGTTATACCAGAAGCTTTTAGATTAAGAATAGAGCTTTTTCGTCAGGCTGGATAGTGGTTTATGTTTTGAAAAGAGCTACTGCTGGGTGTAAAATGGAGATATAAGAACAGGCTGTTTTAAAGCCTGAGTTTACTGAAGGAAGACATGTCCAGCTGTGTGAAGAGAAACAAAGTTCTAAAGAAACTCATCCAGTCTTTCCCCTCCAACAGAGAAAGCAACATGCCCTTTGCTCTCACATGGTTGAATAGCCACGATTTCAGAAAAAACTTGTAGCATCTTAAGGAAACATTCTTTGGATGGGAATCAAAATAGGAAGTCCCTAAAAGTGTGTAAGAAGCTCATTAAAAGTCTGAGGAGTAGAAAGCTTTCTTTTGAAAGAAGCAATCAATAGAAGTGAAACAGCTGGGTAAGGAGTGTGAATGAGATTGTTACTAAATTTTGCTGTATTTGCTGCTTATCTGTTTTAATCCAAGACGTTAAAATGGGTTCATTGTTCAAAATAAATCTGGTGTTCAATCACAGGAGGGGGAATGAGAGACTTTTCTAGCAAAGAGAGACAGTGAGAGCTGTGGCAGGGCAGGTCCTAGCTGTGTTGTTGAAGGCTGTTTTCTAAAGACTACATTTAAATGAATTTGAGAAAGCTACAACTTGCTTCTTTATGCTTCAGAGGTGTCTGACATTTGGAGCAGGATGATGTGGATAAAGGAAAAGTCAATACTTTTCAACTAAAACAGGCAGAAAATAGACATCCATAACAAATTTAATACCTTCCTTGTAAGTCAGAAAGCCTTGTGCTGTATGAAACACGTTTTAGGAAGAGAGGTCTGTTCAAGAATATGCATCAGCAGACACATTTGGTCTCTGGATAATGAAGGACTCTCTTGTTAAAGGCTGAAATATGCAAAATTTAGTTTGTTGTGACTTCCAGACTCTAGTCTGTGTCATTAAAACCCACCTAATGCTGGGGATGCTTTTATGAAGCATGGGAATATATGTGTGAAAGCATTAGTCTGGCTGAAGTGCTCATCTGCTAAACAAAATATACTGAGAATACACCTGAAGTTTCAGCTGCATACTAAAATTCTCAAATATAGCAACTAAAACGTGGAAATTGGTAAAAATAATTGTCTTCTTTTTTTTACTTTAATAATTATTTAGTACTTATGTAAACCTTTCCATATTTTCTTAACATTTTCTTCCCTGTTGTTACAGGGGATATCTGTAAATGTCTAAAAATAACACAAGACTGCGGCAATGTTTTTTTTTAAAGAATGTGATAACTGCAGAGGCAGCGTGGATTTGTTGAAACAGGTTTTCAAGTTCCCTAGACTGTCAAAGACTGTCTATAGCATAGAGTGTATATGTAGTGTAGGAAGTGTATCTCTATGTGCATTTAGTACAGGTACATTTCCTACATCTGTAATATATTTTTTAATTTATATTTATGAGTGGCATCACAATTTCCTTTTTTTCATACTAAATGATCAGAATATGCTGTCAAAATGCATTCAGAAGATAACCCTTCTTTCTGTGAAGTATCAAAAATGTACAGCAATTACTCCACAAAACAGAGAAGTTTTTGAAGTCTGGGCTGAAATAGCCTGTATTTCTCAGGGTATTCCTGTATAAGCATCTCACAAGCCTTTCTAAAATAGAATACCGAGAACAAGGTTGGGGCAAAAATAGGATGCCTGTATGAATTAAAACCATTTTTAAATCAGGACTTATGCATTAGAAATTGCCTATGAATTTTGTGGTGGGTGGTGCTTCATTTTTACATGTAGTCAAAAGGTATACTAGTGCCAAAAACTTCATATACATCAACACTAAGCAGAGATTGATTAGGTTTTTGTGAAGTTTGTTTCTACTTTAAAGTTCCCTATTTTAACGAGTGAATAGTGCACACATCTGATCAGAAGACAAAACAAATACAACATATCCTTTGGCAAGCTTCTCTCAATTAGTGAATATGCTTTGATCTTTTATTTACTGAATAGGAGACCCAGCTGCATATATACTTCTCTACAGCTGTCAGTGTCAGATCTGTGGAATGTGGAAGTAGTCTTTCTCCATTAATGTGCCACTGGTGTGAAAAAAATTAATATCATCTGTCTGGAGCTGAAGGGATTTATAATGCAGTTCTTGCTACAGGCATAATATTTCACGAATCTAGTAACAACTCTTTTAAGGAGCTATCCCAAGAGTAAGTTTTCTCAATTACTCACCTGGTTGCTAAATGTTTTCGTCAGTCTTGGTTCATGAGATAGCAGACAATGGCTGCAGGCAAATCTGGGTGTCCCAAAGCAGATGTAAGAGGCATCTGTAGGCTCTTCATGGCTTTTGAGAAAATGCAAGTAGATAATATTTGCAGTTGACACTGACTAAATGTGTCACTCATTTATACAGAAGGTTCTTTGATATGGGGCCATTTCATTTTTGCTTTTCCCCAGCTCTGTCTGAGCTGTCAGGTTGGCATGTCATAGAATCACAGAATTGTAGAATATTATAATTGTAGAATCATGGAATCACAGAGTCATTAAGGTTGGAAAAGACTTCTAAGATCACTGAGTCCAGGTACCAACCCAGCACCATCATGTTCACCACTAAGCCATGTCTTTCTAGAGCCATGGTGCTGCTTGTCATTCAGGAGGTTGCTGCTTGTCAAATGAAGGTGTCTTTACAAAAAAGGTGGTCAAAAACTGAATCACCAGGGTGTCGTGTCTGTAAACTGAGCAACAAGCTCCATAGAGACTCTGTAGGCCTTCTGTAAGTAGGGATGGAACTTCTGAAATCGTATTCCAAGCTCACACTCTGTGGTCTGGAAAATACGTGGGGAAGATTAGTTTATTTCATTGCCAATTAAAAAGCGACTAGGATAGTGAGAAACAGAAACAAAACTAAAACCACCATTTCCTCCAACTCTGTACAACATGGGAACAGTTCCGGGGTTTCTCACAGAGACCCTGCAACTAAAACCTTGTCATATAAACCCAGTAGAGGTTTAAACATCTTCAGTTTACTTTTCAAAAAAAGGTACAATTGTCTTAAGGAAGTAGCAAGTATTGTCAGTCTGTTGGTTTTCTCCTAGGGAAGGGCCTTAGTCTGTGCTGTGTAATAGTCCCGCTGGAAAAATGCATTGACAAGGCTTTTCTGCTATGAGCACAGCATTTGTTTTGTTACAGCCCTAGAGGTTTCAAACAAAGGTTAAGCTTATGGATCAATTTACCAAAGCAGAATGAAACGAGTCTGTTCTGATGTGACAATATTCGTGTGATAATGGAGTTGGAAGAATACTTCCATTTTCAGCTTGCAGGTGTTTGCCATACACAATGGCTTCAGACTTCAGATATAGGAGCAATATAATAAGGGGATAAGAGATTTCCCCCCAGGCTAGCTTTCTACAGTGCTGGTTTTGATATGAATATCCCAGTCATATCTGCAGCAAAGGGAAACACATAAACCTCACAACTTACTACCTCTAAAGTGTTGACTGTTTCAGCATCAGCGGAAAATGCGTAATCACTGCCAGAGCAGAGCCTCCTAGACAACTTTTCTGCTTGACAAACTTGATCAGGAGCACTCCAGGAAGTGCTGAGTGAATCATCTGTAATTGCTGAAAGTTTGAAAATAGCTTCATCACATCAATATATCCTTTTTCCTGTTTGAAAAAGAGACTTGAAAAGAAGTGAGTTATTTTGTACCCTTTCCTCTGTAGATGTGGGGTATTTTTATCAAAACTTCCACACTGATATGAAATAGGTACATTAATTATTCCCTTCCAGGTTGTTGGAGAATTTAAAATTCGCAGCTGAACACAGACAATATGCGGGCTTTAACTCAAGTATCAATGATTTAGAATGTCTGTGTATTTTATATACAAAGCTCTGCTTTATATATAGATGTCTATAAAACATGAATCCTCCTTCTTTTTGATATCAAAGCCATATAGTTTTGCATATGAAACAGTCAAAATCAGAAGTAAATGAATAGTCAGTATGCTTTATAAACAAAATAGGAAATATAGCTCATTACTAATTTCGAGCAGTTTAACTCACCTACACTAGTAAATTCAGAACAAAGTTAAATTTGTCTTTGTGTTTCCTTTTGTTTTTGGGAATGGGCTCAAAGCAGAGCTGAATGTGAGACATTGCAATACAGAACAGTTGACTGCTACCACATGGACTCACTAAAGTATGTCATTAGTTACTTTGTTATGTGCTGTGCAAAGTTCAAGAATGAATAATTCAGAGGATGAAATCCACTCCTTGATGTGGCTCATGAAGGAGATACATTCTCTTTCTTGCTCAGCCCCAGACCTAGGAGATCTGCTGAGGAGGAAAGATGAAGTCAAACATCACTGGGATTGAAGAGAGATAGCAGAGACTTCGGGGAATATGGTGTTTGCAAAGAAAATGTTAAGGGTCAGGGAATAGCTATGTAATAATTTCAAAATCCATGTAATACAAAAAAGTGAGGCTTTACTTCCATTTGAAAAGGGACTGATAAGGAACTTAGTTTAGTTTCTTGAGAATTGTTTTCTCTTCACGTTCTCTTGATCAAAACCGCTATTGAATGGGAGGTAAGGTCCTTATAATTTCAGTGAGGTCAGGACTTCCATTTTGATTGCCAAATATTATGTAGTGCTAGTTCCCAGGTGAGAAGCTAGGGATTTTCACTAGATACCCACAAATAAAAGACGGAAGACTCTTCCACTTATGTGAAGATATCAGCTCTCCTCTATGATGAAAAGCCATTTTTCCTGCCTGCCATGGAAATCTCTCAGTTCCTCTACAGACTACGTCAACTGAAAACACATTCATGTTTCCACACCGTTTAGGCCATTACCTACTTAATGAAACATATAATGGGATGAAATTGCCACCTGGTGGTTGAGATATGGGACGGCTCCCAAGGCTACAATTATAAACTATTTTTTTATATTCTAATAGTACTGATATAAACATGTGTTCCTGCCTCTGGATTTAGTTTGTATAATGTTTCACAAAAATCAGTGGCATTGTTTTCCTTTATATTTTCTTTAATTGTTGAAGATACCTGTTTTAAATATGATTTAGCTCTATTTATGAGCTGAGCACTATGAACTCTGGACTGAAGTATGGTTGAAGGAGCAGAGGACAGAAGTGGTAATAGTGAACAGTAATGTATTAAGTTGGAAAGAGATAGTGTCAAGCTAAGTGCTGCACTAACTTTGTTTACGAGACAGACATTGCTGATCTAAACAGTGCTACCAATACAGAGAATGTTAAATGTTATTAAAATAAGTCTAGATACTGACAGTCAAAAAGCTCCTACCTCTGGTTTTTTTTTGAGACACTACTAAGACAAGTAAGGAAAAACTCAGGTGGACGGAAAAAAGAGAGAGAGATACCATGTAGACCATGTTCATCCCTTTCAGTTCTCCTGAAATAGAAGAACTAGATTTGATAGGCACGTAAGGCAGAAATGCATTTATTGATTATGAGATGGCAGGTTGATTTGAAAGGAGCCTGTAGAGAGGCCATCATTTCCATAGATACCTGTGTTACTGCCAGGCACGTGGCAACATGCACAGAGTTATCCTGTAAGAAGGAAAAGAATCTGATGTGCAGAGTAGGAAGGAATCAGACATAGCCTCTGAAAGATGCAAATCTATGGAAAGGAGTAATACCAAAAAATATGGCTAGTAGTAAATTGTATCTGAAATTGCCTCTGAGAGGTATGTTGTGAAAAGATTTGGAAAAACACATGCTGAGCCATCTTGTCAAAGAATACAGGGGACAGCAGACCAGATACCTATAATCTAGATTTTGTTTAAGAACTTTTCTGGAAAATTTGATTTTTAAAAAAAAAAAGATTGGTTTTAAGTGGTGCAATGGATGTTGGTATGGGGACCAACTGCTTTGGGCATAGAAGTGATTGCATTGAAGTACTGTGCTGTCAGAACGATGTGATCATATTTGATGTAGTTAAGAAGGAAAGAGGCAAGGATGCTCTGGCACTTTTCAACATTTTAGTAAAACTAAGTTGTACCTCCCAGAAGGATGAAGTGTTGGCACAAAGTTGTGGCTGAACTGTCCCTGTTATGAGAAAAAGAGGCTGAGGTAGGAAAAAATGAAACTGCTGTGCTGTGCTGGGAAGACAGCTGTGAAGGGTCAGGTTTGCTGCTCCTGTGAGTGATTGATGGGGGAATCAATCTTGTATTGACTACTGCTCCAAAATTACTACTCCTACAGCCTTAATTGTTCTTAATTGGTGGTGGCAGCAGCAGCAGCAGCAGTCAGCCCAGGCAAAATTAGCAATTATGGTTGGTTGATCCTTTGCCTGCTTCCTGGGTACTCTGGGCAATATCTACTCTGCTTGGTTCTTAGGCAAGGCTGTAACTAAATTGTGTGTTCAGACTTTTAAGAGGTGTTAGAGTTTTGATGCAAGGCTGTGACAGAACTGATTCAGTAAAATAAATGATAGCCCTTCTTGAGATTTTTCCATGCCAGTATGGAAATATCCTCCTGAAATTAAATAGAGCCTTTGAAATATCAGATGACTCAGTTGGTTCTGCTCTTCAGTACTATGTCTCTGCTCCTACCATCTTCCTACTTTTCTTAATAACCCCTTTCTTCCCATTTCTACCTTTTTTTTAAAATTGTTTAGAAAATAGCTAATGACAATTAGAATTATTTCTGTGGCATATTTCTGGGACCAAAAGCATCACCAGCAGCACTAAGGACTGTAAGAAAGTAGTGACTTTGTATGGTCTAATGAAGTGCATCTTATGGGCAGTAATGACATCATCAAATTTGAAAAAGATTAACCTGAAGAGCACTGAGAAAAAAATAACCCCATGTTACCAGCAGTGGGGCCTGCTAGGGTCTGGAATAGTCTTCTGAGGAATAACTCTAGTCACTTTAAAGAGCAGACTGTTTGGTAGTAGTCTCCAGGGAGATGGGCTAAGTGTAATCTACCAGGCCATTTTTATCTCTTCCTTATGTGTCTCCAGGAGCTGTAGTCATGCGCTTTATTACTTCCAGTCACTGAGTTCACAGAGTGACATCAGCTATCAGAATTTCTTCTGCCAATGTCTGGATCTAAGCACTGTGCTCACCAGTTTGTGCTCCATCCTTTCCAAGGAGGAGAGATGTGAGGAAGGCGGAGGGTTACAGGGCAGGGAAGCTGCTGACTTTAAGACTCATGGTTAGTATGCTGTGCAGCCAGACAAATCAATCGGCCCCTGCCTGGGCATCTTAATCAGAAGCGTGTGGTTCACTGCAGTGGCTAAGTGCTACCGTGCTGGTGATGGCATCTTTTTTAGAGGCACTATTGATTGCTCTTCTCTCTCTTCTGAGAAGAGACTCCAACTGTGTAGACAGCATCAAGGAGAGAGCTGGTGGAGAAGTGCCCCCTTACAGCTCTACAGGATTAGGATCGACAGTTTAATTTCCCTGGGGACAGGCAAGCTGTCATTCTAATTCATCCAGACTAGAGTGGGAAAGAGGAAGGAGATGCCTGTTTGAAAGGTCCATTGATTATCTGAATAAGCCTGGTGTAAGGCCAAAGATGATGCAGTCCTAGAACCATGCAAACTGGGGCCATGTTTGGAAATGTTTTTTGAGGGAAATCTACTTTCACAGTGAAATGGAAGAGATGTGTATTGCAGAATGACCTTTTCAGGGAGAAGAGGATCCCTGAGCTGGGTGGCATCAGGGTGGGGATATTATGATCCTTCCGCATTGCCAAAATACCAGACAGTTAAAAAACCCCCATGATATTCTGTGTAGAAGTACATTTTGGTCTCTGTGTGTTTGTCTGTACACTCAAACATCTGCTTTTATCCTCTTCAGTAATAGTCTTGTGACTTTTAAATCACAAGTTTATTATATATAAAAAGTTGATGTACCATAGTGAAAATGCGTTTTCAAGAAATCAGGAGATGTGATACGAGCACAGAAACCACATTATGCATTTATGATAAATTCCTTTACACCATAAGTAGAACTTTACAACTTGAATTCCTTTGTTCTCCTTAAAAAAAAAAAAACCCAACCAACCAAACAAAACCAGCAATACCTATATAAAACATTCCATGCTGACAACAATTAAGTCCATCCAGTTACCTGTTTAATGTGGACTATCCAGTGTGCCTTCTGTGTCAGATCTGGGAACAGATTTATGTAGTCTCATCAGCTGTGTTTCGTTGTTTTGTATCATCAAGAAGAAGACAGCCAGGTCTGAAGCAGCATTATAGTTTCTTTTTTTTGGAAGGACTGTTCATAATTGTACCAGTTAGTTGCCAGGTCTATGCAGACTTAGACACCAATTTTTATAACACTGACCTTGTTATAATATAGAATTCTCTCCCTGATTTGTTTAGTTGTGAAAGACCTGCTATTGTAATTTAAAATCTATTGAGAGTTAGCAACCCAGATACATCTTTCCTGGGTATGAAAATTTTACCAAAGATAGATCCTGAAAACTGCAGCTGGTGCTTTTAACTTTGTGTTTTTATCCCCCAAAGAAACCAGGATGGAGTGCCACATGGTATGAAAGCAGGAGAGGGTAAAGTTTAGTTGGAAGGCTGGGGACAGTGCATGAACAAGTATCAGGAAATGAGAGGATTAGGAAAGTCTGCTGGAAAACACTCAAGTGAGGAGAATACCTTCACCAAATAGGATCAGGTGGGGTTGAATCCATATCAGGAATTTTCTGTCTATCTAGTCTATAGATAGACATAAAATTCTATCATAGATAGCTTTTTTTAGTTCTAAAAGAAGTAAATTATCCCCACATTGATTAAAAACACTTCCTCAAAAGTACTGCAGATTTGTAATTAGTGCAAAGAGCAGCAGAGTTTAACTGTGGATTTGTATGTGAATATGTATGTGTAAGAGGAAGGGAGTGCTATTTTCTTTGTATTCACTACTGTCTGAGGTCTTGCTCCTCCTTTCCAACATTGGCAGCTGCCAATGTTGTTTTTTATTTCTGGGCTCCTCTTCCCTCTGCATTGACTGGCATGCAGGAGATTCGTGTCTGTGGAAGCTCATTGCTAATGCAGTAATGAGGGGTATAAACAACAGTGCCGCACTAAGACTGAACTACCTAAACAGCTTTTTGGTGATGTGTTCACTATTCTTATGTGCAGAGCACTGGGGAGGCTTGAAAAGAGATTTCCTTCTTTTTTGAACAGGAGGAACTCAATTATGCAGCAGGATTTGGCCCTTACTTGCCTGAAGCTGACAGAAGAATGAACATCTGATGAAGATTGAATCAGTTTAAAAGCATATTAAAAAGTAGATTATTTCTATGAACAAAGTGGAAATAAGGGCCAGCCCTGCTGGAGAACATCTTTGTAAACCAAGGCATTTGCAGTCTTTCAATGTGACCTCCCATTCCCTCTCATTATCTTCCACTTATTAACCCTGATCTAACTGTTATTGATAGCTCTATTATTCTGCTTGGGACACCACTGACAGTCTCACTGACCTTGCCCTGGGTGATCAGAAACTCATTTAATGCTCAGCATACTCTTTGCTGTATACTGAGGGAAAAGTAAATTCAGCATGAGAAGCAGGCATATGTTTTCACAGGGATTTCTTGTGATGCTATTAATTATCTCAAGAGGTGCATTATTCTCCATTAAATATACTGAAGACTTGTCTAAATTCCTCTTCAGTCTAAGAGATAAAGGTTGCAATAAGAACAAGAGAATAAGAATTGCTAATCCTTGATGCTGCATAGTGTTAATTGTGGGAAAATAGCTCAGGAAAGCACGACTAAATGAAAAACTAACAGTTCAAGATTTTATGTGCTTTCATGACTCTCACTAGCCTGCCTACTCTTGGGCAGTATCATTAGCTGCTTCCTGAACACTCAATGTCACAGAGAATAAAATCTCACTTCACAGTCTCATATTTGTGTAGTTGATTTATTGGCTAAGTGATAACACTTCTGTTCTATGAAATGTATGTAATCACAAGAACTGCTCACTGTCAGGACCAGATCATGAGCACTTCATGAAAATGGAGAAAAATTGAAACTCTTAGAAAAAAATAAATGAGAATTGTGTCTGCCTGGCTCTTCCCTGAAGCCTGGAATTTTGTGGTACTCTGGTTTGGTATTGAGGCTTGGGTTTTTACATGTGAAGTTGCAGGACTTAGACTGTAAGAAATGAATAAGTTTCTATTTATTTATTAAATATTATATAGATATATTTGCTTGTAATAAAGCTCTAATATATCTCTTTTTTTGTGATGGAAATGGTTTAAAAAGTTCATCTCCTGTAGTAATGATTTCCTTCTTTTATATCTCTCAGTTTCAGCAATGGAAATAGTCAGGCTGTTGATTAATCATTGGTTTTAATTCCCTGTTTTGGTGCACTTGCATGTAACTCCACTGCTTGCATCACACATACTATGCAGGAATATTTAATTACTTTAAAATAAGGTCATTGATAGAAATAAAACAGATGTGCTTTCCATCTGCTCACAAAAGCAGGCATATGAGTGCTTTGGTTTTAGAAAAATACTGTTTTGAAAATCTAGTAAATCTAGTTTCACCATCAAACTAGATCTTTTAGTCTTAATGGAAATAATTCTGTTGGCATGCTTGCTAATTGGAGATGAGAAGGCTGAGACTCTGAAAATGCTGGGCTAAATTTCAGACGTGAAAAACCACACACAAGTTCTTTGTTTCAGTGGTACTTCATGTCATCACTCCTAGTGTCAGCAGGAAACTTACAAATTATCTGTTTAATAGATAATAGCCTTCTGAAGCACAGGAGGCTACAAAATAGTATTTGGTTAAAATGAGAGGACATTGTTTTTTCAAAAAGGATGTCCAAATACTCTACGAAAAATGTGTGTGTGTTATAGTGAAAACCTCAGATGTTCATTCCTCCTGGATGTTGAAATATTAGGATTGTACAAGATGGATCAGCATTGGAAACAATTCTGTGATCACTATGAAAGTGCTCTTTAATAGATTTCTGATTTCTTTTCGTAATTTTTATTTTTTATTTACCTTCATGTTTCATGCCATTGGCTCCTGATTCTCAATTTCTTTCTCATGTTTGTATATCTTCAGTAGTTTCAAGTTGTAACAGATTAGCAGCTACGGAATAACTGAAGGTAAAAAAGTCAAAACAGATTCTTCTCAGCAATGACATTTCTTTCAGGGATTCCCGTATTAGAGACTGATCTGAGGCAGAAATAGCCAGATCTCTATGAAACCGTAATTATGTGGATAAAATGTAACAGCCAGGCAGAGCTCAATAGGTACCTGTCCCTGTTTATGTTGGGGCTGAATTTGTCCTTGAAAATTCTACTAACAAGAGAGTGAGAAAAGGATGGTTAGGCCACAAGCAGGGATCAGTAAGTCCTGTTATGAATTATGTGTTTACCCTTTGGAAACATTGAAAACATATGGTGTCCTGTAGGTGTTAAGTTCAATTGTCCAAATGTTACAGTAGGAAAGAAAATCATTGTATCATAGACCTTTTAGATAATCGAACCCAACTGCTAACCCACCACTGTGAAGTCCAGCACTAAACCAGTAGTGCTTAAGGACATGATTTAATGGTGGACTCAGGGACTGTTCAGAGCTGTACTGCTCAGATTATTTTCTAGTCTCCTTGCTATTCACCCTCCAACTCAGTTGTCTGGAGTGTTTCAGCCTGCCCTCTGGTGGCACAAAAATCTGAATTCTGAGTGTGTTCTTTTTGGACTTGAATCTCTGTGGTACCAGTGTGAATGAAGGTAGGGTCTCTGATCTCAGTGAAAGACCACACGTAAGTAGTAAAAATGCGTGGCATCAATCATCCTCGGTGAATGTCCTACTGAGAATGTAGCAGAAGTGCTACCTTCAAAAGTACTGCAAAGTTCACCTTCTGTAGAAGCAGTTTGGCTGATATGTCATTATTGTTGGTTCTGACAATACAAAAGAAGAGTGATCATAAAAATAAAATCTACATCTGAACACACCTGTATATTTAAGGTGTTTGTTTAAAATCTAAGTGTGATTCAGGAACTGGGTTTGAAAAGAAAATGTTTCCCAAACATGCAATGTCAATTGTCTGAGTTGCACTGCAATGAATCTTCCATTCTTTGACTGACCACTATAATAATTACCCAAGAAACTGATTTTACTGTGTCTCTATCCCAGGATTAAGATATATATTTACTTTGCCTCTTTGCACCATAAATCTAGAATGTGTCTGTGGTGAATCTGTGAGACTGCTCTGAGTGCAATGAAATAGTTTAATGAATGCCAAAATAATTTCATTTCCATTGCTGAAACTCAGACAGAATCAGATTCCAGAGCCCAAGCTATTCAACTTTGACCATTTAAGGACATGACCTAGATATAGAGGAGAAGGGTGAAGAAAAGCAAATAAGAAAGAAAACATTCTCAGAGAAAATATTAGGAGTCACCTGTAACTGCTGAAAATGGCTCATTTTTGTAAGAAGGTAAAATGTTGACATATATTTTTTTCAATTTTTCAATGGTTCCTCAAGTGTCCTTAAACTACTTATCCTTTCTTATTCCAGTGGTAAATAACTGTGGGAGCAGCAATATTTTAGGATGCTTGATTTGTGAACAATTTTCTAAATTAAGATTTCTTTATCTTTCAGGAACCATGGATGTATTGGGAACTTAATACCATCTTATTCATTAGTGTGTCTAGAGGAAAAAGGAGCAAAATCTAAATCTCTCCAATCACATCACTGAAAGATTACAGAGGCTGTGGTGAATGAACATATGGAAATGCCCTCATCAGGTATATTCTGGTGCAGGTGTAGTCTAATCGCTCCTGTTTGACAACTCACAAGTGTGGAGTTGTGAACAGGGCAGAGACTCAGCAGAAGGAACTCCAAGACAATGGAAAATTGTCTTTAGAACCTGGGCCTTTGGAAATTGCAAGTTGCTAAAATATGTTCTTACTGAGAATAAGGGCTTCAGTTTTTCCAAGACTTATTAACTAAATGACAAGTTTTTGTAAGGTCCATAAAGACCGACTCTGTGATTGCAAATGAAATTCCTCAGCTTCCCTTCCAAACGTCAATGCCCGATTCAAAGCAGGAAGGCGATACGTTACAGCCACAAAAATATCTTAATATAACTAAATATTTTTTTAATATATTCTCAGAAACAGGCTTTGGTTAACTTTTCATTTGTTACACAGCACTAATGGTGGTGAGCCTGGCAGATACCTGGCATTCACACTTAATTTCAGGCCATGTAAGTGGCATGTCAATGTAGCCTCTACGGCTGCCAGACAATTTTCATTATAATGACAGGCAAAACTATCAACCTGGCTGATGATGCATGCAGTTTATACAGTGCAGACTGCTGTTTCAGGAAAGAATTGTAGGTGTCCATTTGTTCACAGAAGGGCTGTGAGTAATTTTCCCCACTCAGGGCCTTATTCCATGAGAACAGCTGGAGTTTTGTCTGAATAAGGATTGCATTATTAAGTTGACAACATGGGAATAGGAGGTGGTCTTTATCAACAGAAGTTCTAGAATCTGCAGAATCTCAATCCAGTCATTTAAGTGACTTGTCATTGTGAAAATCTGTGCTAAATATTTTTTGAGTTAAAAATTTCATTAAAAGATAAAGTATCCATGTCTTCTCAGGTGAGTTTTTAGGAAGGATGCTGGAGATAAGATGTATTCATTGTTTTGTTTAGCCAGGAAGGATCATTCTGTCTAGCCCTGTGTGTATCATGGGTCAGTTAGGCTCTCATGGGTTTTTTAGTGTTGAATTTAGCACCTTGTGCTGGAGTGAAGTTTATTAACTCAAAAAATGTTCATGAAAAAATTGGCAATCTGCTGCTTCTTGTTTTGTCTTTCTGAGTTAGACTGAAAGAATCCTATGGTAAAAAGTACCATCTTCCTATGGGAATCTGTGTGAAACAATCAAATTACTCTTATTACTCTAATGATATCATCATTAATATGTTCAGTTTCATTTTAAAATTGCACAAAACCACTCTTTAATACTCTTTTATAATACTTCTCGGCCCTTATTTTCTCAGGAAAATATTTTTTTTCCAAATTATTGTCAAAGGGAGAACAAATATTTTTGCATTAAAAAGTAAATAAAGACTTAACCTGTATATAAAGAAAGAAAGACACAGTATTTAAAAAATCTTCAAGTCTTTATTGCACTTAGTGATTCAGAGGGGGAGAAAAATCACTGAAATCTGTACATCTTAAAGGGCAGCTGGAACTGCAGTGTACATTCCTTCTGTGTAACAGCAAACTGCTGGCAAAGTATTTTGAGTGCCCTGCACTTGAAGATACTGAGAGTGATTTACCAATACTATCGAGTAGGACGTGTAGCACTGTGTTGACAAAGATAAAGTAGTGTCCTCTTTCTGCAGAGGAGAAAAGAGACACACTAAGTGACATTAGAGAATTAACATGAGTCTAAGGAAAAACTGAACCCAGAAGCCCAAAAGCTCAGTTTCTTTGGTTCTCTGGTTGATGCCCAGAAAGAATTAGCTGGTCATAGGTTTAAAAAACAATACTTGACATTTTTCTTGGAAAAATCATAGACTAATTTAGTATTGAAAAAAACCTTAAAATCATTGAATACAGCTGTAAACTTAGAAAATGTTGCCTTGTGTTAAATATAGAATTATTATACCAGTTCTAAGATCTCATATAAGTGAAAAGAGATGCAAAAGTTCTACAGTTGTGTTCAGTGTAATTTCAAGTTTAAATCCTATTGCTTTTCTTAGCTCAAGTCTGCTCTTGGATGTGGGTGTAATTGGTCATTAATGCATGACACACTGCTGTTAGGCAGAAAGGTAATACATCTCATGTTAGTTTCTTTATTTAAAGGATATAAAATACTTCAAGTAAGATAAAAATGAAGCGTTTAAAAATCCCTCATGGTGAATCAGTGATCACTGCCATACTTTCTCCATTTCCAAGCTTGAAGGATATTATTTACTTTTAAAAGAATTCAAAGATTTCATCTGTGATGAGATAACCACCTTATGCTTTGAAATGAAATGTGGTACAGCAGAAGTTCCATCACGTCTGAAAAGTACAGAGGTGCCAAGAGAGACCAGTAATTAGAATTTATGCACACAGCAGGGTGCCAAATGAGGGAGTAGTAGCAGCTGATGAGAAAAATGGTGGTTTAAGAAAATAGCCAGATTAACTGAATTGTTGGTACAATGAGAGATATCAACAAAGCACATAGGTATAGGGATCTGATCAGGTGCAGTAGGAATGTGCATGTCACAGAGAATTTATACCAATGCATACAAGCTCTTCTACTGTAATCAAATAAATGCTCAAAAGGTTTAGGTAGTTAAGTGTAGTTAAGTAGTTAAGTGTATTTTAAAAATAGATTCTTCAGTAGGTTTTCCCAAAACATCCTGTATGCTGATAAATCCATGCGAGTCACATAGTCACATTTATTATTTGCATTTTGGAGACAAAGAAATGGAAATACAGTGTAAAATTATAAATCCCAGATTGCAAGAGAAGTTCTGAGGTGGAATTTAAGTTCTTATCCAACATATCTTCTAATATGTATTAGAGGAGTGGAATTATTTCTTTTCCCCAAGAAGCAGCAATTGAACCATTCTAAATATAAACAAAACAACAACAAAAAAGTATTAATTGATTCTCAAAGGATTAATCTGCTGTCAGAATTTAAATCCTGCTTGTTGTAGTTACCTGGAGTTATCAGAGACTTCTACGATATATTTTAGCACAAATTCAAATTAACTTAGACTAAGAAATATGAAATGACAAACAGCTAACTTTAAGCTGATTTCAAACATATTTGGGGCATGGTTTGTGTATATGGAGGTGAGAAGTATCCTGTGGCTTTTAGTTCACCAGATTTCTCTGCCTTTGTGAACAGGATTGCTATCATGGTAGAATGAGGGATGCTTTGTTTCAGTGGGAGCTTTATTTTGGAGAATTTTTTGAAGGTGAATTGATTCTGGAAATTATTAGGCTTATGGCAAAGACTCCCAGTATCAGTCTTGCTCCATATCTCCTTCATATTCAAAGTTAGGATGAGACAGCTGAGCAGCATTATCACAGTGCTTTAGTGAGTTACCGAGCTCTTATGGAGCATGGATCCAAACAAAAGAGCAAATGGCACAAGGAATTGGGCTCTTTCATGATGACAGTTTTCCTACTGAAAAAAATGGTTGCAATTGAACCCAGTTTTTAATAAAAACCCAACAATTTCTGAGAACTAATGAGTGTTGTGGGTTTTTTTAAGCAGGAAATGTGAAAGTGGCAACTTTAATGTACCAGGCATGATTTTAATTAAAAAGTATCTGTCATTTTGTTTCAGTGGAAAAATCAGCTTTCATTTCTTAGGTTTAAACACTTAAACAAAACCTTAAGAAAAACAACAAAAGTGCCCAAATAAATCCCTCCTATACATATAAATATCAATATGAAATTAAAGATTTAATTTAGTTTTGTTGAGCATTAACAAATTCTTTGACACTTCCCTTCTCACAGATTTTTGTGATTTTATTTTTTTTCATAAAACAATCAACAAATTTTTGTATTCTTAATTGAACAGTGTATGTAGTATGAAAAGAATATTAGTGGTACCCTTCTGGAAGTACTGGTGAACTTAGAGAAAGGGAATTTGGATTTGAGGGTTATGAATCCAGCTAATTTTGAAACTTGTGTGGCTTTGAACAAATCACCTTCATTTCTTGTTCTTTAGCTGTCCAAACACAAAAGAGAAATAAATGCTTTCCTTCCTTAAGGAAATACTGAAGCCCAGATGGAAACTACTGGAGAAGGACAAAGCACTGTGTAATATTAGCTTGGTTAATCCTGGTCAGCCCATTTGTTTCTCAGAAAAACTGTAACAGAACTGAATTGCCTCTGTTCTGCTATTTGTATTTTCTCAGTGTTCTCCATTCTGTCTCCAAACTGAACAATTCCAGCTGTTGCTAAAGGGTTTAAAACTCTTGATTTGTGGCAATAACTTCCACAAAGATGCATTATGGGTGCTGAAGTGATTATCTTGAATGGGCAGAAAAAGACAACCTAACTGGCAATTGCATTCCAGTGTCTGCCCCTCAGCATAGCACCTGCTTTACTGACTTACTACTCCATCCCAGAGAGCTTTATTCATTAGGAAGGGCCATTCAAGCATTTAATGGAGCTCTTTACATTGAAACAGCTTTATTTGCTCCTATCTATCTTCTAGGCTTCTTCTGGAGAAGCAAAATCCTTTAAAGGAATATTGTTTTGCTATGGCTGTTCAATGAGCTCCTCCTTGCTCTCCTGGGTAGCTTTGCTGCCCCTTACCTGCAGGTGGAAAAGGTACCCAATAAAGCAAAATTGCAGGCTTTTCTATTACTATTTTTTAAGTCTCAAGGCAAAATATTAAGAGAATTCAGCTCGTTGTTGCATATACTAAAATGATGTTGTAAAGCTTGTTTTATAACACTTAGAGTGGCTCAGAGGATTTTAGCAGTATGTACATTATTTAATTGGTATAATTTCTAGGGGTTTGGAACTTGTATTAGATTATACCTACAGGCACACTCTAATGCTACAAGTAACCAATTATTTTGGTTTTAATAGAATTTTAAAACTCTCAGAAATACAGTCCCTGAATATAGGGAATAAGATGCTTAGAAAATCCTAGGAAGTAAATGAATTTAGAATTAAACCCAAGTCATAGTGCAAATAACACATGGATAAGAACAATGACAATAATATATTCAAATGAAAAATTAGCCATTTCATTGGAAAAAAAGGCAAAATTGAAAAATTAATTATTGAAGATGCACATATAAATTCACCTCTTTACAGACTTGTGCATGGACAGCATGATTAAGCTATGAGCTTAGTCCTATTGTGGGAAAAAGAGCATGTGAGAAAGTAGGAGCATTCTTGCACACTCTTTCTACCTCAAATACCCAATTGAGCAAGTAAAGAATAAGCTTAACTTCTCTGGACCTAGAGATTGCAGTTCATCTGGGTGTAAAAGTTCCAGTGGCAAAGTCCTGTGGAATCAAATCTTTTTACTGTTCAAGGCCATTAATGTTTTTCTGCTGAATTTAGCTTTTAGAGTTTAGTTCAAGCTTTATAAGTAATGGTCCATGTTTATTTTTCTCTGGTAGCTTCTGAATATCACCTGAATCTGAATTCTGGTTGCACCAAATTTCCTCATCCTGTTGTGATGCACAGAATACTTTTGTGCTTCCAAATCACTGATTTTAGACTTGGAAGGTTTAGTCCTGATCCTTTTTAAATTGGCTTAATCCTGTTAGAATGGTCTTTAAGTTGGAGGAAACATCCTATTAAATACACAAAGGTGCCTCTGTGCTTCATTCATTCTTCTTTCTTTAAAAGATTACTGTCTGTCAAACAATATTCAATAGTGGGTCCATTTCTACAAGGGTAAGGGTTGGATATACTTTCAGTCTGAGTATTCCAGTCAAGTAAGTTTAGAACTTGACCAACACATTCCAGTTTCCATGTTTTTGTAGCATTCTTTTCTGTTGTTCAGAGTATTAGTGTGTGCTCTAACTAGAAGTAAGCCTATGAAAAATGGTCTGAAAACATTTATGGATGTGTAATTACTGTGCAAGAAATACTGTTTAACTATATGCCATTGCTGTGTGGTGTTAATACACATAACTCAAAAAGTATTTAATTTTTAACATTTTTATTTTCTTGCACTTCTTGAATGAGGAATAATTTTTAAAAATTAAAAATATGTGCCAAAGAGAAAGGCCAATAATTGTCAGTTAACTTTTGTGTCACTAATCTAGTTTTCCAACTAGTCTGAAATTAAATTTATACTCAAGACACCAAACAAATTATACAGTATGAAGATAGGCCAGGGTTTTTTTCTTAATATAATGTTATGAAATCTGTGATATTACTCAGGGGATAAATTTACTAGAGAAAGCAAGAACTTTCTCTGGGACAAATCAGTCTGCCACCTCCTGTAGCAAATAAAAGCAGATTTTGCTATATCATCATGGATGGAAATAACCAGGGAGATAGTATAGAGGGAAAAAATGATCTCTCTTTTTATGTGATATGACATCTTTAAAAATGTATTGCAAGCCCTTTACATGCCTGAAATGGCTGAAAAAGATACTGGTCAGCTGTTACTTGTCTCAGATATGGGTTGTGGCAGCCAGCTTCTGGTTAAATCCTTATTCAAAAGCCAATGGGAACCTGCACTGTTTCTCTCAATTTAAACTAATTGGTTTTAACATTTGTATCTAATTGCAAGCCATAAACCCCATAGATAATATGGAAATATTATTCTATAATTCTGTGGTCAGTTTTGGCTTTGAAGAAACAAGTGGGGTCTTCTACTCACTGAATAGATTCAAAGGCAATTATTTTTCAGTTCTGCTTCCTGTAGTCACTTATCCCTGCTGACTGTTAAAAACTTGAGAGTGCCACAATGTTTACTAGTACTGTTTAAGTCAACCTATAATAAACATAAGCTTGAACTTACACACTGAAGCTTAGGAGACCAGATCATCCAGGGGAAATGTGAAAGCTTTTTTTAATTCTGTAGCTTCGACTTGTCCTAAATTCATAACAACAGTGAGGCTATGTTTCTGACTGTGATTCATGTTTTGCCAGATGGGTACAAGCCATCATCTGCCAAAAGCACAGCATGTTTCATTATGAAATACAGTCCACAGTAGCATGTCAAAATTCTTCTGACTGAAAAATAGACAGGGCTATGTCTGAGATTTAGGCAACCTTTCCACTTTGCATTATCTATTTAGTTCAATGCAAGTACTGCAAGGGATCAAATGGATCATTTCCATTTGAATATTAGGAAAGAAATATTTAGATGAACACCAAGAGATTATTCTGTTTATTGGCATGTATTGGTACCTCCATGTAGAAATCTGTGCATATTCACAGGCCAGGAAAGGGATTTCCCTACATTGTGTTTGGCTGGTGCTGCTTGTTCTACAGCATACAGAAGCTGTTGCTTTCTAGGGTTGTTAATCCATGAAACTAAGTCATTCACAGATAAAAAGATTTAAAGAGGTGTTTTAGGCATCATCTTTATAGTGGCCCAGAGAATGGAACTCACTGTTCTCCAGTGTGTTGTTACAGAACTGTGCAAAATATAGATAACAAACCTGGCTGAGATTTGTACCTCTCTGTAAGTTCTAGTCATTCTACGCTGCTTCTTCAGCAGCTCCTTTTCTTCATAACTGGATTTTGGTAAAGAAATTTCATCAGATTCATCTATAGTAATATACACTTAGCAACAAACAAACCAAACCCAATCTCTTTGCATTTCTCTTTGTGAATCAAAATCAGAATATAAATCTGTTCCCTGAACCAATGAGGCAGTTCAGCAACTCAGAAGATGGGTTGGATCTGTCTGTATTCAATCTCTCCCTAGTAGAGCTTTGCATGAAAACATTTGTCATTTCATTTCACATAATTTGCATCAATGAAACGTGGAGATGCCAACAGTTGTTCCATATTTTTTGTCACTGCAGCAGATTCATAAGGTGCTGCTTTCCTTCAATATCATTATTAGGAAAAAAAAAAAACCAGTGAGAAATGAAGTAGAACTTCAGTACTCAAATTTTGGATGTTGCATTTTTGAACTTTTCTTAGAAGAGCAATGTAAGGTAAGAAGATTTGTGGCAAGACTGTATCCTAAACATGTATCTGCATTTCTTCCCTAGAAGTTCTTCCCTGATTCTATTTGGGCTCAGCTACCATAATGTATTTTAGAGTTTTTTGGGAAAAGCAAATGAGCAATCATTTTTGGAAGATTGAAGTGACAGTACAGATATTTTCACTGTGATTATGAAGAGCCATGAGAGTCAAATTGACTGGAACACTGTATTTGGCATAGTCTCTCATATTAGAACAACAGCTGTCCTAAATACTATCCTTCCTTCTTCTCTTTATGTTTTGTCGGGGAAATAAAATACAGCATGAACAGCCCATAACAACACCTATGGGAAATGCTTAGATTGGTTGCAATGTCTAAGCAGAGGTTCCTAGCCCCTTCATTACTACCTTTTTATTCACTATTATTTATTTTCTGAATGCACAGCTAGAATTCTGTCCTCTGTAGCACAAGGCTTAGATTGTGGTGGAGCAGTTCCTTTGCCTCATAAGTTTTGGTCTCCACCTGAAGATTACTCCATGGTTTCTCAAATTGCATGGAGTAATGGAAGCAGATTTAGGTTTCTTTGGAACTGGTTTACCAGCTGACCCTGTGTGGAAAGTGAACAACACAAAATGTCTTTTGTCAGGGACAAGCAAAACTTGTGCAATGGTTTAAAGAAAGATTGCTCAGTGGTCTGGAAGGTGCCTGGGAGACATGGCAGTTATGTTGATTGGATTTGGCCTTGATTCCTCCTTATTTTTTGTAACACTAGGGACTATTGTTGCCATGCAGCTGTGATGGTGCTGAAATAAGCAAGCAGTGGCTGACTTTAGGGCCAAGCAAGCTGCCAGTGTTTGCAGTTTAATATACATTCTTTGCTGTATTCAGAGGAATGTGTAATGAAAATCACTGTGTTAGTTACAAGCTGTCTACAGTGAATAATGGGAAACACTGTGGTAGAGTGTCAGCTTGCTGCAGAGAAGGGCTACAGCATGACACACCAGAATATCAAGTGCACTACAGATCCGTTTAATTTGTCTGTCTTATCAGTACTTAATCTCTAGCATTGTAAAAATAACAGTGTGGAAGAGAGGAGCTAACTTTCTTTTCTCACATATAATAATAAAAGGCTGTCTATGGCTTAGATGGGTGTGCTTATCACACATTAAAAAATGTCTGGTTGGATAGGTCCAAAGAATGGTGGTGAATGGAGTTATATCCAGCTGGGGGTCAGTGATCAGTGGTTTTCTTCAAGACTCAATATTGGGGCCAGTCCTGTTCAATAGCTTTATCAATGATCTGGATGTGGGGATCAAGTGCTACTTCCTCAGTCAGTAACAGGTAACAACAAGTTGGGTAGGAATGTTGATCTGCTGGAGGGTAGGAAAGCTCTGCAGAGGGATCTGGACAGGCTGGATCAGTGGGCCAAAGCCAGTGGTATGAGGTTCAACAAAGCAAAGTGCCAGGTCCTGCACTTGGGTCACAACAACCCCATACACTGCTCCAGGCTGGGGAAGAATGGTTGGAAACCTGCTCTCTGAAAAAGGACCTGGGGGTGCTGGTCAACAGCCATCTGAACATGAGTGTTCATCTATGTGAAGAAGGCCAGTGGCATCCTGGCCTCTATCAGAAATAGTGTGACTTGCAGGACAAGGGAAGGGATCATCCCCCCTGTACTTGGCTCTGGTAAGGCCACACCTTGAATCCTGTGTTCAGTTTTGGGCCCCTCACTACAAGACAGACCTTGAGGTGCTGGAGTGTGTCCAGAGAAGGGCAACAAAGCTGGTGAAGGCTCTGTAGCACAAGGCTTATGAGGAGCAGCTGAGAGCTGGGGTTGTTTAGCCTGGAGAAAAGGAAGCTCAGGGGAGACCTTATCACTCTCTACAACTTTGAGAAAGGAAGTTGCAGTGAGGTGGGAGTCAGTCTCTTCTCCCCAGTAATAATTAGTAGGACAAGAGGAAATGGCTTCAAGTTGCACCAGGGGAAATTTAGATGGGATATTTGGAAAAATTTCTTCACTGGAAGGGTTGTCAAGCATTGGAATGGGCTGCCCAGGGAAGTGGATGAGTCACCATTCTTTCAGGTACTTAAAAGATGTGCTGCTCAGGGAGATGGTTTAATGGTGGACTTGGCAGTCTTAGGGAAGTGATTGGACTTGGGGACCTAGAAGGCCTTTTCCAACCTAAACACTTCTACAATTGTATAATTCTAAGGTAAATCAGAGGATGGAAAGACAGCCAGCAACAATCAGCTTAATAAGCAATATTAGGGAGTGACTCCATGGAGGCTGGCTGGTGTGAGCTTGTGGTCCTGATCAAAATAGTTTCCATATAATCATCTGATTGGATATTCCTGATGCTTTCCACTGCATTGTCCTTTAGATAAAGTGGACTGGTTTGTGATCTTTTGTCATGAGAAGGGGTTCGAAGTTCTACCAGGGATTCCCCACAGCCGTTCAGGAGTGCTTTTAAGTTGCTCCCTCTAGAGCAGAAAGAATGGGGTTTGTCCTGTTGATCTGTCTCCAGACTTTTAATCTTCTCTGCTCCAGAATTTGCTCAGGTGGCAGAGGGGGTTCGTTTGTCTAATGGTGTCAGTGGAGTCATCTCCAGACTTGCAGTCCACCTGCTCATTTCCCCATACGGCTCTGCATCGCCACACAAGGATCCTTCCTGCCAGCTATCTATGGGGCAGTGGCACAAGTCCTGAGCTCTCTTTTGTAACACCTTCCACAGTTCAGTACTCAAGATAAACACCACACTGAATATACAGATTTTTTTTTTTGTGGCTTCTGTAAAAAAGTGTGAGTCAAGCTGGAATTGTTTGAGACAACAGCAAATCATTGGGTGGGGATTATTTCCCCTTAGGAATAAAAATGGCTTAAAAAACGATAGAATTTTCTAGCATGTCAGAATTATAATCACTGCAACAAAACGAGGCCCTAATTACCTCGAATCCATCCTGTGTCTACCAAATGTAATTTGAATTTTAGGTGCTGATTCTGGCCATCTGTACTGTGGGCAGAACAAGATGAGCCTAGGGTTGTATATTGAGATGACTGAGAGGTGCAAAGTAAACAATATCAAAAATGAAAAAGAAGCCTGGAACTTTGAATAGGCTCCTGGGATCTGACTCATGCTTTCTGCTTGACAGTGGCCTTTTACATTAGTCTAAATATGTGATATGAATATTCATGAGCAATCCTGATGAAACATGCCACACAACTTTTCAGCTGTGCTTGTAGATTCTCCACCTGGTTCCTTAAAAATGCTGTTGGTATGCTGTTAAATTGTAGGTTATTTTATTCATTGTGATGGATTGAATGTAGTGTTTCAAGATATAATAATCAAGAGATTTCTATTTTCTTATGCACCTGTACTTGCCTTCCAGATATCATTCCTCTGAAGTCTTACAGAATTTCAGTGGAGATTTTTAAGAAAATCTTGATTTTTAAGCACATGAAAAATTACTAATTCTTTAACAAGACTCAACATAAGACTACTTATAATACATGGAAACATAGTGAGACTTTCTATTAATTGCTTTGGATTTCCACTGTACAGTGAGATGGACAACAGTCACTCACTCCTAACAGGAATATTCTTTTTTACAATGAAAGAGAAAACCTTTGTCTTTTTTGCGGCTCATTGTGCTGTGCTTCCTTGGGTTTTCACTTGGTCTCCCTTTTACAGTTCTTTTCATATCTGTATTGCCAGAATGCTACTGTCCTCTAAACCACTTTATTATGGGGCTGGGTGACTGCCTGTGCTGAATAAATTCTTTGTCAGCAGTTGGTAGTGCCTCCTTTGGGATCATATTGGTGATCACTACTGTGAGATGATCTTTCTTTAGTGTTTAATCTCAGAAAGAACAAGATCTGTTCCTTGGCTTCTCCTCAGTTACAAAATTTCCTGTATTGCCCTTTTGTTTTTGTAGCCTTTGTGTTTTGTTTTGCCTGGAATTCGTGATTCCATATTAGGATTTCACAAAGAGCCTACTTTGAGTTAATTGAAGCTGCTAAACCATATCAAATGATTCAAAGATCCCTCATAGTGATTGTGAAGTGTATATATATATATATATAAAATGTTTTTTATTATCATGTATTCCTTGCAGGTAGAGCACACAAAGCTGTTTGGATATTTTCCAGTTTTCTGCAGTTATGTAGGATTTAAGTCGTCATGGAGCTTGGATCTGCTCCTTGCTTCTTTTGCACAGTTCACTCTAGCCCCTGGCAATATGCACTGCTCAGCATTACATCTGAACAGATAATATGATGTCTTCAAAGTTAAATATCTCAGTCCTTTGACTTCATTTTTGTTACAAGTGAGACCTACAGCTCCCACTACCTGTGTTCTTTGTCAGCTGCAATTTCATCATCCTTTCACAGAGGCAGAAGACAGTGTTGTCAAGATCACTTATGCTATGTACCAAAGTGTTGATTAACCAAACCTGGTACTTACGTAGATGCTGAAGATGTTCCTTGGTTTTCACATCCAAATTTTAATATTCTTTTAACTCTGGAGTAATTAAGGTACAATTGTGCTGCTGACAAGTAGGACTCAAAGGAGTTTCTAAGTCTAGTTACAATTAAACACCATCCAAACAGATATTTCCAGCTGACTATCTTTCATCAAATCTCAAGTTAAACCACATACTGGTTTTACTAACCAAAAAAGGGGGAGGGGGAACAGAAGGAGAGAAAAAAATATTCAGCTATTATTTTCTGTGAAAATATTATATAAAATTAAAAAATAATAAGATTCAGTTTTGTAAGCTTCACCAAAGTGGAGAAGTAGTTATCCAAATGATTAAAGTTAATGCAGATGTGTAGGGTACAGGCCACACAAGAACCAACAATGCTATTTTTCAGAGCAGCATAGCTTCTGAACTGTTTTTGATCCACAAGGCAGGAGTGGAATTCAATCCAAAGGAATGAAAAATTACGAAGATAATATAGTAAGTATTTAGCATATTTATGGCTGTCCGCTTTGGAAAAAAAAAATCATTATATCTGTGTCCAAATCTTTAAAGTGTGAGTCTGTGCTGAAGAATGATGGCACCATCCTAAGAGATCTGCTCTTTATGTTGAAATTCACGTTACCTGACTTCTGAGATGACTTATTAATGAGTTTTGGTGGTATTCATCAGATATTAAAATTATATAATTAATTTAGTGAGAGCAATTAAAAGGCAAAGGTGGGAGTAGTAGGAGAATGTGGTGCCTTGTATTTAAAAAAAATCCAGTTTTAGTTATCTGTATTTTATTTGACAATTTTGTGGGGGAGAGATGAAGCAAATCTGTGCTTAGACTTGGACTTTAAATCAGCTCAGTTACCAAGTTTCTCTGGCAGATACGGTCCATACATATTTTAAAAATATTTAAATGGGTGTACGGGCATCCTAAAAATCAGCTACAGCAATTCAGTCCCTAGAACAGAGACTCTGAAGTAGAGCTCATGGAAGAGAGTAAGCTCTACCTACAGAGGAGTGGCAGTAACAGAGGAGCACAGATCAGGTCACAGACGTGAGCTGAAACAGGAGATGCAAATGTGCAGTTCTTACAGAACCAAAGTTTCTGAAGGAAACTGATTTTGGAACTCATTTAACAAGCTTGGCATAGAGCTTTCTGCTGGTGTCCACTCCATTGCCTGTGATCCTTCAGACAATGGCAGAGCAACAGTATCTCCTAACCACAGGTTTGCAGCCATGATAGGTGAGAGGTGAGAAGAAGAAGGCAGTGTAGCAAATGTTGTCAGGATTGGCATCCCATTAGAGAAAACCAGCAAACAAATAAACCTCCCAAAAAGTTTAGTTTAATCTATAGTACTGGTTTGGATTTGCTGGGACCCCAAAAGTCCATGTCTGCAAACAAGTAAGTGTCACCTAGTCACTGGGAGACTAGGAATGGGAAAACCTGTATAGACTAGTTAAAGGAGAAACACCTGAATTTTTATAAAGCTGGATTATGAAGTCTCTGGGTATCCCCAGTACCCTCTAATTAGACTATGCCTGGATGTCACTCTGCCTCTTTACCACCTGTGTATCTCTGGAATGACACATAACAAGACTGCTGTGGTTGGATCCTGGCAGTTTTCTGAGGCTGCTCCTTTGAAGGGACCCTGCCCTCACTGTGGGCAGGACATGGACTGTACCTACAGCAGACTCCTGAAATCTCTGTGGAGAAACCATCATCCCGCTGCTTCGGAGCAGTGGGGCTCCCTCCTGGGTAAGCTGAGACTCTCCTGATCAGCCTCTGAAAAGGCTGTAGATCTGAAGTTAGCTCCTTTGTTTTGCTGGCTCAGCTTAGGCACTGCACAAGGCATCAGGCAGACGACTGGCTGGAGATGCAGTCAGAGTCGGCTCGGAGTCTCAGCAATCAGGGAAGTCCATGGTTAGGTGACAGGTCCAGGGTCAAATTGTAGCAAATCAGGATCAGGCCCCGTGAGGAGAGGCTTGGACACAGCTCAGTCATGGCAGGGATGTGGGAATGGGCCAGGGAGGCCAGACAGGGACAGCATGGACTAGTAACTGTCCTTCATAAATATCACTTCTTACCTTCCAGGGCAAAGATGTACTCACTGCTGGAATGTGCATTTCTTGTTCCGAATTTATTGGTTAAATTCAGTCATAATCTGTGTCTCATAGCAGCCAAGAGGAGACAGGTTCTCATCCCCTTAGAATACTTATCCCTCATCAAATGTTGAAAAGGTAAGGTGGATGCAGTCCTCATCTGCCCGAGCAGCCATGACCTTGCAGTACACTAATGTGCTGTGTTTACACCATTAATTTAGCTTTAATTGCCTTGCATTTGACTTGAGTTTCCAGATTGCTTCTTTGCTTTGTGCTTCTTTGGCTCTCACTGCAATTCTGTCATTGGAGAAATGAAGTAAAGTGATTAATGACATTTAAATTAATTAAAACAATCAATTAATTAAATTAATCCATTTAAATTAATTAAATTGATTAGTAAAATGAATTCCAGGAACTCAGATTCTGCTGCTTGCTTTAACTCCGTGTCCTTGGTACCGGGGCACATTGTGCTGGACTGTCTGATGGGTAGCCAGAGGAAGTCCCCGAAGGCAGACGTGGCATGTCCTGAACACCAAACGCCTGTGGACCCTGTGATGTGCCCCAAGTGCCTTGTTTAGTGTATATTTCTCAACCCCATTCTCCAGTTAAAATAAAAAACAAAGGGCTAAGGAGACCCTGGTTTTACTTTTTAAAAAATACTAATGTAAATCCTAATACTACCAAAAGATCTTTAATGCAGGTTTATTAGCTGAGTGTCTCCTGCTGTATGGGTGTCATGTGGTCTGTTCAGATGAGTCCTCATTTGTTACCAAAATTCTGCTTAGGCTTTAAGTGATCCTTTTGGTGTCAACAGAGGTCTAAGGATATTTAGTGAGTTTGAACAGTACACTGCACAGTGGCTTCTGAAGGTAAGGTGAATTGAAAACATTTTGGGATCAGACTGCTCCAGTTCTAAAATAAGTTAAAGAATGAAACTTTTCCTGATACTTATGTTTAAACAGAGGTGAAGTATGTAACAAAAAGGCTGCTTGACATAAGAGGCTGTAAATTTGTACTGAAAATATTAAGAAGTGAAAGTCAGTTATGTGCTGGAACTAGTTATTGAATTTGTGCAGAATATAAGGGATTTGTTTGAAGATTTTGCAAAGTCCTAATTAGTGTTATTTGTATGTACACCCTAAATATTGTCTTATTAAGAATTTTTACACAGCGTAAGGTATAATCTCAGTACTTATGGTTCAGAGCAGATGGAAGACTGATGTTGAAGTCAGGGAAAGAGATAAAAAAGATAACGTTATACCTACACCACTGGGTCAAGAAGTTCTAAAGGGCTGCAAGTACAGATTACAAATTTACAGACTAAATATAGATCTAAGCTGTACTTTCTGAAGCACACAGGAATAATGTGTTCAAACATCTGAGTGTTCAAATATCCTGCCAATACATTAACACCCTGGGGCACACAGAGTCTCTCCAATTCATCTCCAAGGCGATGGTTTGAAGAGAGGATGAGTGAAGGCAGAACTTCATTATCCCTTTAGAGACTGCTGTTTTATAATGGCACAGCTGTAACTGGTGATCACACGCAGAATTTTTGAACCAAGAAGTAATCCCAGATCTTTCAAATCCCAGTCCAGAATCCTGATCTTTTCTCATATAGGTATTTTTTTCTTGTGTTTAAGTTCTTGTACTCTGCATTCAAGTTGATATCTTATAAATGTCAAGGATTTCAAAGTACAATGTGAATATATTCCAGACAAATTCTTGAAGCATATAGCAAAAAACTACAGAATTAAGTGGTTATTTTTTCCAAGAGTTATACAGAATTCATATAGCATCATAGACAAGCTTATAAAACATCAAGGGACTGAATAGAATACAGGAGCTGTCAAAAGCCACAGACAAAGTAAGCCAGAAAGGATGGTGTGTCCTGGAGAGGTCTGAATCTGTAAGAGAAACAGCATAACTTCTGACACAGATAGAGTAGGAATGAAGGGCATTGAGAGGAGGTGGATGTTGTCTCCCCTGAGATCCTTAGAGCAATTAGAGAAAGGAGATGATCAGAAGATGTGTTTACAGATAAAAGACAGTAAGGATGCCTAAGACTTTGAGTGTAGGATTAATTACTTGGATATTGATTTAGGTAACAAGTATGCAAAAGCTAAGGAGGATGTATGCTTGTAAAAATACTTCTAAGTGTTGCTGTCTTAAAGAAACACATGAAAATTGGTGTAATATGAGGCAATTGAGGATGCTGAAATATTAAAGGAATTACAGTACCTGTATTTTTCAATTACCTTTAATGCTCAGTTTTCACTCCTAAGCTGGCCAAATTCTCTTTCAATTGTGTGCAAGGACAGACCAAACACCTCAAGTTTTGTCAGAGGTATTTGATAAACACGGACTTAACCTCCATATTTGTACTGCAGTGATGTGCATATTGGTTAAGTATACAGAGGGGAAGGAAACAGTGGATGCTTTTGTTTAACCCAGTCCCTGAAATTAAGTAAGATATAAACGAAGAAGAACTAAGACATCTGGAAAGAGGTGAGGTAATGACAGGGCGTGAGCCATGGTGTCTGAAGCAGCAGTGCAAAAAGATTTTTGGTGAGAGCAAAGTCGGGGCTGCCAAAGATGCCTTTTGTGAGCCGAGCCAATCAACTCTGGGGAAGGAAAGTAGAAGAATACCTGGAATAATAGCCATGATGAAAACTATGGAGGTGGATAATGAAGTCTTATGCTATGTCTAAAGTGAAGGTGGTGTATAGACACTTTGGATACAAACATCATGTTTGAACCAGAGGCAACACTTGATAAGTGGTATTGTTTCTACAAATTTCTTGTTATGAAAATATTGTTCTCAAAACACCTTTTGTGTACAACTTGTAATTCCAGATGAGAGAGTTTGTGCTTTTTGTCTTAAGAGCTTTCATGCTACTTTATTCTCATTGTTCTGCTCTTACTGTTACTGAACTCTGACTTGTGTAGCCACCACAACCTGCTCCACAGGTGTGCTATTGTGTTTTCATTCTTTCTATCAGTGAAATGCTTTTGCTCTGGAAGTGGATAATTTACCAGTAATGCCAAATTCTTCCTGCCTTAACTCCCTTGCTTTTAAAAGGAAGCCAGCTTTGACACCATTATTATGTAGCATTTTCTTATGTTTTATCTGCATTCCATACAATTGCTTCTTGTGGAGTATAATTTAGTCCTAGTTGATGAAAAGTCACTGTATACATTTAGAATCACAGGGAAAAAACCTGTGGGAAATCAGGGAAGCTGATCACTGACCAAAATGTGCTTTGAATTGCAAGAGCTAGTCATTGATAGGACTAGTTTTTGCATAGGTGGGAAGTAGCAAGGCACTAACTACAAGCACTCAAAGTGGCTTAAGGAGCTCCTGCTCTCTTGTTGGTGCTCTCGTGCAGCACTGTTGTCCCTTTTTTGTGCCAGTACAGCTCCTAGTGGGGTTACACAACTGTGTTCTGGATTCAGCCCCTCTTTACCAAAAAAAGGAGAAATGTTTATTTTTAAGATGAATTACTCCAAAACTCAGTTTGTGCTGTGGTTTCCAAGACAGCTCTATAAACAAAATTGAAAAGAAGGGAAGAATGGGAGCACTTTTAGCTTTCTCCACCATCAAAGCTGCAGTTTAAGCATATCCTGACAAGGATAAGAGTCCATTGTGTAATTTATATGCCGTACTAAAGCTTTTGTAGTTTCAAATGTTGCATTGCCTTGAAGTATCTAATGGGCTATGACACAAGATTGATTTCTGTGAAAATAGCATTGGCTGTGAAATGTTCATACAACATTATCACATACTGCTTCTTCTATGAAATCCAACACAGGAAATATTTAAAGTGAGATTGTCGTTAGGAGAATAGCGGGAGAGATGATGCGTCTTCAGGAAAATTAACATACTGGTATGTAATTTTTATATGAAGCTATTTCATCTTAACCTATGCCTTACCTTATGAATACAGTACTGGACACTGTCTTCCTATGCAGGAGAAAGGGATCAAGACTGCACATCAAACCTTAAGCATTTCCCTACAGAGAAATGAAGCCTTGGATTAAACAGTAAACCTCATTCCCATACACAACAAAATACAGAGATGCAGCAGAGCTGCTGTGTCTTTAAGGTCTTCCTCTAGCAAGTGCCTTACTTTCATGTGAAGGATGTTCTGTTGTGCAGAAAGGAATTAAAACAAAAGGTAGGTAGGCATGGGTTCATTGGAGGAGTGGAGGAGTGAGGAATGAAGGATTGTGTCAATTTACCCGAAGTTCAGGCAGACAGCTTGTAGCTGTCAGTGCAGAAGATCGTCAGGCACTGTGGACTGGGGACATTTCCTCCCCCAACAACATATTTGTGTGTGGAATTAACAAGACACATCAGGACAGCTAAACAAACATAATCTGTGACCTACTCCCTTTAACTGGTACTTTGGTGTGATGAGCTCATTAAGAGTAAATCTGCTAACACTTGTTTTGTGTTGGCAGAAGTGTGTGGGGCATGCTGTCATCTCAACAGGAGATCAAGAGATATCCAGCTCTGATATGACCCATTATTGCTAAATAGCACATTTGTGTAGTTACTTGTATTTCATGAAAATGCTTGATGCACATCAAAGGAAACCTTTTGAACCCAAAGCTCATTAATTTTTTTAGTTCATCAAATTTTCAGGCAGGCTTCTGTACAGCCCAGTTCTCAGCACTCTCCTGACAACTGTCTAATGATTATGGATGTTATTTGCACTTCTCTTTTGGGGCAAAGGCCCAAATCTTGATGCCTGTCTTTCTCCCTTGGCATTAACTAAATTTGCACCAATTAGATCCCAATCTTTTGAAGCACTGAGAGCCCTTAACTCTGCTGATTATAGAAGACTTGGCATCCTGACCAGAAAGGCCACTATGCCAATGGAAATAAGCAGAAGATCTTGGCATAAAACTGCTTCCATGTAGTCATTTTCCCAGATGTCTGTGTACAGCTTCTGTTCCTAAATGAAAACCATTTAATATGATTCCTTTGACTTTGAGCAGATTAACAGTAACATTTAAATTTTGTTTGGGAATTATTTACGTTCATGATAGGCATAGTTTTTTTGGTGTTGTTGTTGTTTTTTTTTTTTTTTTAAAATCATAGTCTTAGTACAGAGAATTGGTCAGCTTCTGCAGGTGGATATGTGCTTGGAAATAGCTCAGGTGTTTTGTACCTGCACTTAACATATGCCTGTGTTTTCTGCTTCAATGTCTCCAGCCTCAGCAATGCCCAGTGATTTCACCACCAAGCAGTAATCAAATGGTAGCAAAGTTTGATGGAGTTACGTATAAGCATTTGCATTAGGTTTATTTTTTGGTGGCAGTTCTGTGATAGACACATTAGTGGCACAGACAATGGGAGAGATCCTTGTAAAACTCTTTCTAGATCAGGAATTTCAGAGCCTTTACATGAAGAGTTACAAATTGTAGGTGCACTGGCAAGCTGGAACAAACAGCAAGCCATTGCCATTCTTGCACATAATAAAGCTGTGTATGATGTAAGGAGGACATTTATGCTATGGCTGTAATCAGTAGGGTTCCACAGAAATCTTTATTACAGCTTAGACAAAAACAGTGTGGTAACTGATCCTTGGTTATTCACCTTGTCCCTCCTCATGAGATCCATCTAGTGCTCTTGTATGTGGAGTGGATTTACCCTTTCCAGCCCTGTTCAGTCACTTGACCAAAAGGTTCTAGTCAGAGAGAAAGTCTACTTGGGAAAATTAAAAATATTTAGAATTTTAAAAATACAGTCAGCTAATGACTAGCATTTATGGTAAGAAAGGACAAAGAATTTAGGCAGTAGGAGAGGCTTTCTATTTGTAAGAATAATGGAAAGCAAAGCAATGGAAAAATGACTGTGAAATCTATAGGACTGGAAACTAGTTACTTCTGCTTTGAATTAGTTATCTTTTTGGGGTCCCTTCCAGCCCTATTTTCTATCATTATTATAGTTTCATCTACTACATGACACAGCCCAGGAGATTTCAGCAAGTCCAAAACTGCTGGAAGAATGAGAGGATTCAGTCTCTCAGAGTAGTCACTGCAATCGCACTTTTCTGTCCCTAAGACCAAGCACAAAGTCATATCGAGTAATGACCCATATAATTTGTGGCTGAATTTGTTCCTGGTTGTGCTGCCAGAGCTGCCTCTTGAGCAAGCCAGAGCAAATTCCCAGGGCACACCACTCCAGGATGCACTTGGATGTTGTTCACATAAGGTCCAGGCTCTGCTATGTTGTTGGCTTCCATCGAATCCGTCTGCTCTCAGAGAGGTATTACGTGGCTGATTGCCAGCAGCCAGATGACACTGTGCACTTTCCTAGAAGAATCAGCATCAGCTTCTACAATGATAGACAGAGTTTCTAAGGTCTCTGAGCACAGGTTTAAGCAGCCTCAAAGACAGGAGAGATGCAAAATGTCAGGTCTGGGGAGTTCTCTGGGACAAGTCAGGTCTGATACCTTCAGGTTTATCATGTATTGGTATTAAGTCAATTTGCCTACATTCACATTTTCTATACGTTAAAGAACACATCTGTATAGGGAAGATATCCCTTATAGTGACTTGGAGATTATTCAGTCAATATTTGATCCAGTATTTGTTAACCAAGAGAGACTGACTTTCACTGCCTCCTCAAATGCTCTCCAGCAAAACTTGGAGATTCCTTCAGTTGCTGTTTCTGAAGTAAAAATTGAATTGGGTCAAAGAGCTTTGTGTTTTTACCTAAAATGAAAAGAAAAAGAAAATACCTTTTCTATCTCTGCAGCTCAGCTTTTTCTATCTGACACCTGGTGGAGGACCTTATGTCAGTCTGCTTTGGCATGTTTCAAGTTCAATAAACACATCCTTAACACACCATTTGGGCTAGACTAGATACAGTTTTAGTTAACACTCTCTTTTCCATACATGGCATACAATATAATTTCCAAAGGCACATTTAAAGTCCTAAAGACCATTGATACAGCCTTTTATTTTGACATTAAAATTGTTCCTGAAGGGAGAGGATAGTTGTTCGATCTGAGGCTGCAAATGTAATGAAATAAAGGGATAAATTAGTGGGAATGTAACTAAATGTATGTACATCAGAGCATTTATAAGTAAAGCTTCCTGTATTTAGAATAGACCAAAGCAATGATAACAATAATAACAAAACCCTTAAGATTTCTATCAGGTTATTAATATGTTAATCACTCTCTTAATTAGAATTCTACTTAATGATAGATTTTTCAGTCCTTATACCTGAGTGTTCTCAGTATTTTTAAAATGTTAAATTAAATTTGTTTTCATTCTTTTAGTTGCTGGAGAAAGAAAGCTGGTTTGAAATATTTTTAATGCTGTGAATTGCTAAAAGGGATGGAGAATTGAGAGATAAGATCAAATGCTCCCTGGATTTAACCTATAAAATTAACACGAACCATTTATGACTGTCTATGTGGTATTGAAAACATGATCCAAGGGAGCACTGTCAGTGTGACAGACAGAGTAATGACTAAATGAAAAAGAGCTTTTATTCTACTCGTTTTTCATAGTGGACCTAGCAGGTCTCACACTGTTCACCTGCAGCTTCAGTCTCCTGTGGAATCCCAGATTAGGGCTGGAGAGGAGTAGCTCCTGGGCATGCTTTGTGCCCTGATAGGCTGTTAGCTCTTATCAGATAGGTTGGTTTCCTCTTGTGTATTCCCTCTTCATTATGTCCCCTATTGTGATCCAGAGAGTCTGGGTAACATGAAACAGACATTGATTTTGTAGGATTCAGTCTTGTTACAGATGGGTAGAGACACACCATCCAGTTTTGAAAGCATAATAATCCTCTAGTAGATTCTGTTTCTATTGAGGCTGGTTCTGTGATACCACAGGAGGCAGGGTCACTGTGATCAGTTTTCTTTCTGCTGACTACTAATGGGAACAGTCAGGGGTCAAGTGTGCTGAGGAAGCACAATGAACAATGCCCTTACGGCAATTGCGGTCATTCACTGAGCACTGCAGACCACAGATGCCAACCTCCACTATTCAAGCTAAAAAAGTTTTGTGTTGGATTTGTCAGCATGTTATCAGTCCTGGCAAGTCATCTGTGTGAGATACACTGAATTTGCAGTAATTATTGTTCATCTTTTTCAACCCAGTCGCCACAGGCCTGCAAAACCCTTACCATGAAGTGACAGCTTCTAATCAACCTTCCGAAGCCCCTTTCTTCTTGCTGACTTGTGACTCTTACATGGCAGTGTGAGGCTGCTGAACCTATGGTTTCTAGACATCTAAGAGAGGCGAGTTCTGCAGAGATAGAGTATTTTATTAGATCAGTGATAATAAGTAAGAGCAGACAAGCTTTCTGAGTTCTCAGTCCCTTTCTCAGATAGTTAAAAATGTATCTTCTTCACCCGGAAGCACTCACCTCTTTTCCTGGCAAGTGCTCTTAGCAAGGTACCTAAACTCCTTCTTTGTTGTAGAGCTTTGCCTTTATTATCAGTGAAGGTATCATTGTCTGCCACTGACAGGCTCTTTTCAACTGACATTCCGAAGATTTTCAGCCATCTGTTCCAGACCTTTCTGCTTTGGACTGAGTTTGCTCTTGAATTTTTACATTTACATACATACATGTGAAAAAAAACACAGTTTATATTTTTCTTTTCTCTGACTTAAAAATTTCAAATGATAAAATTCACTTAGACAAAAGATAGTTTTTCCAAAGAAAATGGTAGACCTCTGGGCTTGTTCCACCTCTGCCCAAAATAGCACTATAGAAAAATCAAAAGCACGTGTACGTTAAAAGCCATCCACACTTAAAAGTTTATCTGTGGGTCTTTTGAAAATCTTTGGCTTTCCCTTCTTTTTCCAAATTGTTACTACAGAACAATCAAATATCTGCCTATTTATACATTTTATCTTAGCATTTTCATTCCAGTTGAGCTGATCCACAAAAAGTGCTTGAATGAACACTCTCAGTTTTTTTCTTTACAAGTTTATAAGTAATTTTGGTAGGTGTCTGTTTAAAACTGAATTGCTTTTGATGACTTAAGCTAAATTTACCTCTGAAAGCTAAATTTTTTCATTGGTGCACAGGAATGCACTTTGGTTAGCAAGGAAAGGTCTTATTATTAATTCTGTACTGAAGTGCAAGAAGGGAACTCACAAATTAAAAATCTTCAAGGGGCCCAGCAGAAGACTGGGATCTGCCTTTTTATAGCATTTATTCAGTCTTCGGATGCTAAGAGAAGTTTGTGACCAAAGCAATAGTATTATGACTGTAATAAGGAGACTCAAAAATGCCTCAGATACTGTTATCTGCTAATCAATCTCACTGAGGCTTTAGCACTGCTCAGAATAGAAAAAGACCAGTTGAACGTCAAGTGCATAATATTGGTTTTCGGAAGCAGTGGAAGTGATCAGTAGTAGGAAAAGGCATCTGGCAGCATGTTATTCATAAAGCTGGCTTATGATGAAAACTCAGTAGGCTACAATCATATTATTCCTTATCTTTTGGGCTCCCTGAGTTGGCTGGTGATATTTCTTAAGAAGCTCAAGCTGTTATTTCCATTCTGCTTCTTGCAGCCTGAAAAGCATTTGGAGTGTAAGCTAAGAAGGAGTAGAAAGGAGACTGTGGGTTGCTGGGCACAGATGGCATTGGTAATAAAGCAAAGCAGCTGTCAATATTGTCTCAGAATAAGTTATTAATGATTAGCACTCCAGTTTGATATGTTGACAAGACCAAGCTTGCAGTTTGGAGTGTGCTAATTTGTGTGCCAGACCAATATGGCTGAAAGCAGAGAAGAGTGATGAGCCTCTAAGGCTTTCTGGTTGCTGACACTCACTGCTTTTTCCAGTAGGAGCTGCAGTCTTTTCTGCAATGCCTCATTATATGAGTTCATAAGTATTTGAAAATGGTAAAATAAAAAAGCAGACAGTAGAACAATGTCTTTCAGTTGGAACAAGCAACTCCTGAAGCATTTTGAACCTTGCCCTTCGCTCACGCTGAGATCAGCATCTGTCTGTAAGTATGTTGTTTAAACAGCTCAGAAAAGAGTCTTCTGTCACATAATGATGGGCTCTGTAAATAGCTTTTTATTCTTTTGAAGTACCAAGTGTGGGCTCTTTCCAGAAGCAGGATATTGAACTAGGTGGACTGCTAGTGAGGCACAGCTTAACTCTCCCTCATGACCTCATTTATTGATGGAATGAGGATGGCTTTTTATTTGCATCTTTCTCACTCAACAATGATATCTATATGCTATCCTGGAAATGTGTTTACTGCAAAATATTTACAGCAACTGGTCTTATTAGCTTGAATTCTAGCCTCGCTGAGTGGTAAAAAATGACATTGTACGGCATGGCTACAGACTGAATGTCTCAAAGGGGTGCTGTGAAAACAAATGCCTCTATTGCACACCTGTGATGAGCACCTGCCAGACTGTGTTAAAAATAAGGAAGTGACAGTGAGGTGACTATATCATATATCCATCTGAAAAACTGTGAAATAAATGAAAGCGAAAAAAAAAAATACATAATCTTTCAAAAAAGAGTGACAAAATATATTTTTAAAAATTTTTAACCAAGTAACTTTAGTTGAAGTGCATTATATATGTGTCTTCTCCACATTTTTACATTTCTTTAAAAAGTATCAAAGGAAAACCCAGCTATCTTGGAGTAAGAAATTTTACTCGTATATATTTCTTTAAGATTATTTAAGTGCATGTGCAAGACTTTACAATATTAAGTTTACTTCTGAAAGGGAGATTTAGAAAATCTTACATTAAAACAAATTTCTTGCAGTGCTAAATCAAATGCTGACAAAAAGTCCAATTATATTATAGTAATTCATTTGCTCTTAGAGGAACTTGAGGAAGCAGAAACTTTGTGTAATAAATTCTGTCTTCTCAAAACAACTCCATATTTCTGTTCAAAAATCTTTATATCATAGTGTTCTAGTTTTCCAGTGAGGATGTCTGAGACTTCCTGGTCAAAAATTCCCTTTCTGGTTATTGAGATTTTAGTTGCAGTTCTCCATTCTTTGACATTTCTCCAGCTCTTAGAAATGGTTACCAATTGACATGTATGGTTTAGAAAGCAATTGATTACGTTAAGACTGTTAGGTCCTGGAGACTGTCCCCATTCTAGGAATTCAGATGGTGAATGTGGCTTCTAAGAGCTGTTGCAAGTAGACCTGGAAGTGAGGGCTGCCATATTTTTCTCTTGAGAGTGTCTTTTTGCTGAGACTTTAGTGCTGCCTCTGTCCATGCCACACCAGATCTGCATAGCAGCTATGACTCTGCCTAATCTCCCACCTCTGCAAGTCTGACCTGGACCTGCTGCTTTGGCTTCCTGGCTTGCCCTTGGATCTGCCTGGCTGCTGCAGATTTGCTCAGTGGTCACTGTGCTGTGTCTGACTCTGATCACTCTTGATCATTGTCTCTTCAGAACTGAAATCACTGCTCTGCATCCTGCCCTCTTGGTGTTCAGGACACTGCTCCCACATACTTCATTATCAACTTGACTGCTGGCTCACCTTTCCTTGTGCAGCATCTGATCCTTGCTGCTCACTGAAAAGTCTTGGGCACTGAAAGCTGTCCAGGTCAGTCAATTTAGGAATGCTATGTTTGAACAAATCTCGCCTTTGTTGTAGATGATAAACATGATACCCTGTCACTCTACTATCAGGATGGAATGAGCTCAGTTTTCCCATCAGTATGTACAGTATTACCTGCATCTGGACATGGACCCAGGTAGGTGGCTTAAACCCATGATTTAAAAACAAGGCACGTGTATACTTGTAGTCATGGATTTTCATTCCTAGTCTTGTCTTTTGAGGGTGTTTTGCACAATTCTGTTGCTACTCTGTGTAGAAAGATCAGAGAGTGAGAGGCTAGATGAGATGATAGATTTGAGAAGAGTATTACCCTCCTTGTAAATGGCTATTTCTGACTTATTGCTCTGAGAAAGTTTATTCTGCTGTATAAGCAGTTGTTTCATTTCCATCTGCAGAGCTTCTACAATGGTGTGTAATGCACTGAAGGAAGGGGGTTACATTCTGGGTGTCCTATGAAACGGGGAAAATGTGAACATACTTTGTTGTGGGTGTGAGAAATGCATTGTAGGATCTTGCATTTCTTGCTTAGGCGCAGTCTGACACTGTTTGATGTGTGGGGGTGTACACAAAATTTGTTTCTGAGCATTCTGAAAAGGAAGAAGAGAATTTGAAGAACAGAAAAGAGAGTTTGAAGAAGGGATTCGTGTTATGACCTTCATCCAGGATAGCTTGTAGTTTGACTTTCTACACATCTTCCTGGAGAGGACTGTATAGGGCTTATGGTATGATTCTACCTAACAGGAAGTTTCTTCAAAGAAGTAATCTATTTGATAGAACACGGCTTTGGTGGGTAGAGTTTGTCTTTAGGTTGGTGTGTGCATTTTGCATTTCTGTGCACCAGGTGCACTTCTGACTTCAGAATATTCTATTCGATGATTCTCTGATTCTGTTTACTTCCAACATAGCCCTGTCTGTGGTCTTATTTATTTTTGATTCTTAAACATCTTGTGCGGTCATTTCACAGTTGTTTTGAAGAAGATTGCACTACCTTCTTCCGTATAGAGAGAATAACTTTCACCTTACTTTGGTTGTTTATTCCTGAACATTCACTCAGAGCTGGTCTAGTTAGTTAGAATGGATAGACAGTTCTGTGTACCTTAAAACGTTAAAACTGGACATTTTATGTAAAAATAGAAAAAATACAGTACAACAGTAAAATATACACCTATACAGAGGACATAGAAAAGAACCACCAAAAGGTGCTGAATTATAAAACTCAGGGAGGTCCTTTCTCTGGGATGATAGTGGTTCTGATGATTTGGGGAAGACATATTTCGAGTTTGATAGCTTTTAGCACACAGATGCAATGAAATTCAAGGTGCTTTTGATGAAACATTAGAACCAGAGAAATGTTCTTTGGTAAAAACATGCATTTTCACTTAGCAACTTAGATGGCTGGATAACAGTTAGATTTGGAAAATTGTTCCTGAGTACAGGGTGAATTTTTGTGGGCAACAGGAAAAAGGAAATAATGTTCAAGCCTTATTGCTACTTGTTTCTAACCAAAAGGTTCATTCATTTTGAAACTTAGTGATTTCCTAAAGCATCAGTTTATTTTATACATTATTGTATTGGAGATGTTCTACACTGTGGGAAAGATATAAGAAGAAACAAACATCTTCAGTATCATGGCTTAGTAATGAGGGAATTAATCAGAGCTAAACAGGACAACTTGATGGAGATCTGTTAAAAATTAATCATTAAACAAAATGTGAACAAATGGCTAAAACTATATCTTTATCAGCTCAGAGAATCTTAGTTTTTATTTTTTCAAAAATTTTTGAAGATCTTCAGGACAATATGGAATTATAAGTTTACTTTTAAAATTCTTACGAAATTTTGTGGTGGGGGAAAACTGTCTTTCCAATGGAGGCCAGAGGTGACAAGGACAAGATTCTTCCTGTTATAGTGGATGGAATATCTGGCCCCTGGAGCTTCCCTTCAGCCTTGTTTTCCTATTATTATCATCTCTTAAATCCTACTAAATGTATCAATTTCCATCCTAATTCCATATTCATACCATTGCATGCTCTTTATCATTAATGAATTTATTTATTTCAATATTGACATTGATTGCACTCTTTATTATCTATTACCCGTTGATGTAGCATTGAATGAAATTCTGAGAGTAAAATAAAATAATTTGGCAAATAAATAAGGGAGAGACACCTGAAATTAGGAGAGGCTAGACATGGAACATTATTCATAACAATTGCAAATTCAGTGTGTTACGAAGCCATTTCTAGAAGCTACATCAGCTAAAATTTTTCATAACAAGTCTCCTGGATTTTAAAATTTGCTTTAGTTGTTCTGCTCTAGCTGTAGGAGTTCAGTATAATTATGCATCTCCTATCTGATCATTGGGTTTATTTTTTAAGTTCAGGCCATTCTGTTTCAATCCATCAATGTGACTCTCCAGCATTTGATACTTTCTTTGGTTTTATTCTGCCCTATTCTTTTCCTGACTACATACTTTTCTACCACATGCATATCAGCAAAATATCGTAGCAATTGCCTGCCAGTATTCAGTCAGTTTTTGAATGCATTAACTTTTCACATGCTCATCTACTTGTATGGCTTTCAGGGAGTATCCTAAAGATTCACATCATGAAGGAACTGGGGTATTACATGCAAAACCTATTACATGTAAAAGCTTTAGAAGAAAATGAATGTAAAATTTGTTAATGCAAGTCTTTGATCCAGAAGTATGTAAGTATTTATCCGGTCTGGGAATAAAGACCTCATGAAGCTTATCAGAAGAATTAGATAGTCAGCAGTCCAATAAGTCCCAGCTTAACCCCTTGCACGTGTGAATAACCCCAAATTCAAAAATCTATGGTAGTTTCCTCATTTGTAGCTATAGCAAATACTGAAGCACTCACAGAAAACTACTTGGCCCAATTTAAAGAGCTTGAAAGATCTGCAGTTATTGATTACACAAATGTTTTTTTAACAGATTCAATAATGCTGTGACTTCATGGTCACTGATTTCTGTTAGCAAGAGAGGTTTGGTAATAGGGCAGTCATATCCATGTATTTTTTTAGATTTACCTGTGAAGAAGCCCAACAACACAAAAGGCAGAACATAGAAATACATTTCACTGTTGCAGTAAATGAAGGAAAGGTGCCCATATCTACATGTCTCATTGACATCTGTGTCACATTGCCCATGTCACTGTCTCATTGAGGCAGCCATGTACAAAATGGAGAAAAACCATGGGCGAGGGTCATAGTCAAGGAAGAGGAGTCAGTGGTAGAGAAGGTGGAGAACACGTTTCTTAGGCTTGGGTCATTAGCAAAGTTTTATTTTATATTGTGCAGGTTTACAAATGATGTGTGCTGTTTCTAATTGTGCAAGATATTGTCTGGCTAATAACAGCTGAAGATGATTTGCTTAAACCAGAAATGTCAGAGAACTCAGCACTTAACATTATCTTAAAATACACTCCTGGTTTCCTATAGACACATAGCGTGTTCCTGGCTGTGGCTGTTTTCTATTGACACGGGTTCATTGGGGCATGAGCTCATGTGGAGGATGGCTGCTGCTCCCTTTAGCCTCGTCAGCACTGCACAGAGCAGTCCTACACTGTACTGACAAGGGAGGCTCCAGGTGCCCAGCTAACACCTGGCTGCAGTCACCTTGCATGCTGTGACTGACTCTAAATACAGGAGAGACAGGGGTTCATCAAGTAGATGGACTATGGGAGAAGTTTCCTAGTGCTCCCCAGAGGATCCAATAACAGCATGTGGAATTACTGAGAAGTATTGACCTATCTTTTATGAATGGCCTAATTTTCACCTACTTTTTTCCCTCAGGAACTGACAGGTGCAGTAACAAAAGGTACACAATAAATGAGACAGACAGGCTGCTGAGGCTGTTGTTTTTTCTTGAGACTATAGTCCCTATTCCTTGAGTTAATTCATTAGCAGGAAAAGGCCATTGTGACACTGTTCTGAAACCAGAACTCATAATCTGTTGGAAAAAATTTCTTCCCTGAGCCTTCGTGACAGTAGTAAGTATTTGGTTCAATTTGCTTGATTCTGATGCGCATATAATTTTATACTTTATTTGATTATTTATGGGGTTATATAATGAAAAAAGTGTCATATTACTAGATTCTTATAAATAATGTATAGAAGGATTACACAAAGTGATAAAATCACAGTGATTTTTCCTGCAACTTCATAAAGCTCATGCAATTGCCAGAAGGTGAGAGAACATAAGCTATGCTATACCTGCTGGACTCCACTAGCATGTATTTATCATCACAATACTCCTGTAAATTAATTCAATATTTATGTACATATTTATAGACCAATAAAAGAGAAAATCAGAAGTGAACAATGAAGTCAATGGACAAGCCAAGGGCATTGGATTCCCATGTTAAACTTTTAATTTTCTTATGTAACTAGGCAAAGTCAGGTTAGTTACCGAATAATTATTGAAAATTTTTATTATTTTTAATTAAATTATAGTCTAATTAATGTAACCTATAGTTTATTTGATATCAAGACAAAATTTCCACTCTAACATCACTGCTGAGTTTAAGATGACCAGTACTTGGGGGTTTAGTAGATTAGAATAATCCTCTTTTTCTTCACCTGACCTTCTTTTAAGTCCATAGAAACTTAGTTTCTCTGGGGACACGAGTCCCTTAGCTGGAGGCAGACCACATTTGTTCTTCATGCTAATTTTTGAGAGCTTTTTTTATTAGTTACATTTCCTGCAAGATCTCTGTTAATTATCTCTTGAGGTAATGATTTGGCAAAGGTTAATGATTTGCCTCACATAGGAAAATTTGCAATTTAGTTCTACTTTTAAATGAAGGTGTTGATTCCTGTGGGCAAAAAACCTTTATGTCTCAACTAAACTTTAAATGGGATATTGTGAAGACTGAGAGTTCTGCACTGCATTTGAAATTTTTGGAACCTTAATACAAGTTTTCTCTGTTACACAATACTGTATGTAGCACTGGGTGGGACAGAGACAGTCTTACATGTCTACCACTATACTGCAAGATAGTTATGAATACATCTTTGATATGTGCCTTACATAAAAAAGCCTCAAAGCTAGAGGAATTTAAAGAAAGAAGAATATAAAAAATGTAAAAATAAGAATTAAAAAATCCCCAAATGAACCAAAAGAAACTAAAAAATTATTTACTTTTCATGAGTTACATGGCCCACAGAATTTCACTTGCTATTCATGGACATAGTCACTTCTCAATTCCTCCTGTTATGTTCTGGCTTCCAGTATTTCAGGGGAAGTCTGCATTAAAGAAAACAAATCTTTATTATAAATAATGATAGAAGAAACAGCACATTGCTTTCTCTGGTAGTAAACCTTCAGTTTTTGTACAAAACTTTATTTAGATCTGAGCTACTTAAGAGTGTATTTACTTCTTCAGCATGGTATCTGAGCACCAAATAGAGTATTGCATTCTGTGATCCAGGAGGGTGATCAGAAAGTGCATGTTTTACATGATGAATCTTCTACGACAAATATCCTGATTCTTCTCTGCCTTATTGATTTGTTGCCTATATCTTCTCTCCCTTTGACATCCTGAAGGAGAAAATAAAACAATCAGGTAAAAAAACCTACGAAAATTCAGTATGTTCCTTTCAACTTGTGCTTCATACACAATTCTTGGTGACCATTTTATACATATTATCCAACACCAAAGACAGCCAGAGGTCAAATTGGTATTTAAACAGACATTCTAAATGGAAATGAGCTGCAAGTTATTTAAACACGCTCCCTGCATGCAAATTTCACTCTCTCTCTGTAACAAGAATAGAGGAGATGCCTAAAAACAAAACCTGTAAGTATTGATTCTTCTGAATACTTGAATGCAAATCTGGTACATAAATAGTTCATTATCTCTTGCCCATCCATCTCACAATTAATAAAAAAGGGATATTTCCTTGCAATATGTGTGTCCCCTCTGAGTTTCTGAAGTGATGGCACTGACACCATTCCTCAAAAAGCTAATTCCTTAGCCCTGTAAATAGCAAGTTTTTACACTCTTCTTGTCTTAGTTTTGCTTTGCTTAATTTAACTTTTTATTTGTAGTCTGTAAAGGAGTCCCTATCCCAGCACTTTGAGTGTTTATTATTGATGCTCATGTACTGTCTCTTGTCAATTTCAGTTGCCATATGGCTGATAACTCCATGACCAGTACCTGTTACCCTTTCCATCACGGCCATATGGGCCTTTCTGCCACTGGCAGGTTAACATTCAGGTCCTTCTCTTCTTAGTGTGCCAGCTGTCTGACACTTCCCTGACCTAAAGGATATTTTTGCTTGAAGATGGACTCCTGAAATAGAACTATCCCCTGAAAACATGCTCTGCATGTCTGAACACAATCTTCTGTCACTGCTATTGCCCCTTTTGTGCCTGCTTTCCAAAAATACTTTAATAGACAAACTTGCCAGCAGAGATGTTGCAGGCATCCTCCTAGGAACTAACACACACCATGTGTTTGCTGTAGCCTATCAAATCTGAAGAGCACAGCTGGAATTTCAAATAGCAAATCCTTACAGATAAGTAGTTGTGGATGAGCCATTATATTTAACTTGGAAATAAGCTTGAATAGTGAATTAATTCCACAAAATCATGATCTGCTTGTCAAGTCAGAAATGGGGAAAAAGGAGGGCTTGTCAGCATATTCTTTGGAGTATTTTTGCCTGTGACTGATATATAATAAAACTGCTCCAATAAAACAACACCAATACTAGTTCATTCATCATATCATTATCTTTAAATCACTCTCTCTATATGGTTAGTTTTCCTAGGTTCTCTTTGTTCTTTCAGGTCTTTGTGTTAGGCAGTCTGGGGCTAAATACTGTATCCTAAATGCAATCACTGAAACAACAGATAAAGAAGCTAATAACTCCTTGCTCTATAATGCGAAATTTCTGCATATGTGTCCTTTTCTTTCCTACATTCCTGTTTTTCATTTCAGCTGCAGACTCTATTCAGTGGCAGCAAATAAAGACAGAGACTAATATGGGAGAATATATTCCAAATCATTAGGGGCTCATTTTCAGCTTTCAGTGAAATTTATTGCAGCTCTCCACCTTCAGAAGGTAGTTTAAAGTCTGTTTTGAAGATTCTCTCATTACTCAGTAGTATAATGAGAAGTTTTCTCAGCCAGTCAGAGACCAGGAAAAAGATTTAAACAGACTAGGAATTTTCATTGTTGAATGCCTTTGTTTAGGATATTTTCTAGAGGAACAAATGGAGAGAATGAATACATTTAAATGCAAGTCCATCACTATCACAGGTTTTCTTTGATCAAAGTTTCCTAAATCTTAAATCCTTTTTAGATAGAAATCAGGATTTGAGTTCAAGTGATACAAAATTGATTCCCTGAAGCAGGAGGAGTGGAACTAAACGTGTTGTGAGGCAAGAAATGGCTACTGTGCTACTCAGTAACAGATAGTAATGGATTTGTTGCATATAAAAGAAAAAATGAAGCAATCCATAAAAAGTAAAAATTATTGACTCTTAACCTAGAACTCCTGCTCCTATGAAAAACCTAGGTACAGAGTAGGGGATAAGACTGGACAGAGAACAAGGTAAAAGGACTGAGCTACAACCCAGATCTAGAAAAGGATTTTGAAGTACTCCTTTCAGTGTGAAGCATTTTTCACAGGTGGAGACACTTGGAATGGTATGGAATTCAGATTCTTTGTAAAAGGCATATGAAAACCTGAAGATTTTCAAGTGGCTTTTTAAAAAAGTTTTATTTTCCCTGTAACACTCTGGAATAAAATCAATTTTTATAGCAAATAAGGGTTGCTTTGACAGATCTAGAGAGAGATCTCTTTCTATCTTATGAAGCATCTCACCATACTTTTTAACTTACCAGTCATAATGCTAACAACTCCTAATTAAGCCTACTGAAAACACTGCATTGAAATAAATCAATGGCTACACATACAAACTTTGCTAATTATTGCTGAAGACTTTCCCCAAGATCTGTCAGAAAAAGCATCTCATGGAATCTTTCAACAGTTTAAGTGATTGTAGAACATTCATAAATTTTGTAAAATGCTGCTTTTCTCTACTGCTTTCTGTACCCAAATCCTTCAGACAGAGTGATTAAATCTGCCTCCATCATGTGGTGTTATTAATTAATACGGCATAGAGAACCGTGGTGCAGTGCTGATTAATTTGTATTTTAGATGCATACATTTTTTATTTTCAGCTCACCTAAGAAATGCATTAATCAATCAGACAGGACTGATTTTAAATAAAGATATCATAGTTACTTCTGTTCCTTTCCCATTTACTAAATTTAGTGCTGCTGTTCGAATAGCATCTGTTTGATATCCACTATTTTGAGTTTAATGCTTTAATTTTATGCTTAGTCTTTTAGTGTAAATCTTCTTTTTTTCAGATATCAATGTCCAGAATAAGATTAAGGCATCAAAATGAAATTTAGATCCTAAAATGAAGTTCAAGCTTGCAGTACTGAAAACCCCATTCAGCTGCCCTTTAATTTCACAAGTCTCTGAACTCTCTAAATATTCTGCTTCTCAATTACTGAGGCATCTGATGTCCCTCTCTTCATGCATTAAAGGTGCATTGGTCATGAGTGAAGGGGACAGATTGAAAGTAAGGCTATTCAGGCTTCAGGAGGTAAGCATCACTTTAGGGCTCTACTTTGATGGGCATTCTCAGGCATGCTTACAGAAACACAACAGGAATTCTCAGAGATACAGTTTTCATATCAAATGAGAGAAGAACTGACCTTTGGATGGCTGCCCTATTTGGTGTGTGTTTGACCACGCTGAGCATCCAGGGCCCAAATATAATGTTTAGAGAGAGACAGGTACATAAAATGAAGTTCTGGGTTTCCAATGGAAACCATACTTCTAAAAGAGGAAAAACTGGAATATCTTCAACACCACTGTCCCTTTTTTGGTCTGTTAGAAGAATTTTCAAATTCAGGTATTCAGAAAAGCAAAGATACATACCTGAACTACTAGCCAATATCTCCTAGAATGAAAAGGTATAGGGTAAATATAGGAGTTTCATCCTCAAGTTTCATCTTCCCTTCATTCCCAAGACTTCCCTTTCATTTCTGATTCCCAAGTTTTTCAGCCACTCTGTTTTTGGGGGTTTTTTTCAGTGCTGCTCATATTTGTTATTTCAAATTTTAGTTAAGATTTTAAAGTGTTTCATCAGTAATACTTACAAATTCTGGAAAAAGCTGTATGATCATGAAAGAGGAGAGAGGTAGGGAGGTTTTCTGTGTAGCCACACAGCTTCATTTCTATATAAGCTGTAAGTCTAGAACATTCTGAAAAATAGCTATTTTATATTTATACCTCTGTCCTCATTTCATATCCCTATCAGTTCCTTTTAAGAGAAATCTTCAGCTTGTGCCCCTCAGTGATTGCTGTATTTCAAAGTGAAAAGTAAAACAGGTAGTTCGACTGTGAGGATGAAGAGGGGAAGACAGTTATAATGCGAAACAGCAACTTCAAAGCTTTTAGGATCATCAAAACATCATAGTGCTTTAGCTTTCTATAATCTAAGAAGTCTAAATAAAACAATACCCATTTGCTTCCACTGCTGCAAAAAACTAAAATTAATGAAATTCTGGATGATTTGGAACTTTGTTTCTGAGAAGCATCAACAAGTCTGAATCTTGTAGAGACAGCATAATTGTCAATAAGACTGTTTTAGAAGTTGCCAGAGCAACATGGCTTAGGAACTGACACAGCTCTGCTTCCAGATGGTAGTGACCAGGGTAAAAAAAAAAAAAAAAGTCACATATGAAATGAAAAATATATTTCAGCACTCCAACAGGTTCTTCTCACCAAGAGTCTTTGCTACAGTTTCCCTCTAGTTACTGTCTGTGGACTGAAGATATCAGACTCTTTAATCCCACCAGGAGACAGAATCAGACACAAGCCTCTAGATTCCCTCAAATAGAATATATTGGGTTGAAAGGGACCTTTTAAAGGTCTTCTATACCAGATTGCCCAGAGCCTTGTCCAACATGGCCTAGAATGTTGGCAGGAATGGGGCATCTACCACCTTTTTGGGCAACCTGTGCCAGTGTTTCACCACCCTCATCATAAAAAAAAGTACTTCCTTATAGCTACTCTAAATCTACCCTCTTTTAGTTTAAACCATTGCACTTTATACTATCTCAACAGGCCCTGCTAAAAAACTTGTCCCTTGTAAGGGCCCTTGTAAGCCCTTGTAAAGGGCTTTCTTATAGGCCCCCTTTAATTAATGAAAGGCTGTAATAAGATGTTTCTGAAGATTTCTCTTCTCCAGGCTGAGTGACCCCAACTCTCTAAGTCTTTTCTCATAGGAGAGGAAAGCCCTGTTTTTCTGCCCCTCCTCTGGACCTGCTCCAACAGGTCTCTGTCTTTCCTGTGCTGAGGATCTGAGAGCTGGATGCAGTGAGATGGTCTTAATCTGGACCTCAGGAAGGCAACAAACTTCCCTGAGAGTCTGGGAAGTTTGGCTGGCACATGGAACAAAGGAATAAGGAGGAAGTGATCCCATTCTTTTTCAGGGCTACAAAAATATAGTAAGAGGCAAAAAACCCCCAATTCATTTAGCTCTTGAGACAAACTATGCACAGACTTACCATAAGACAACACCCAGTATCTGACATTGACCTAAAAATGGCAGTGTGCCGGAAGAAGCAAAGAGACTCCTGTACATGCTTTCTCTCTCCCTGTGGGAAGGTGCATATTATCAAGATAGATTTTTCTAATGTTTCCTTGAGGTGATTCGAAGTCCTCAGATGTCTGTCTTCTCCCCTGTACCTGTAAGAATGGAGATATTCTTAAAAGAGAAATTTATTGAGACTGATAAAGGGGAAATTGCTTGTTCTGGTTCACATGTTCCTAAAAATAGATATTAAAAAATTCAAATACCTCTTCTGGGATTTTCAGATAAAAAGGTTTCCATTTTACTTCTTAAATGCTTATTCCACTTGTAAAAGTCAATTTTAATTATAGTAAAGTACCAAAAAATGATAACTTGCAATTACCAAACTGAAATATTTTGGAAGAGAAAATATTTTTTAATCAGCATTTTTCTTTTCAGGGTTGCAATCCCTCTTCCTACTCACTTCTAATTTTATGTAAGAGGTAATTACTCTCATCAATGCAGAAAATTTATTTAGTCTAACTTACATATAAGTTCATTTTTCATCAGCCTTCTGCTGCCTGGCTACATCTTGCATCCAAAACTCTACGTCAAGTGCAGTCTGGTGCAGCTTGTCTTTTGCACACAGTAAAGCCATGAGTAGGGTTCTTTCCTGACATGAGGCAACGTGAGCAAGTGCCAATTAATATGTTTCTCAGTGAATGTAATGCATTGGTCATGTCTTTTCTAGTCAGGTTTATCCTTGTATTACTCTAATGTAATCCCTTTTGAGATATGTCTTTAGAAACATAAACAGTACCTCTTGCATACAGGTCTTCATCCACTATTTCTCCATTACTACTGAACAATTCAGAGCTTGCCATGAGTTGGCAGTTTAGATTGAAAAATGGCCTGGCCTGCCCTGTAGGTTCTTCCTCCTATTCTCTCACTCTCCCTAACCCCAGGACTGTAATCTCAGAACCCTGCTGTGTGTGCTGGACAGTTTTACAAAACATAAGAAAAATCAGGGGGAAAAGGGAGAATTTAAAGCCTTACTCCTTTTCCTTTTCCTTTTCCTTTTCCTTTTCCTTTTCCTTTTCCTTTTCCTTTTCCTTTTCCTTTTCCTTTTCCTTTCCCTTTTCCTTTCCCTTTCCCTTTTCCTTTCCCTTTCCCTTTTCCTCCCATATCTTTCTTGAATTTGGATTTGAATAACAGTTACAGGGCTTTAATCCAACACTTCTTTCACTGATTCCCTATGATCCAATAACCAAAGGAGATATATATGTGCTGGAAGGAGCCAGCCACCTCACCTCCCCTTTGGTCATGGAATCTCAGCTTTCCCTGTAATAAACTATCACTTTTAATAGTGAATGAGTTCACAAATAGCCTTCAGAAAATCGTCCATATCAGTAGTCATTAACTGGTTTGTGTCCCCAGACACATCTCTCCAAGACCCAATGCTGGCCAGGGGAGAGGCTTAGTGCTGGTCAGAGGAGAGGCTTGGTGCTTTTTCATGCTAGCATAATGATGAATTATAGCCTGAGGGAAGAGAAATTAGAGCTAAGAACAGCCAGAAGCCTAATTCCTGTTGCTACAGCAAGTGTAATTATGAATGCATACTTAAAATAGTTTCTGAATGGTTCCTAAAGCTTAATGAAACATTAATTGGCTATGTAAGGCAAAGTTCTGATCTTAACTATTACCACAGAGTGGCTGTCAGAAATTATATGATGGCCAGTCTGTCTCCCAGTGGACAGGCATGAATGAGGCAATGGAGTCATTCTCATAAATACCCCAGTCTTAGCAGGAGAGCTTGGAATTGGCAGGGCCATGTCTAAATGTGGAAGTGGTTTGTATCCCTAGAAAGCTAAAGAAAATAGTGGTAAAGTGGATTAGAGTTTACACAAATTCTGTTCTATCCCCAACCTACTGATTCACTGAGGACTTAAATGCCAGAGAAATGACCAGACTTGACAAACTGAAATCTTACTCATTTCTATCAACCATTCCCTGCAGGAGACAAAACTCCTGCTTCCAAAATTAGATTTTAAGAGCTTATTAGAAATTCAGCAAAACTGATAATTAGACTGAGTAGCTCCACTGCTGTCATTCATTTCCTACTAATCAGAGATGAGGATATGATGAGGGATTTTTTTGCTGTGCAACTCCGGATTTCCTATGACTATGTTATAGTATTCGGCAAAATAAAGTGCCTTGCTGTTGCTCTGTTCTCCTTGGACTTGTCCCAGGATGCCCTTGTAATGAAAAAGACTTTGCAGGTTTTCTGGCTGTAAATTATTTCTCTGAATACTTGAGTATGTACCATCATGTTCAGTCTATTCAGCTAATATAAGTGCCAGCACATATATCTCATTAAATAGTTCAAACTCAGCCTCTCTGAATCTAAAAGCTTTGTAAGACTGTGGGCTTTCAAACCTACACAATTTTCACCCTGAAAATCTAACATTGGTGAAGGCTGATCTTTCCAACACCTCCCTCACAGGGAATTTTTGCTGTTTGTTCTTAACTGAATGTTTATTCCATATGGAAGGGCAGAGTTAAAGTGTTTGAACATGCAATTACACTGCTCTTTAGTCTTGCCAATCAGGCTGCTTTCCAGATGCTGGCACAGCAGAAGTATAATTTTTTTCTCTCAGAATCACTGTGGATAATTTGATGCAACTTGGACGAGAGGGAATTTTCTGCAACTTGACTCAAAGATTACATCCCTTGAGGAGAGAATGAAGGAAGCAAGTTTAGCATATTGAGAATTGGAGACATTTGGGCACACATCAGATAAGCCTGACTCTCCTTTGTATGCTTAGCTTTGAAATCCTAGTTATGAAACACAGTATATTTCTGTCAATAAGGCTTGTAATTCTCAGTGACAAATGGGATAAGATAGCTGCAGCAGTAACACTCGAGCTACAAAGCATCCTTTGCACTCCCCACAAATGCATATAACCCTTAGAGGAAAGTAATTTCCTTTTAGACCTTTTCAAAACTCCAGTCTCTGCTCCAACAAAATATTTCACACAAATAGGTCTTTCTGTGCTAGCAAAGCCCTTTTAAAATCAATAAGGCTTTGGAATATTGCTTTACTATCTTGCTGCAAAGAAGGACTCCATTGATTTTGGTGTAACATCTAATTGGGAAACAATGTACTATATATTCTTAAAATGAAGTATTGGTACCTGACAGCACACAGACAAGCTTTTGTGGTGGCAGAATTCCAGTCAGCACAGAATTTAAAGTCTTAATTTGAGCTATACAGGAATCAAGAATAATTTATAAAAGTTTTGAACATTTTTACACACATTAAAAGGGTAAAGTATTTTACACAATTGTATGATGACTATCAGTTCTCCAGGATTAAATGGACTATCTGGAGTTGGTAACACTGTATTTTGAGAGACAATAGCCTTTAACTATGCTTTATCTCAATTTCTTTGATTCATCAAGATAGCTCACAAGTCCTAATAAAACACTATCTCACTTCTGAAGGTTTTGTTTTGAAATTTTTCTATTTTAGCTGTATGGAACTGGCAAAGACATTACAATGTATGGTGAACAAGGTGCAGAACATCTCTTCCTTGCTATACACCCACTAATCTGTCATCCCATATACATTTATAAGTCTTTGTAAGTATACTTGCTCTCATTACATGCTCTACATCAAAAACACACCTAGAAAAAATAAATAACTATCTTAATATCTTCTTCATAGCCATTGTCTATAACTACCCTAATAGCATGTTGTGGGTTTGATTTTTTTTTATAGACTGGATGGGGCTCAGCTCCTCTGAGCCCCTTTAGAAGAAGGTCAGATGTAATTGAAATGTACTAATGATCAGCAGATGTGACCATTTGGCCTCTTTTTAAAACTAAAATAAGGCCTTTTTATATTAAGAAAATACAGAAGCAGTATTAAGCAGTATGCTTTCAGCAAAGGTTAAGATGTGTGAGAGAGGTAATGGAGGCCTGGGAAATGGATTGTAGATAAACAATGTATGCTTGGGAGGTGTATAGTTGCAGAAGAAATAACCTAAGAATCTAGGGGCTGCTGCGGGGGGATTTTCAGGTTGAGGTTTCACCCAGCACACCCCTGCCTTTTCCCCAGTTCTTGGTACAACCCAGATGTGGCAACGTCATTTCCCCTAACTCACCGTTCATGCTTAGCCATCATTGGACAGTGACACTAACCCCAACCCCTTCCGGTTTCTGTGTGTATAAAAGATCTCTCCACGTGGGAGAGGGTGTCTTGGAATCCATCATGAGGTGAATAAAACATCTATGTTCAACCCCCCAAGACCCGGGCTGCTATTCCATCTGTCCCTGCGCCTGTGCATCGATAACTGGGAACCGCAGAGCTCGTAAAGGGGGCATGTTGCTTTCCTCTCCATGCCACATTACCTGCTGCAGCCTGGGGCACAGAGGCTCCCCAGGATCTCGCAACAAGGGGCTCTTTCAGTCTGGTGTTAGTTCAACAGAGCTGTAATGCTCTCAGAGTGGAATTAATAGGGTGGTGATTCAGGCATACCAGATTTAAACTGCAGAGCTTTTAAAAATTCTATACAATGTTTTAAAATATAGGATCAAAGACTCCAGCTCTTCAGCCTGCTGCAATATCACTGCAGGCTTGAGCAGAGCAAGGGAGCTTAAGCATGAAGAAGTGCCCTTGTTCTGTCACTGACTCTATGTGTCACTGCATAAGAGACACCTAGAACCTAAAAATATTGTGGACAGATGTCTGTTTTGGGTTCCTGGATTCTTTGCAGGATCTCAAATTTAGGCACCTCAGAGCAGAGTCTGGGTGATGGAGCATAGTCCAGAGTGAGTAACTAGGAAACACTAAATATAAGGGTGTATCTGAAAGGTGAGGGATGGCTATCTGGGTTTCTGCTTGATAATTCTCACTACATTTCTTACTATGCTACTCAAAAACAAAACATCATTTTAATTTCATGCGATTACCTTTTCACTGAACTAATCTAGTGGAGGGAATGTGGGGATAGAGGCTATTCCAGGAGGCAGCACTGTGGGAAGACACAGCAGGTGCTTCTGACTGTTGGTGAGAGGAGAAAAGACATGATTTGCTGGGCTAGAGAGGGTGGGGTGGTGACATTTTTGTAGCTTCACAGTTAGAGACCTGATCCACTGTTGTGAAATACAGCCACTGAGTTAAATGTGGAAACTACTTTATTTTGCTATGTGGGTGTGCAGTGCCTTCAATTATCTGGCCAAACATGACTTTTACAAATAATAGAAAGTGGGTGAGATTGGAGACTGATTTTAATTTCTTTTAGCTTGAGTTTTGAATTTGTGTGTTTAAAGGCCATTTCAGGAGTTACCAGTGCTTGTAGAGTTAACAGAAACATAACTTGTTATAAATTTTTTAGTTTTGGTGAAGAGATGGAGGTGTTTTGAGACAGTTTAAACCTTTGCATTTACATTTTCTTTTAAACTAAGATATATTATCAGAGCCAGCATACAAATTAATTGTTGCTAATGTTGCTAATGTTGTGTTCTCCAAGGCAAGGATCAGCCTTTTGCAATCCACTGGAAAAACCCCAAAGCTTTAAATAACATCACCCCTATCCCCCACCTCCAGTAATGTTATTAGACATTGCCAGAGGTCCAGGTAGATTATAAAGTGGGATTTTTTTGCTGTCCTAATATAAATAAGTCAAAAAGCCAGTTTTACCTGTACCATTATTTTTGTTATTAACCAGAAAGCACATCTGAAAGGAAATTTAGTAGAACAAATCTGAAAATGAGTGACCGCTTAAAAACTCTGTTAGGTTTGATAATAGTCACAAACCCTCTTGAACCAAGAGAAGAAACAAGGCTTAATGGGACTTGAGAACAGAGGTATGTGAGTGTTGCCCTTGGGTAACCTTGCCTCCTTTGGTAACTTTTTCTTATCTTGGCTTTGTCCATGCTGCTTCTTCAGATGTCAGGTTCTGCCTGTGGATTGGGCTCTGGGTGTGTCTACCACAATGGAAATGGAGACCAAATCTGGGCAGTGAACTGTCTCTGTTACGATTAATAAATATCATGGTCACTCAGAGTCCATGTTATGTGATATAACTACTTTAAATGACTTCCTTTTTCTGCAAGGGACAGCCATTTCTCTTCTGCTTTCCTACACTTCCCAGCATGTTGCCTGCATTCATATGTGTGAAATGTGTGTACAGAAGAATATTTTCCTCTCTGGAAGCTGCTCCTCTATTTATTCAAGAGGGGGAGGCATAAACTGAGCCATTAGTGGGAGAAATAGGGCCTGAGCACAGAGCAGCAACCATTTTTTAATGAGTCTATTTGTACTGGGCCAGCGGGCAGTCCTGACATCGAGTCAAACCTGAGAGTGGATCTGGCAGACAGCCAGCATTCTGTTGAGAAGAAGCTAAATTATGCATCTTATTTAGCACATTTATTAAAAGATCTTCTACAGTTCCAGGCAAAAGTCCCAAAACAAATGCTACTATCATTTAAAAGCCTTGCAGTTGTGAGCTACATTTAATACATTACAATTCCCCCATAATAGCTTTCTGGTGTTGGCTGAGCTTCATCTCTCACTGGTGTTTCATAAATTGTTATGGTAGAGAGATATTAAGGGGAAGGAATTCTCCCTGAGCTAGGGGTGTGGAGGAAGATAATTGGTGCTGGGGGTGCCCAGCACTGTCTGGACTCAGAACAAAACCTGGCATTGCAGCCATGGCGGCTCTGCTGAAAAGCAGCTGCTGTTTGTGTCAAGCAGTGCAGAGACTTCTGCTGACAAATCTGACACACACGTGCTGATTGACCTCAGGCAAACACAGTGGGGTTATGCATGCTCACTTTGAAACTCTCCCTTTTTTTTAACTTCTCTGGTTTGAGTTGATAAAAAATACCTCGTGGAGAGCAGCTTACGCCTCCACAAGTTTTCTAGCACTGTTTTTTAAGTATGGAGATTCTGCCTAGGGAACAAGCTTATTTACAAGCCTAGCCCTAACATGATTGGCTACAGTGTTTTAATTGGACATCAGGCAGCTGTATTACAGAAATCTTTCTCTGACTGGAACTACAGTTACTAAGGTACTGTTACACTGCACTGAACTTTTTTTACAGCATAAAACCATCAGCTAAGGATTCCAGCTTATGATTAGAGTTTAGCAGTACATTGTTCTGACCAGCTCTTCCTCTTTCATTGTCCTCTACAGCCCTATTTTGCTTCTCAGCCACTGTGTTCCTCCCTTAGGAGGTGAGCAGTTTTCACAGGTGTTACTAGCTGGCCTTTCATCATAGGAACTGCTCTACGCACCTCTGACTGAGCAACACTCACTGAATCTGGATCTTGACAGGGCCTGTGTATAAGTCCTGATTTGAATTTCCACCCCTTTTAAAAACCTTTACTAACCAACCTGTATCCATTTTTTTATTCAAATGATCTCTTTAGAAGGGCATATTAAGGTAACGTTCCCTTGAGATAGAAAGAAGTCAGCAGATAGCAATTTAAAAATTGCCTCATAACTGATTCAAATGTAGTGGTAAGCACTCCAGGAAAACTCCCTTCCTCTGTGCAATTGTTAAAAAGTGGGATAAAAAGTATGGCATCCCCCTTTGGAGTGGGAAGAATATGCAGACAACAGCATGTTACTGCTCATCAAGTCATCAGACTTCTTACATAAAGTCTGGTACAGGTACCCTGGACACAAATTGGCCTTCTGCAATAGTGTATGTGGGACATATGGGCTTCATATCTCAGACTCCTATTTCACTTCCTTCCTAGTGTATAATGTTCAGGTTTGGGGTTTTTTTTTAATATATTCAATGCTCTGTTCAGGTGATAAGAGTATAAAACATAGGCATATAGAGAACAAGGGAAAGAATTAACATTTATCCTTAGCACTCCAGGTATTGTAGGTGAGTCTGATTGGGCTGCCAATTGTAGCAGCTGCAAGGTTGAGGACCATGTATTATTTAAAGGTCAATTCCTTTAAAAGACAGAGGTTTTCAGTTGTCAGACTTAACAATGTAGCCTGAACTGTTTCCATGCTGAATGTCAGCTTGATGCAGACACAGTTCTTGAATACACAGTCCTAAATGTCTCTGTGTTTCTTGAGAATGACAATACAGAAAATGTAGTTTAGTTGTTTTAAATGCCATCCTACTTTGAACTCAGAAATTAATGTTTGGCTTCCTGAGAAAATCTTTGGAAACATTTGCTTATCTTCTACAGATTCTGCATAGAAATTTGCGGCTAAATTCTGTGTCTGCAGTGAGAGTATACCTGTGAGAGATGATCAGAACTTCATCTATGACTGTAACTTTGAAATGCTGCAGTCAATGTCATGTCTAGATGCAAACACTTGAAGTGACTTTAAAACATTAATTCGCGGGCAGCCTAGCAGTTAAAAAGCAACTGGGAAGTCAGGCAATGAAAGCTGTCCATGCAATTAATTTCCTTTAATTAGATGCATGTTAGTACCAGAGACAAGATTCTACACACTTTTTCTGATAGTAAGGTTTCTGCCTCATTTGGAACACAGATGTTTATGCTAGGAGTTTTCTCTGTAAAATTTTGAAAATACTGGGAAATGGTGGGCAGAAGAGAAACAAGAAAGCAGGAAAAACAGTGCGTGGTTTCTTGATTATGGCAGCTAAATTCTACCTGACGAAGTGGTTCTGTCTTTCTAGGTGATTCAAAGCAAAGACAAATTACTTTTGTCTGAATAACGAAAATTTGGTTTATTTTACTTTCAGAATGCTTTGATTGAAGACTCAGTAATTTCACAGAAGAGTTGTTAAATGACAGGTTGCAGGAAAGGACTGTGGAGATTGTGCTAGGAGAATATTCACAACTGTATATTTGAATAGCACTGAATTCTGAACGAGGACTCTAGCAAATCAGAGACAAGAGCCATGAAATGCCTTAGACACCTGAATGCCACTTGGAGGTGTCCATGCTCACCTTCTAGTTACTAACTTCATCAGCCACAGGACTATCCTAAACTCAAGAATTAAGGGTACACTTCATATCTCAGTCTGTCTTCCTTGTGCTAGCCCTTTAAATGTTGAAGTTGTTTATTCATTCGAAGTGGGCTATGTAGTTAATTAGGCAATTTGTAATTTTGGGAACCCAGATGACTCACTCTGACTTATTCTGGGTAGTACTCTCGTTGCTTATTTTTAGCAATTGTAAAAGTGTCAGAATGTTTTTAATTGTTGCCTAATTTAGGTTCACTGGAGGCTAAATATAACGTCTAATAATGGAAAAAACAAACAAGACACATCTAAAGATCCCCTAAAAGAAAGTTACTGAGTGTATGGGCTAAGGACTGGTAAGTTTCAATGGGAATATAATTTTCTCTTTTCAAAGCTCTGTGTTTAACTGACTTCATTGCTCATTAAGGCAAGCAGGGAAGATGCTGAATTAAGGACTTGCTTACTGGCCTTCTCTGGTGTGTGTTGTGTGCACCACCAGGGCTGTGAATATGATGTAACAGGATGAAAGTATCCTTTTAGATGAGGGCATTTTTTTTCATAATAGGTATTAATAACTTTCAAGATTCTTAATTTATCAATAAAGCAAAAAAATTAATATAACTTAGCAAACATTACAATATATCAGTTATGAGTCCTAGGAGAATTGTTGTGTGTATATGTTCAGCTCTTTGAATTATTATAACTTACAATTATACATATATAACTATGTAATGATATATGTTACGTATATATAATATAACTATATAACTATATATAACGATATAGTTTTATATATATAGCTATACAGTTATATATTAATAATTACATTTATTCACAGTATTAATATAACTTACTCAGAAACCTTACTGAGGATTTAACTTAGTTTCCACAGGAATCATCAAAGTTATTAGCATGTTATTTGAATTCTACTAGTAGATTTTTCACAAATTTTGTCTGACTTTTATCTGATTACACACTTTGTAGACAGGAGTGAAGATCCAGACAAAACGGTGGATAACGCAAAGTCAGCTAAATACTGACTTCAGAAGTTATGTGTGATATAAATCACAGGATGAAGCTATCCAGGTTCAGTGCTGACACTTAGGAGCACTCTTTATCACTTCTTATGCTTCTAAGGCTCTTGTGGACTGTGGGTGCTTGCATTTCAGCATTTTTTTTCTCATATGTTACGTGAGTCCGAGAGACATTTCACATGCTAAAGAAGGAATCCTTGTGACAGCATGATCATCCGCCTCCTCCAAGTGCTGCAGCCTGGCTGTGCCATGCATTAAATTACTAGATCTTTGCAATGCCAATGTAACTTTATGGTAAGGATTATTTGTATTTATAGCATCCATAAAGCAATTTATAGTCCTTCTGCTGCCTGTTATTTTGTGCTTTTGAGCAGAAAGAGTGGACTGCAATGACTTGAAATGCAACTCAAGTGTGCTTCAAAGGCTGAAAGGCTTTCCAGGTCAAAGGCAGTGAATGTGAATAGCAGTAATAACTACTCTTTTTTTTTTTTTTGGTACCTTGTATTTAGAGCTTTGCCTTTGGGCTGTTGATCTCCTCGGGGAGAGCAGATGTTAAGCATGCCTTGGAGCTTGCATGTTTTGTAAATCTGCAAATCAGGAAATGGAGGTGCTGAGGTGACATGCTGTATCACCTACCAGACTGTGCTGCTGAAAGCAGAATACAAGTCCCCAAGTCTGTCTGAAGGTGCTGCTTAAATAGTTCTGAATTAATTTTTGTAAATCTGGATGAACTGCCACTCAAAACTAAATTTGATGTTTGGTGGATAGTCACAGTGGGGAGACTGAGAACGAAGGCAACATATGTTGAAAAAAGGACAGAATTGTTCTCAGTGTTTGATCCTACCTCTACCAAAGGAGATGGTGCCTTAACCTCCTCACAGGGGGTTAAAATGCCGTCTGATTGTGGTGGTGTTCATAGGTCTTCACATAGATACAAGGAAAGAACGATGGGAAAAAAGGCTGAAGGACCACTTTCTACTGGTGCAGCCTCACCTTGTGTCCTGCATGCAGTTTTGGACACCACAATATAAAAAAGACATTGAGATGTTAGAGAGTGTCCAAAGGAGGGCAATGAGGATGGTGAAGGGCCTTGAGAGGAAGCTGTATGAAGAGCAGCTGAGGTCACTTGGTCTGTTCAGCCTGGAGAAGAGAAGACTGAGGGGAGACCTCATTGCACCTCCTCTCTCTGGTGACCAATGACAGGATGTGAGAGAATGGCCTGATGTTGAGTCAGGGGAGGTTTAGGTTGGATATCAGGAAAAGGTTCTTCACCCAGAGGCTGGGCACTGGAGCAGGCTCCCCAGGGAAGTGGTCACAGCACCAAGCCTGACAGAGTTCAAGAAGCATCACAACAGTGCTCTCGGGCACATGGTGTGACTGTTGGGGTGTCCTGTACAGGACCAGAGGTTGGACTTGATGATCCTAATGGCTCTCTTCTAACTCAGTATATTGTGTGATTCTATGAAATTGGGGAATGGTAACTTACCACAAAATCATTGTGTGTTGGTTTAAAAACAGCCTCTCCAGTTCTGCTTATTAATGTTAGCTAAAAATACACTGTGCCTCTGTAAACATGCAGAGAACAGCACCTGACACCAAGAAGTTAAATACTTTTCTCATTTTGGCATCGATATTGTCTCCAGAGGACGTATTAATCAAAAGGGGGGAGGTATAAGAATAAGACTGTAGCATCATTAAAACTTAAAACAAAGTGTCTTATACCCATCTGTTTTTTCTCCAGAGAGCAGTACTAATCCATTCACAGAACTATATTACTGAGTCACACTTCAGCTTATTTTCTGAACTGTAAAAAATTTTAAGAAGACAATGTACACTGCAGCGGTAATTCAAGAACTTAAAAACTGCTACAAAAAAATGAAATTGAAGCAAATGTCCTTGGTTTAAAAAAAAAACTAAAACCCATCCTAAAGCCCTCTGAGATACAAGAATGTCTCTTGGCATATTTTGTTGGCCAGGGATGTTCCATTATGGAAAATACTCTTACATATTCCCTGAGGAAGTATACACACTTTGAAATCCAGTAGGCTATTTAGCCATAACTTTTTTCTTCTTCTTCTGATGTGAGTAGAGAGCAAAATTTGTATCTGCTGCCTGTGTCTGCTACAGCTAATTTTTCAATTTATATAAATAAATAACCTGCCAAAACTAATTACTTCTCTTCAAATTCTAAATACAGTATTTCTCCTTTTCCTTCCCCCCCATCTGTCTTGCTTTAATTATTTTTGCATCAGTTGTCATTTTAGGAGCTGGTTTGGTCTAAAAAGGGATGGTTGTATATGTCTTGCTATTTTAATTTAACTAATTATGATTGCTGCTTTTTCTTTTTTTCTTGGTATCTGGAGGCAGAAGTGGAGTGGATGCTCATATAACAGTGCTCTTAACTTGATGGATAAGAAGTTGTTCTGATCCAACATTACCTAGTAAAAATTACAGCAGAAACACTCAGCCCAGAGTTTGCAAAACTGGTGGGTTGATTTACAAGAATTAGCCTCTCAAATACCATTTCAGTCCATGGGATTATAATATCTGGTGCACAATTAGTCTGCAGAAAGGCTGATTCATGAATTCATTGTCTGGCACTGTTGGTTAACAGTGCAAAATTTAAGTATCAGAGATATAAGTGAACTACATAATCTTGAGTATGACTAACTCTTTGTGGATTTCATGAAAATATTTATGCTTTTACAGAATTCATATCATGAAGCATCCCAGTGATGACATGATCTTACACTTTGTATCTGTTCCTTCTTTGGGTTTCTTCAGGTTTAGGGTTGTACTTCTGTTTACAACATTGCTGATATAACCATATATAATCTCCAGTACTGGACTCTGCACGGGACATTTGAGAAGAAAGTTTACCCAGAAGTTCTTCTGCAAAGGTACTAACAGTAGCCCACCCCAGGGAAATCTAGTTTTATCTTACTTTTTGTTTAAATAGACTTGAACTTATCTTTCTTATACTTAAGGCAAGCAGCTGATGAACTAGCTGTGAGGGATTTTGTGGTGGTAGAAAGGGCACATTGTTACTCTCATCCATTTCAAGCTATTTCTCTCTAAATGAAATAATTAAATGAGCAGAGAAGGCCAATTTGAATTCAGCATATATATGCCATATTTCCAAGTTGAGTGCAAAGGTAGCAGGTCCACAGCTGCTGTAACTACAAGGATGCATTATGTTTGCAATTCTACACTTGTCTGTAGGACAAGTTGATATCAGTGCCATTTAACCTGCTTCCCTCCTGGAGAGGAGAGGACAGGCTTGCATATCTTAGTCCAGATGGTGACAGCAGTTTTCTACAGAGACCTTCTAAAATGAAGTGATGAGGATTATTCTGTTCTGGGTCACTGTTGCAGGAGACATTCAGGGAACTAGATGATATTTAAGGTCATGTCCAGCGCAACCTCTTCGGTGATTCTCTCCAGCTCCCATCTGTCTGCTTTCCTTGCACATCCTTGCCCACCTCACTTCTTACTCATCCTACCTTCTCTTCAAGGATATTCCTAGGCTGAGAGGAACCATTCCTATGTTAGACTTGCTAGTCTTTGTTTTTTAAAAGAACGGAGATCTATTTGATTTGGTAATGTTACATGGACATTTTTCTTGTGTTGTAATTGGCCATACAATCTTTATATTCTTGCCTCATTTCAAAAAGAGCTCTTGCAGTCTCATTCTGCTTCACCAAGGTCAGTGTCTGTCCTGAAACCCCAGGACACGCAGAGAGGTCAAATCTTATTCAACCGCAAGTCAATTGAAGTTCCGGAGACAAGACTTCACCTTCACCCTTATTTTGACATTAAATAACATTCTTCCTGTTTACATGACTGAAAAGAAAACAAATGTCATTATCTGCTCTCTAATGTGTTAGCTGTGTTTTTAATACCATATTTTAATACCATATTTTTCATGTGTCCTGTGGGAACACTCTAACTGTCATGTCTGGAACCTCCATTTCTCAGTGCATTCCAAGAAGGTCCTCAAAGAACATCTTTATTATTATCCAGTTTATCTCTGAAGAGTGTTCATTAATCTATTTATATTAAAAGGCAATTTCATAAATACGTGTGCTAAGGCACCTTGTAGCTTACATAATTTGTTTCAAACAAAGATTTGTGTTACTTCTTTTCATACAAACAAGCATACATAATTTATCTTTCACATATATATTGTAAACAAACTCATTAATAATTTTATCACATGCTCTGGTATTTCCCACATGAACAGAAGTGATTTGCTACAGCCCAAGTTAACCACAAAGTTAAAATCTTATACATTTAAATTTTTTCACCTTAGGTTACTTACAGTCACTTAGACTATTATTTTTAACTTTTAATAGTCTGGATTTTTGCCAGTAGAAAGAGCCTTTTTAATTTTTAAATATTACTCTGTTTGATCAGCTGAAGAAGAAGTTCCACTTTTCTTTAGGATATCCTATTTTTTAATACCTTTTGTTGTTGACATTAAGTTGAGGCAAGTGATAAGCCAGGGACACTGATTTCATCGGAACCATAATTATATGGGACAAGGTACTGTACACAGGCCACCTTCGAGTCTTCAATTATCAATCTATTGCTGCAACATTTTGGTTGAATAGACAGCATTGAGAAAACAGATACCCATCTCCAGGAATTATTTTAAAATAAGTATTTTCCATGTATTCTTTTAAAAAAATCAGTATCATGCTAACTTTTGGAAAAACTTGCAGTTTAGTCTTTTCATCATGGATTTCATCATGGACAGATTCACAACAGCAAGGAGAGTTTTGAGAACCTTGTGACTGAAATTATCTTCATTTTTTTGGCAGCTCTTATGGGTATGCAATGTACGAAATCAACATTAAAAGTGGCCTTCATTATGAGCTTAAGTGGATTTGAGACTGTGCCAGGAACCCTGCCCACTAATAGCTTGTTCCAGCAATGGAATAAACAGTTCTGTAGCAAGTCCTTCAGATAGATTGCTTCTCCAGATGGGATACTCAGATTTGTCCTTGCTGATTTTGTTGTCTATATCAGTTCACTGCTGCCTTGGCATGATAGAAGGACTTGTTTTTCTGTGTTTCGAGACCTAGAAGACAGTGAACAGAGAAGTAGTCACAAGAATCAGTTCATAACAGCAAAACAACTTCCTTAATATCATTGTGGCAATAGTGGAAGTAAAATGACAAAAAGGAAAAAAATCTGAAGGATATTGGAAGCTGGGAATACAGTCTGCAATGACTGATCAAAATGCAGAGAGACCAGTGACGAGAGGGAACTGTTGGCTTACTCTGTCCTAGTATGGAGAAACTCTACTTCTTGGAGCATGTGTTTCTAACACAGTTACAGTATATCAAATTGCTCTTTGTCACTCAACCATCATTGAGGCAGGAATTAAGAATGAAGTTTAGAATTTGGCCCTTGATTGATATGATGGCTTGGCTGGGATTTGAATTACTGTATCTCTTTGCCGGTCCCAAATCGACCCAAAATATGTTCCAAGGAAAAATGATCCTACTCTTACCTCATTCTGAAGCCCAGTTCTGCTTTTTTCCCCCTAGTCACTCAAAAAATATGAATATGCTTGCTTCAAGATCTACTCCATAATTTTCTGGAGTGTGAATTTTAGAATCCATTTACTTCCACTGTGCTTATCCTTATATGTCCTGCATGTGATGGGAGCCTGGTGTCTGCGCATTTCTGAAGTAAACAGAAATTTATAGTACTTGTGTCTTTACACACATATGGAAGATTTTGCAGAATCAGGTCCTGTGATACTTATTTATGTACTCCTTGTGCTCTCATACTGCATTCCAAGCAGATGGATAGATAAAATCCTTATTTGGATCCTGGAGGTAGTCTCAATGTCCCACAGGAAGAGTCTGCAGACACATGATCACCATAAAGCTGAGGGCTGCACATCCAGGAAGAATGCAAATTCCACAAGAAGATGATCTTTCCCTGTCTATAAAAATTCTTTAATTAATGCATAATGCATAATTCCAAAGGGCTTTTCAGACTTCCCAAGGCCAGGTGTATGCAACACTAAGAATCATAACAGACCTCAGATATTCTCACAATGTTTTGTGATAGGTATCTGACATATTTGAAACCTGACAGCTATCAGGGTCTCATTGCTAGAACCAGAAGAGATCATTAATGACTGTGGGTTTATTACTGGACCCATCAGCCTTATATTATATATTCTGCCTTCTTTATTCCTCCAGTCAACAACAAAAAGAAAGTAAACGAAACCTGACTGCATGTGTACAGAGGCTGAAACCCTCCCCAGGACTGCTGCAGTACCATGCCACTGACAGCCTGTGAAAAGGGTCAGGTTTCATCTGAGCCAGTTAATCTGAAACTTGGCCTGTGATAGCTCCCAAGCTGGGCTCCAAGTCACTATAACAATACACAAATAACAATAACCCTGATTTGTTCCTTGCCACAATTAGTATTTGTCAGTCTGGAATTAGTCAGATAGTGCAAAAGTCTGTTTGCCTTGCTGAGCATCGGCTGATTGTATTTAAGATGACTTTTCACCACACAGTCCCTCGTATAGAGTTCCCTGCATTATTTGCTCAACAGTCCTCTTAGAGAATAGGAATGTTCCTTCAGACTTTAGAATATTATGAGGATAAAGTCCAGTAATTACTGTGAGGGTTGCTTGGACATAACTGTATGCAATGTGATTTTTGGTTTTTCTTTCACATTTTGTCTTCCCCTCTAGAAGGAAACACCTGCTATTTTTTCAGCTTGTATTTCATTGCTTCATATTGAAGTCATGGTAACTCAAGTAATGAGAAGCAGCCATGAAAAGATAAGAAGGATAAAACCTGAATTCTGACACATATCTTTTTAAAAATTCTTTTTCAGATAGTATGTTGTATCTGTTTTTCAATTGCTGATTCACACCAAGCCCTGCATCACCTCTGTGCATTCTGTTGCTTCTCATTGTGTTGTTCTCAACCATTCCCTTTGCTGTCTTCTTTCAATGTGTGCTGGTATTTGTAGTGAAAATCAGTTCATGCTGTGAAATGAAGAATGATTCTGCTAGCCCCAAAGGAGCAGACAGCTCTTCAAATTTGAGTTTAAGGAATTTCAGACAAATGTGTCATTTTGCCCCAGAGACGCTTGAGAGAGCTTTCAAGGCCATTCTTGAAAAGTGTGAAAACAGAAGCAAATGTGAATGTCATAAGAGAGAGAGGTTTGCCGAAGAAAAATATATTCTTCCTGATATTATGCTGGCTTTTGGGCTTCTAATAGTTATCAGCTTGAAGTGTCCTCAGACTCAAAGCTCTTAGCCTTTGTAAAAGGGAGAAAAACTCATCAAGCTACCCTTTTAATGGAAAAATCGAGGCTTCAGCTGTCCCACAGCCAAATATTTAATTTAACATAGTGAGACCTATAAAGCCAGAATATTGCATGCATTTCTCATTTGATGGGAGTTTTGCCAGAGATTCAGAAACATGAAGTTTGTCCCTTGGTTTATCTTTAAGATGTGTTATTTTAGGATGTGTGAAAAAGACTGATGGTTTCACAAACCCTGAAGTAACAGGTTTAATGTCATATACTAACAAGTGTTGTTTCACTTAATAAATCTATTGAAGTTTCTATTAATTTTTTCCTGAAACCTGATTGTAAGGAGCAGTTTTCTTATTTTCCTTACTGTAACACTGGGTTAGGTGAGCTCTTCTGTGGGTGGTTTATCTACACTTTCAATTGCTAAACAGAGCTCAACAGTGATATCTTCAGGCGATGTGTTCTATCAGAAACGGGATCACAAAATTCCTTTTCTCTCATGTTGCCTGCCATAATTCACCCAGAGTCACAAAGATGAAAAGACAAAGTAGTCTGTAAAATTACCTTATTGAAGTAGTTTGTAAGGACAGAAATGTAGTCTCATTAAATTTGTCACAGAGAGTTTCTTTCCCATTTCCAGCTTTGATAAAACAGTCAGATTTCGTAAAAGTGGCACTTCTGTGGTTCTGCTAAGATTCCTCAGTTGCTGGTTTTTTTTTTTTTTTTGGCTTTCTGCTATATCACATATCTGCCATATGTGAAATATTTGGTGTCCCAATGAGCCCACTAGTTTGGAAATGGGATATAAAGTTCTTCAGACCCTGACTCTCTATGTCTATGAATCCACTTTTGTAACCAAATGTTGCTACATGACAGCCTTTCAGTGACCTGCATGAAAGAGGTGGCTTAAGTCAGAACCACAACTAGTTGGCTGATAACAGTGTTGCATCAACCATTAGAATGCCATTTAGCAGAATGCCCAGCTGAGAACTTAATGCCAAACAGAAAGGTCAACTTCTGTTTCACTCTCTATACTCTTTATAAGCAAAATGCCAATTGCAATGAAAGGTCGCAGAGCATTTCCAACCTGGTGTTTCTTTGAGGTGAGAGTGGCTGCTAATGAGGCATATTTCATTGGTTCTGTATCACTCAGAAAATGGTTATAAAGCAGTTTGGATTTACATGGATGTATTGTCAAATCTAGATCTGTTTCTGAAGCCTTCAACTACTTAAATCTGTGACAAGATCAATTCAATTTGTACTGATGGTTTAGGGGTGCTTTACGGAGAGCAATACAGTTTGCTGGTATGACCAATATGTTCTAGTGAGCAGAAGTTTTGTGTTACTGATGCTTGGAAACAAAATAAAGAAAGAGCTTGCCTGTTTCAAGAGCCTTTTTTTTTTTCCGAGCAGTGAAGGATGAGTGTGTCATTATATAAGTAACAGGAGTATGTGAGTATTTCACAAATTTGTTTGGTACTGTAGAGGTGAATTTCTTATCTCCATGGTAGAAGATTATTCCCAATGAGTGACAATGTTCACTGCAAAGTGCTGTTGTCATTCACACTTATTTATATGGCAGATTTTGTTGACTTTCTTGTTCAGCTTTCTTTAACAAGCCTTAAACACTGCTCAGAGTTGTCAAAGGAGACTAATGATAATAAATAATACTGAATTGATAGCAGGAATACGTAAAAATGAAATTAGAAATGCATTAGAAGATTTTGAAGGATTTATATTCAGTTTTTAAATGAAAAATCAGACCTTAAAGATTAGTAATATTTCTGGGTAATAGTTAATGGGCAAATGCAAGAAGGCTTGTGGAGATGTTATTGCTTGTTGAGACATTTCTAGTCTCATACAGCTTATTTAAGGAGTGGAAAATTCATGTTAGTGACTAAACCTTCATTTGTTCTTTCCAAGCTTAAATCAGGAATTTTACTGAATTCTTCTCTTCATAAACCTTGGGCTTGCTCCCAAGTCCAATAGCAAATTAATACACAACTAGCTTGCTGTGAACTGAGTACAAACAATTCTGTGTTGGATCCAGGAATACACAGAGTTCCTGAAGGATATATATTTTTTGTGTGTGTGTGTTTGTTCATTAGGAGAAGGCACTGTTATTGCATATATACCACAGCAACCCCAGGCTGCCTGAAGAAGGGACATGTCAGCTTTACTGCTTGATTTGGAAAAAGGTTGGGAAGGGATTCTGCGAGAATCATCTACCCTGTTTAGTAATACAGGCTGGTGTATCTTGTGAGTACCTTGCTAGGCATGTAATTCCTGCTGCATTTTCATTGTTCCCCTCATAAGAATGGCCTTGAACATGGGAAGGAGGAAATGGATGATTGCTTGCTTTTTTCCGGAATAGGATAAAAATGTTTTCTAATGTTTAAAATACATATAGGAACACATTTATAACCAGCTCCAGCCTCACAAGCTACAGCTAGCTCAGTTTTCTGAGGTTTTCAAATGCTTCAGCTGTACTGTTTTCGATTACAGGCTATACCTGTGCAAGTAGAATGTACAGTGGGTGAAACCTTATACTTCTAATATGAATTGCATGCACTGACTAGATAGTGCCATTGAATCAGTGACAGTAGAGGGGAAAATGAGCAGAAGAAGCTTGGCAAAACAACACTACATCTTGCAGAACCACAACTCTGGTACAGCCTTTCTGTCTTGCTTATCAATGAATGGCAATTGTGTCTTACTCTTCAAACATTGATGCTAAAAATACACTTTGTCTTTCTTGCTCTTAAATGCTGTAATAATTCACTGGAGCTCACATGTGAGAACTATTTTTTAGGAAGCCAATTTTGCATGCTGAATAGTTCAAATACTGTGGACTTTTCTGCTAATCTTCATTCCTTTAAAGTAGATTCTGCTTCACTAGAGTCAAGGTTAGAGGAAGCTTGCAGGATGGATTTTAAGGAGGGGAATGAAGAAGAGGATCTGGTGTAGTAACACAGCTTCCCTGTGGACCTCAGATAATCATGCATGGAACAAGATGTGCCCTATTTTCTATGCCTTGTTTTCAATGTCCTGTTTTCTCTCTTCACATGCCACTTATAAGGGCAGCATTTCTTCCTTAAAAACTGGCGTAGCTACGGTTTGTGCTGATCCTCTGTCTGGGATATTAAACTGCCTGGACATTTTATTTTTGTGTAGAGTGGTTTGATTACTGAAATTCCTTTATTGTCAAAATGTCTCAGCATGACATGAACCTCTGTTAGCCCCTTGTCTCCTAATGTATGTAACAACCTTTATTAGTGTTGTAATGTCTTTGGTTCCCGTCTCAAATGTAATGGAATTGCCTGCCAGATGCTTGATAGGGCTGCAGAATGTCCTGGTATGTTCTCTAGGTGCTGCTGTCTTTATTAAATTGAAAGTCCATTCCAGTTGTTCAGTAACGATCTCTTTTGTATTATTGTTTCCTCCTGCTGCTTGCAGGCACCTGGCTTTTGTTTCTGACAAATCTCTCTTCCCTTTCTTCATTTATAAATTAATCTTTTCATTCTTCTTCATTTCATTTTATCCTTTTTTTTTCTGCATTCCTGTCCTGCAATGTGATAAATGTATATACTTCAAAATCCTCAGTACTCCATGGAAAGGTCTGAGCAGCTTCCTGTTTTGTTTATAGTCCTTAGTTTTTGTTTTGCTTTCACTTGTTTTTAAAATCTAGTTAATGAAAATCCATCTACTGAAGTTTTTAATACCTTTTAAAATTATTTCTTTTATGTTTGGAACACCATTTAGAGTATTTACTAGGACTGGATTTCTCTTCTATCTTTTTTCTTTCCTTTCACAGTTTCACAAGCAGGGACCGCTGCTGCACATAGGTCTGTGGACTGCCTTTGTTTCTCACAAAATTTTTGTTATGAGGGCCCGTACCTACAATATAACCACAGTTTCTGTCAGCAATCCAGATCATTAATAATATGGATAATGACAAAATGCATAGAGCTTGGTGCAGTTATTGCTTGTTATGAGTTCCTCTTTTGCAATTTCTGTCTTTGTCTACATGTTGCTGAAAAATGTCATCAGTGTAAGGTTATAGTTCCCAAGTAGCATATACTTTCTTCTAAAATGTCAAATTCAGCAAGAACTACACCTATGTAAATCAGGAAACAAACTAAAGTTTAGATACTTTCAGACACAAACTCTCGACAACCAGGAGATATAGTGAAAATATTCTAAGTGAATCTTAGCTCTCTTCCTGGAGGCAGCAACAGTTACTGGGAGTACCCAGGTAGTGTCTCATTTGTCCATAGCAGCGTACCTCTGGTAAGTGAAGATGTAATAAATGATGCAAATTTTAGCTGGAGAGGGCAGTCAGAGCCATGGCCGTGCCACATGGAGGTGTGTGAGTCCTGTATGTCTTGATTATGGACACACATTCACACTACCATTGCTGTCTTCCAGATTGCCAGTAGCATTCTTACTGTGCTCTGTCTCTGAGTGGGAAATCACACCTTGTTCTGCAGTCAGGGCCCAGGAACATAACAACTGGGATTTGGAGAGTCATTGTGGGCTTCTATAATTTGTGCTGTATTTTGCCTCATGATATGAACAATCACCCTCATGTGTTTTCAAAGACTTTGTGCAAATTGCTGCATTTTCAGACAAATCAATCCCTTTTCCATTGATTGAAAAAACTAGCAGTGCTCCATTTCAAGAAAACGTGATATTTGCCCAAGATATTTATTGAAGAAATAAAAATCAAGGAAAACAACTGAACATGCTTGGGAAAACACAATGCTTGCAGGCCATGCTCAGAGGTCAACATACTGTATGCACACAACAGGCATTCCGGAGCAGCAGAACCTCTCTTGCTCCCTTAAACCTGCTTAATCCTTCTGGCTAAGGGATTAAGTACAAAACAATGCAGAGGTATAAACTATGCCTTTAATAGTGGTCTCACCACTGCTTCCTGCAAGGGACAGGGCATTCACAAAGACAGGCTATTGTGGAAGTCTAGCAGGGCTCTTTTGTCATGGCACACCACATTCATGGCTCTTTTTGATGCTGAGACTAAGCTTGGCATTCAAAGAGGATAGGGAGTGGGCGGATATTTCCTTACACAGGTAGTTGCTATGTGGCTTTGGGACAATGTCTTTCAGAAACATGAAAGCCCTTGCCATCATTCTGCTTTCTGACATATAGCACTTCTCTGCGTTTTGGAGCACAATACTATTATTTTACAAGATACCCCCATCATCCTTCTTTCTTCATCCCAGCCTGAACTAAACGTGAACAGAAAGTCAGTGCTGCTTTTCCATCCAACTTGTTCGGTATTGGGAGCTGTTAAAGGCTCTGCAGAAGCAGGCTGGGCGGGGTGAAGTAGCACCCTGGGCTGCATCCTTGCAAGTGGTTTTTTGGGGACACAAAGATGGGAAGTGCTGGTGGCCCACTCTTGGTGCTGGTGTCATGGTGTCAGATGTGACTGCAGAGAACAGTAAATCCAGTGGAGATGCAGTTTCAGCACAGAGCTCCCAACAAATGGGCACACATTTTTCCACCTTCAAGTACGTTGCATCTCTGTCTGCCTTCTCTTTTTGTGCTGTCCAAATGTGAGTGAATACTGAACATCATTTATCTCAGCAATCAACAGGAGGCTGACATCATGTAGTGCTAACATCTAAGGAAATCTTCCCAGTCTTCAAGCAAATTTTGTATTTCCTTTTTTTGTCAAATTGCAACATTTTTGATTTTCTGCTGGGAGAAAGGACTAGGCGACAACATGCTGAGAAAAATTTTTAAAAAAACCTGAAAAGCAGGGGAGAAAGAGTAAAATAAAGATTCAGAGACCAGATAAGAGCTAGGCAAAATTGTAAAATGTGTCTTCATCTTCGGGAATAGCTGATAGATCAGTTGGAATAGTCAGTGGAGTGCTGGCAGTTGGTGCCAGATGGAAGCTCCAACTAGGTCCTTTGTAAAATGCAACAGATTGTCACAGTATCTTTTAAGGGTTCAAGAGTGTTTCAATGGTAGATGGGTGCTATGTAACCCTGAGGGAAAACTTGCAGTAGCTTGGTCTATAGGGTCATTCACAGCTCTGTGTGCCCAATTAAATGATGAAGCACATGTGGAGCACAGATGTTCACTTGGTTTCCTTTGACAGAAATTTAGCATGCAAGCACCAAAATCACTCAGAAACTGAGATCAGTGACAGGCAAATGGTCACAGATGGCAGGAAGGTGGCAGAGCTGAATCAAAGCTATGCCTGAGCTGAAGCTGAAACACTAATGTAGGTGCACCTTAAGAAAGCATGCAAATTTTGGAGTTCTTTGAAGAACAGATTTTTAATAGAAAAAGCTTCAACAACTAAGCCATGACAGGTGCTCCAGTATCCCCTTTCTAGCCACTAAAGATGATCACTACTTTTTACTGACTATGCTGAAAAATTTCAGCTTGCTGCCTTTCTGTTCTCTCCTGCTTTTTTGTGGTATTCATTATACCTCATTTTTATAGCACTCCAGACTGCAAACTGCAGTCTGAGATGTCTTTGTCCTGACCAAATGCAGGAGAGGGGAAGCACAAAATTTGATGTCTGATCTGCAGCATGAGAGCACAATGGTAATCTCAGTCCTGCTGGTTTGTGACACATTCAGCTGAATTGATACAGGCTCCCTCTGATTTATCATCAAAGTAGCAATGAAAATTCAGCTGACAACACATACTTTGTATTTCTCTCTGGGTTTTACAAGGCTACTTCTGCAGTAGTTACTTTCACACCAAATTAAAGTAACTTGTGAAGACATAGCTTTAACAAGTGGAGCTTTTTGAGTGTTTTATCATTTATGTCTGCTCAAAATCACTCTACTTTGTTTCTGCTCTGGAAAGAGATGGCCAGGTGTCCAGACCTCTCACAGCTCCCATGAGCCTTTCTTGTGCTTCCAGCCCATTCCTCAGCCTCAATGAGATGCTGAACAATGTGCACGGCTTCTTTTTCCCTGGAAACACAGAGACATTTTGCAGCAGATGGGTGAAGCTGTCCTGCTACAGCTGTGGGACTTTCATATGACAGCTGGGATCATCTTTTATGGCTAAGGAATCATGGAAAGACATAATGTAGTCCTTCCATCAAGTAATACGACTCACACATGCTTTCTGCAGAAGTTCACCCCTGTAGCATGACTCCAGCTATGTGTTTCATATATTGGCTGTCTTAGCATAAGGAATTTATGAATTTTGAACTCTATTTGAACATCTCTGTTTGTTTTGTTTGAAAATAGGCTTTAAGATTTGGAATAATGTAGGAAACCTTTGTTAGAAGGCTTCCTTGTTTAGAAATGGATGGAGGGGGAAAATAGGAGAAAGTTGTCTTGTGGGCAAATAAACCAATATATTCAGGGTTGTAATTGTCTAATTTTTAAAAAAGAGATTTAAACTTTTAATATGTATTTATAGGTATTAACACTGGAAGAGGATGTATTAGAAAAAGGAAAGTATTTCCTCATATATACACAGGATACAATTATATCTCTGCCTAGGCTATGTTTCTGCAACAAGTTTGAAACAATTGGCAAAGTCTCTCCCCATCTCTATCCCAGAAGTCTCTCATGCCAGAAATGTCTAGAACAGCAAGACTTTTAAAGCTGTGTTCTCATGTGGTATGATCAGACTGTTGAGTTGTATGTTTACTTTGAGAATATACTGTGCTGAGTTTACATTAGGATCATCAGGGAAGTTTTCCCAGGAATATCAGTCAAAATCCTTGCTTTTCCTTTGTCAATAGTACACAGGATCACATTAAACCATTGAGAATTAGAACTTTTCTCTGGATGGCCTGCACAGTTACAATTGCTGACAGCAGAAAACTTTTTTTTACTTTAAAGCATTTTCTCTCTGCCTTTTTTAAATTCTAGAATAAGCTGTGTTTTTTCTTCATGTTCAACCACAAATTGAATCAAAGGATTCTAGTAATGCTTGTCCTCATTATGCTGGGTAGGTCTCCTCTTGTTGCATTTACAAAACCCTGGAGACATTTATGTTGTGATTCTTCCTAGAAAAAGATATATATGAAAAACCTAGGAGGTGTTCTGTTGATAATTGTCATCATAAAGACATATCTAGCCAACACTTTCAGAAGCAGGCCTTTAAATTAGATGGGCTGAATCCTAAAACTGGGGATTAGTCCTTCAGCTGATACTGTTGCTGATCTAGAAGATAGTATTGTGTTGTACAGGCAGCGGGCAGGTTGATTTTATTTGTCTTTTTTTTTTTTGAGCTCTACCACTGGCCTCTTGTACAACCACAGGAGACTTACTTTACTATGTCTACTTCTATTTCCCTTAAATTCCTTCCTTTCTTTAGGCTGTAGTATCTTCAGGGCTGGAATTGTTTCTGGGACTCAACAGCAGTTTGCATACTCAGGTCTTGTCTTCTGCTTGGTCCTCCAGTGACCTACATTATCAACAGAGCCACCTGGACAGTGCTGTTTGCAAACAGGTTTTACTCAGCAAGCACCTCCAATCTTGCAACATGTCTGGCAAAGACTGCTGAATATCCTAAAGCTTCTTACCACGTACTGTTTCCTCATCTGATGCAGTCTGTTGAGGAATCAATTTAGTGCGGGTGGCTCAGTGTGCAGCTGCCGTGTGAGCTGCAGGTTGAGCTCTGGGTGGTGGGAGCCTGAGGCAAGAGGCCATGAACTGGTGCTGACCCTCTGCATAACAAGGGGCCCAGGGACCCGTGGCCCAGCCCGGTCACCGGACACTCCATGGAGCTGGTGTCCCCAGACTTTTGTGTGCACAGTCTGTGAGGGTATAAAAAGCCAGGGTTTCCTTTGTTTGGGGTCCCTCCCCAGCTTGAGCTGTCACTTTATGGTTGTGCCGTGATTAAGTTATTTCAGGGACTGAGATATCTGACACTCTGGTCTGGGAAACCTAAGGCTGAGTTAGTAAGGAAAGCTGATCTGACTCACTGTATGAGCGTGGGGTGTTGCGCTGTTGCTGGGGTTTTAGTCCCAGCTCAGGTGTTGTGAGTGTGACTGCCAGAGTGGCTCCCAGATGGTCAGACAGGGAGGTTTCCTGAACACAGTCTGTTCTCCAGCTCTTTCTCTTGCTAGAGGCAACCTGTTGTCCTCTCTTGGACTCATCAGACAAAACATTCCTGAAAGTTTCAGAATAACCACCTTTAAAAAACTAGCTTTGAAACCATTTTCAAATTCCTGCTCAAATGGTATTGCTTCCCATAAGGGGCGAACTCCCAAACAAGATAAATAAGTATGCAGTTTGTAAAAGGGCTCTGTTTCAGCAAATTATTTATGAAAGCATTAATAAAGCTCAGCTAACATCTTCACTTGGGCTTATAAATTGCTTTCTGACTGCATAATAATGTACATTTTTCTATTGACAAATCAAACATCCCTGGTTCTTTCCCCTTAGGTTGCATTTTCTTTAATAATGCTTTCAGATGTCAGCTGAGCTAAGTTTTCAGGTAGGTACAATGACACAGTGGTGTACTACAGTAAATTCCCCAAGCTTGCACTCTGTGTCTTCAGTACATTGGATGCAATGAACCTTGGGGGCCTTTATTTTTATGATAGCAATAAATTCACCTAGTGAGATGAAGACTTATTTTACAGCTCATCCTTTTGATGATAGTAGCCTGGTATAGTGCAAAGCCAGTGAAACTAGACATGCCTAAGTAGTACAAAGTTTGAAAAAGGAGAAAAAAATAATGTGATTGCTGTGGAAAGAAACCAAGCTTTTCACCTGTCCAAAAGCTTCAGAGGAAAAGGGCTTTAACTATATGACCACTCTTTGGACTCTGAATCTGGCAAAGGAGAGTACCAAAGGACAGGAATCAAAGCCCTCACAAGCTAAAAGTGTATCTTGTATGAGCTCCAGTGTAGCATTAGGGTTCTTTTGAGCACTCTCCATCAAGGATTAAGGCCCTGATTAAAGAAAATGACAGATAAGCAAAAGTGTCTCCCAGCCTTCTTAGCAAAATGTGACTTGCTGAGATGAGACCTAAGGTCAGGTTTGCTGTCACAACACTTATCTTAGTTATCCATTATGGAATTTCTTTGGGCCAGGGGAGATCAAATCTAAACCACTTTATTGGCTTAGGTCTTTATAGGATTTTCATTTTGTGCTCTCTTTTTAGCCATAGAATTAGGCTTCAACCAACAAAATTAAAAAGAAAAAAATTCTCTTGTAAGTGAGGATTTTCTTTTCTGGTAGAAAAAAAATACCCATCTAATGAGAAACATTTCTATGCTGATTATTAATTGAACACATTTTTTGACAGCTAGGTTATATGCCATGTCAATAGTGAATATGTGAGTGTCACCTTTATCTAAATATGGTACTGTCAGTTTGCCTCCAAAAAAAGTAGGAAGTATGGGAAACAGCAGATTGACTACTTTAAAAGCTCGTAGACAGGGTAAACCATTTGCAGAAATCTAAGATCCAAAAGTAATTATGGTTTCAGTCAGAGTTTCTGTTACAGGCAGGATTTCATCAACATTTCTTCTTCATAAATAATGATTTGAATTATTATTCTTGCAAATTGTCTAAGTTATACCTAGCAGATTTCATGGAAATATGGCCCCTTTTGCACCAGGTCTATGGATGTTAAATATCAGAAGAACTCTTCAGATTCCAGAATCTTTTGTGTCACTAGGTGCATTTAAGGGATTTATTGAAAGAGAAGATGGGGTCTGGGAAAGGCAGGTAGCTTATATTACTGGATGCCATACTGTCCTGAGCCTATTTCTCCATCGCTTTGACTCTTGGAAAAGATACTTAATTCTTTTGTCCTTCACTCTCTGTCTGCAGTCAGGTTTGATTTATGTAATGAATGCATAGTACAATATGAATGTGTTAGCAGTGTTGAAAACTGAAGAATTACTTGTAGAACTGCAAGTTCTGCTCTCTCAAGTCTGTGGAGAATGAACGTAATTGTGGATGTAGATAAGGCATTCGTACAAGTTTTAACTTGCAACACATCTGTAACTGAGGTACCAGGACACATACTGTCTTGTATCATTAGCATGTTACAAGAATGCTATTTTTAAAGGATTAATTCCCTAGATTAAACAATGCAGAAGATAAGTCTTTACCACAACAAATGGCAAATTCATTACAGAAAGAGCCTGAAGAGCAATGTCTGTTTAGCTGAACCAAAAATAGACTGAGAAGAGACTTTATTGCAAGACATCAGTACTTTCAAAAGTCAAAATTACTAAATAATAATGTCCTCATTAATCTAGCAGGGAAAGACATGAAGAAAATGAATAGCTGGATTTTTCATCCAAAGAAATTAAAATTAAGAATCAGTGCCTCATTTCTAAGAGTGAGATTGATTAATCATTGGAACAAATATTAAGGGATATGGAGTCCTTATTTCTTGAAGCCTCCGAATAAAGATAGAGCAATACAAAATATATTTTTAGAAGATATATTTCAATAAAAAAGAAAAAAAATGCCAGCTCAATACACAGGTGATGGTAAAATCTTAGGGCATGTATTACACAGAAGGTCAGACAAGGGGATCTGATAGCCATTTCTGGTGTTAAATGTCTGAATGAAAGCAGACCAAGGGAGAAAACTGATTCTCAGTGTTTTCAAACCCTGAATAAATTGTTAACATTTATCACCCTGCCTGTGCTTTCAGCTTTATGCTTGTGCAACACAAAAACACAAAATCCAGAACACTCAAACTGCAGTTGCGTTATATGGATGGCAGGCAAAGTTTTATCATCTAGATCTAGGCTGCTGTTGTACCTTGGAAAAAATATGTCTGCTCTGGCAAACACTGGATCTCATCTGCTTTATGCAAAAAAGAACAAGGAGGAAGAAAATATATACACATAAATGCACTCCCTATCTGATAAGAAATTTGCTTGTGTCTTACACAAAAAACAGAACTGCCTGCATATTCATGAGGTAGGTACATTCAAGCCCCTATAGACTTGGAATTTGATTAACATGCAGTTTGTGTATCACTTGATGGAAATTGACATTCCCTAGAAATTAAATGTGAAAAACCATTATCTGGAGACCCCGCACATCCATATGCATTATTGAGCAAATATACAGGTGGACAGGTCATGTAGGGAAAGACTTTGTTTGAAGTTGTCCAAGGGTATCTAAAGGAGAGGAATGACATAGTGGTTTTGGCACTGAGCATTGGAAGATTACACTAATGGAAGTTTTATCAAGTTGTATCCTTGCAAGAGGTGCAATGGGATGGTAGAACAGCAGCAGCTTCACTGATTGATCAGCTATACCTGAGCTAGACTTTGGTAAAGTTCAGCACAACATTACAGGGTGAATTCCTTGAAAAAGGTCTAATAATATACAGTAGGCAATTTTAAGGGGAGGATACTGATAAATTTCTAGGAATGAGTCATAAATAGACCTGATGCAAGAAAGTGAAGAATAGAGAGATCAGAAGTGAGGCACTGGTTTGTACTAGGACTGAATTTCTAGAAAATCACATACTTATGTGTAAGCTGAACTTTATGTGTAGTACCTGGAAATCTGTGGTGAAATACATGCTTAGAAAACAGGGATAGGTTTATGGATGTGTTTAAATACTGAGAAAAGCTGTAGTCTGACAAGTAAAAGATTTAAATACTGGGCTGTTTGTGTGAGATAGTGATGGTTATGTCTCCTTTAAAAAGCAAACCTTATATAAAAATTGAGCTCCTTCAGAGACTAAAATAATAATGCCAGTTACATATCTTGTACTTTGGTTATTGAGTTTTAGTATTTTCTGGGGGAATACAATGAATTTTGTCCATTTGATGACCAATGAGGGATGCCAACAATTTGAGACACTTGTCATTTCTATAGCAGTATAACTTTTGTGATTCACGTCCTTCTCAGTGCTCAGATATTTGTGTGAGTGGTTGAGTGTCAAGAACTTGGGTGAAAATTCCCTTGTTTTTTTTTTTTTTTTTTCTTTCTGGTCACAGTGACATTTTGCTAAAGTCATTGGTGGTGTCAAGAGCTCTGTAAGAACTTAGAAGAAGAGAAAAGGTTTGTCCTTGTACTTTTGTCACTGCTTTTCTCAGGAAAATTTCACCCTGCTAGCTTAGTTTTAATTTCATTTAGCTCTGCTTATTTGCATTGAAATGTTTCTGGCTCAAAAAGAGGAACTCTCAGATGCACTGGTACAAATGTATATTTCTTTTCATGGCCTGGTCTAAAGTGCATTTGAAAAAAAAAGTCATAGCAGGTAGCACTATGTCTTTTAAAATTAAAAGGTTAGGTCAGAGGGAGTGTTTTGTCTTTATTCAATTTTATAAGGTTTTTCCAATAAGGTCCTTTTCATCTCGGAGCAGTACAAGAGGGCTGGAGGGAACCTGGCAGAAAGCTGGAAAATGTTCATCCAGTGATTTCAAATGTCTTTCTAGAAGCAAGTAAACATACCACAAAGGGAAATGTACCCCACTGTTAGAAATGCTGTGAGCAAAGGGCAAGAGAGGGATCACCATCCAAGGCAAGCAAGACACTTCAGAGGGCAGGCAGCAGGTGACTGGTCAGCATGATTGAAAAAATTGGTTTAATAGAGGCAAGATATACAAAACAAAAAAATTAACAGCTCAACTACTTGGAGATTTACTCAGCATGCAGCACCACAACAGAATGGGGTTTAATTCCCTGTATTTACAGAGGGACCACAATTCTGGTCTTAAATTTTTAAGAACACATTAATGTTTTAATGCAGGTGAAAATGTACAGCTGCCTGAGATGAAATCCCCAATGCACAGAGCAAAATAATTTTAATCTCCTGCAAACAAAACAGAACAAAAGCTAGCAAGATTATTTCTTTTTTTTTCTCTCTCTCCCTCCCCTCTTTTTTTCTTACTAAGCAGGGAGTACATAGTGAATAACAAGAAGTGTTTAAATCATGCATATTGTTTTCTGTGTTGTCTCAAGCATCAATTTTATAAATGCATATGGCATGAATGTCAAAAAGTGCAACTGGATGTTTTTTCCCTGAGATTTTGACTATTCCATGTTAGAAGGCGTATTAATATGTACACTGTGACTTCCAGACTGCAACCTTTCAAGCAAGAGGGCAGTCTAATGAACTGCTTTTCAGCCAAGTTCTGCCTTGAGTAGTTATTAATCTGCTGTGTGCTACTGGTCCTGTGCTGGTTCTGCATATGTGTTTGTGCAGCCATTCTGTGAACTGGGCTGGAAAACTGGGTCACTTGCAAAAGAGTAAAACTAATAACAGTATAATGATTATTTTCACCTAGGTTATCTATCAGCTGGACCAGACTTCCTGCTTCATTGTAACTTGGTTACATAAATGTTTTTAGCAACATTACCTTAAGGATAATTCAGGGACAAGAAGAAAAGCAGAGGTTACTGGAGCCAGCTTAAACAACACTGCTATTTGGCTGGCCAACCCAACCTAGAAAACCTGCTCTTACTACTAATCCTTTGTGAAAGTTTACATCTGTCCACCAGAAAACATTAAAATATCTAGTACGAAAAAAAAAGAAATTGGAAAACTTTAAGCTGAGTGCTGAGGAAGCTTCATGCTAATACTGCTATGTAGTGTTTATAGCAGATGGGAGGCAGCTGAGCTGTGATGGAGCATCACTCATGGTAGCCGTGTTGGCCAGCATTTGCAGATTCAAGTGGGAGCGACAGGTCTGTACAGTGATGTCTTCTCATTGCAGCCATTGTTGGTAATCTTTCCAGCTGAAGGCAGCTGCTGCAACAGAGCCAGGCAGGTCTTAGCCATCAACCATTTAAGACAATGACAACTCCAATGTTGAATGTGCCACCTGAGTCACCCTTAGTAAAACTGTAGTTCACCCTGTTAATAGAGCAAATGTAAATGTATTGGAAATAACATACAGATGTGACAGCAGTAGGTGATCTGTCAGTTGTGAGTGATAGAAGTCTTCATGGGACATGGTGTTCCTGAGCCATTGATTCAGTCCTCTTTTCCTTCTACATGGCCTAATGGGAATACAGAACCATCACTCTGAAAATTTGGTCTCACATGCAGACTTGCTGCACAGCTTGCCACAGGAGTCAGATCTTTAAAACACAGCTGATATTGCAGGGACTTGAGCCACAGACATTTTGGCAAAGGGCTCTGTTTTTACATCATCAGTAACTTTGTTCTGAATCTGCCCAGAGATAGACACAATAAATGTAGGAGAAAATTTTTTTTTTCAGAACATTGTTTCTAAAACTTGCAGGGCCATGAAAAAGCAATCAAAATGTTTATTAAATCTCTATGGGGATTACTTTTCCTTCTAACTATTCACTGATGATTGGGAGTGCTGCATAATGAAGCTACCATGGGGTCTAAGGCCACTGTCTGAGTTGCTTGTCTCACTGCAGTCCACTGAGGTATAAGCCATGTAGAATTGGTGCAGGGACTTAGGAGTGTTCTTCGCTTTCTGTAGTTCTAGGGAAAGTGCTCTTATGTGCATTTTTCTTGCTTTTAAATGCATGAGAAATTTTTTGCTTCTTCTCTTCTCTTCTCTTCTCTTCTCTTCTCTTCTCTTCTCTTCTCTTCTCTTCTCTTCTCTTCTCTTCTCTTCTCTTCTCTTCTCTTCTCTTCTCTCGCTCTCCATAGACACTTATCCTTGAAGACTTTTTTTTCCTTTTGTACTTGAAAATTCACATGCAATTACAGATTTATCAGATGCTTCAGCTTAACAAGAAATGCTACTGAAGGCTGAGGAAAAACCTCAAGCTTTGGCAATATTGCAAATCTTGATTTCTTTTGAAGTGACATGTCTGGGGTCAGGCTTTTCAAATAAACCTTGAAGCCGGAGGATAAAGTGAATACTAAAAGAAAGAGTAGCAGTTTGCTCTTGAACATTAGTACATACAAAATGAATTGACCAGGCTTGGACTCTTGAAACCTTGTATCCAAATCCTGTATTGTTGAGAAAATTTTCACAGCATGAAAATATCCAACTTTAGTGTGGCACTTTCGCAGCTGGGAAAGCAGCAGGTTTCATGTCCATGGAGGAGGGGATCAGGTTATATGATACTGGAACTGTAATATAAAGCCTATATTAATTTTCTCATTTTATTTGTATGAATAATTAATGCTTTAATTTTCATATATTCACATAAGTAAATTAGAATTTCTTATTCCAATATAATAATTTCCAGCAAAATAAGTATTCTGCAGGGATTTACATTGCATTAATTTCCTCCTTGTGTTGTTATAAATATTTAGAAATTGTGTGTAGGTGGATCTCTTATGGTTAAAGATGTCACCTAAACCTCTCAGTGGAATTATTTTCTAGTAATTCTTTGAATCATTTGTTATACCATTAGCTTTGTCTCTCCTAGCCAATTGCAGTAGTGGCTTAACTGTAAAAATAGCAAAACCTCTTTCTTAAAACAGCAATTTTTGTTAGATGGCATTAATAGTAACACAGCTCATACTTGGTATTAGTGCTGGCAACTTTCATTTGAACATCTCACAGCACTTACAGAATGTCAGCTGATTCAGACTATCCACTTTCACAGCAATATCTTTTCTATTAATGTCAATTCTCATCTTGAGTTTTGAGCTAACATTTTTTTTGCAATTGAAGCATGGGAATTAATCAGTTTAGCCTAAGGAACAGGAGCCCAGAATATAACACAGGAGTTTTGATTTGACACAGGGAACAAAAGGTCTTTAATGCCTCCTCTGATGTGAAACATTGCAGTACAGAGCAGGAGTTTGGATGGTCACAGGAGGTCAGATTGTTATCCCATGAAAGGGGAAACCCTTTCATTTTACAGATTTCTCAAACACAAAATATGTAATTGAAACCTTAAACGTAACAGAATGCTGCTTTTCCCTTTCTATAGGAGCTACTGTAACATTTCTAGCAGCTCTGAAGTTTGATTGTGTTTTGAGAATTAGTTCCATTAAAAAATGTCATATTCATAGGTCATTCAATGCTAATGCTGTACATTTAACTACTATATAAATTCTTGTGTTTAATCTAGGCTAGTTTTGAATACCACAAAGGAAGCAATCATATAAATAAACCCATATTAATACAATAATCGGGTGACATTAAAAGCAGTGACCTTCAAAAGATGTTTAAGGATTTTCCAGGATTAGTTATGTTTGTGCTTGGAGAAGTAATTGCAGATCAGGATTCCTGGCTTCCTTCATGGCTTAGGCACTGGTACATCACTGCCTGCCAACTTGTGACAGTGTCCATTGGACAGTTTGCACATACACATCTGTGAATTCCGTGGGGGCTCAGTTGCTTGTACTGGTTCTTAAATGACTGCAGATACGTAGTCCTTTTGACATAGCAAATATTCATCCTATTTTGGTAAAAACACGAAGAAATATCACCATTAAAAGATTAGCAAAATGCCATATGAAAACTCAGTAGTATTAGCTTGCATAAAACATTTTGAAAGTATTTGTCATATTAATAATTTAGTAATAATTGTAGATCATTTTGGCGAGCTTTTAATCTAATCATATATAATTGAAAAGAATGAGTTTGTTCATAATGATGTAATAGCTGAAATGCTCATTAACTTGTTGGAGCAAAGTCATATCAATTTTAGGTGAAATAGACACAATGGTGATAGTTCCAGGAGGCTTTCCATTTCTTTCAAATCTCACCTAACCTAATTATTATGGACTAAACACTTGCTCACATTTGAGGTCTCATTTATTCCAAAATAAAAGAACAAAGTCATTGAGATGCTCTATGACTCCATATATGTGAGATCAAATATTTTTGTTCAGAACAACAACTGAAATTTGAGCATAGTTTTTTTTCTTCTTTGGTACTGTTGTCTTTTTCTTAAATGTTTAATGTGATGACATCATTTAGACAAAAGGGAGTATTGTATGTATTACAATTCTTGTGAAAATCATAAACTCCTTAAAGTTTTCTATAGTTCTAGAATATGTCTACAGGTATCTTTGAATATTTAATGCAAAAAATTTAACTTATTTAATTTATTTAATGCACACAATTTTTAAAATCAATATATACAGCATAACAGAATTATTACAGGTTTAAATCTCTGATTCTTCATTGGATAGAACTGCAGCCTGCCATTGTGGTACTACGTAGTTTATGACCTAATTTTATGTACTTTAATATTCTTAGTTCTTCTAAGTTTGTTTACTGCCCTGAGTAAAATTATATGATCCATAGAAAAGATTAGGGAACAAAAAGCTCAGTAATGGAAGTTTTGTATATTTTCTATCTGAAGCCATTATGATAGGGCTGAGATGATTTGAGGGAGCCTATGAACCTCTTATAAATTGTGATTGGTAGATGTGATTTTGTGCAGTCATTCATGAAAATATACCATGGAGTTTTTCTGTAAGGATACAAAATCTTTCTCTGATGGACAGTCAAATCTTTCTCTGGTGGACAGTCCAGACCATCTCTGCCAGTCAGAGACAAAAAGCCATGTTAACTCTGTGACTGAAAAACAAACATACTGGGGACGCAGCTAGAAGATTGCCAGCAATGACATAAGGAAACATCTAAGCATGGAGAGAGAATTGTGACATCTGGGCAAGTCAGACCAGGTTACTCATAGAATCATCACCGAATGGCTTGGGTTGGAAGGAACCTTAAAGATCATCTAGTCCCTGGCAGTAACTGTTTTTTATTGTTATGTTTATTATTTTATTATGTTTATTATTTAATTATTATTTATTATTATGTTTAATCCCTTCCAATGTCTGAATGGTACATGCTGCAGCAGTCCATCTCCATACTCTGAAACACAACTGAATTCAAAGCATCCTTCTTTCTGTAAAAGCTGCCCTTAAACAGTAAAACCCCTTGGCATTAGCAGCTCTCTAGGTGATCTAGTAGACATTTTCCTGTGAGAATGCCTTGAGCTCTGGCAATAGGCAGCCTCCTGACTCCATTCAGACTCAAGTGCTAGGGGATTTTTGGTGCACAGAGGATCTATGAGAGCCAGCTGGGGAGCCAAGTACAAGGAGATCTTCCAGAGCTGAGACAGGGGTCTGAAAAATGCATGAATTGTCTAGCAGTCATAAATTTCCCTATAATAATTCTGCTAACCAGATTCTAAAATACATGGAAAATAGATTTTGAAAATGATTTTCTAGTTCTATTCAGCATTAATAAACATGATAAGCAATCACAGTACCTCGGTATACACTGTCTTTCATATGAAGAACTTTCATATGAAGTGCCTCACAGACACTAATTAATTAAGCCTTACAACACACTTGGGATGGAAACACTTCAGGGGAGTTTATAATATCAGTTCATTTTACATTTAGATTAAACACAGCACAGAAAGGTTAAAAAATTATCCCCCAGTGACACAGCAAGTCAGAGCTAGAGCAAAGAGCATGACCCCAAGACCCTGCTTGGATGTTACTTTGCTGGAACACTGGAAAATATGTATTACAATCATACGGTTTATAGCAAGATAAATTAGCTGTGTAAATATTTATTTACACTGCAAATTTGGGGTAACAGAATATTGCTGTAATTTAGTGAAGTTCATATTGTACAGATTGAGAAATAAATGCAGAGTAGTGCATGAAAGAACTCATTTCACATTAGCAGCACAGAAGCATGCTACTAATCTTCTGCCATCCACTTCTGCAAGTGTTGCAGATGCAGCAGCAGGACTAACCTTGCTTTAAGAAAAAATGACTGCAGCAAGAGGGAACTGGCTCATCTGAATTCCAAGGAAGAGTAAAAGTTTTTGATGATCTTACTCTCCATGATCTTTTCACGTGACTAGCATTTCATTTTATTAGCCTGAATCCCCCAGATGAAACTCAATTGTGATTTAGATCTCTTTTTACCCAAACCTAATGTAAGTGTGTCTTGAAATACAATATATGGACCCTAACAATATTTGGGGACTTAATTTCTTTTGAGTCAGCATTGGGAATTTTCTGGGGAATCCTCAGGAGATTTTCCAAAGAAAATGGTTGAGTCACCCTCACTTGAGATGTTCAAGAAACGACTACTGGAGGTGGCACTTCATGTTATGGACTAGTTGACAAAGGGGTGATTTGTCAAAGGTTGGACTTCATGATCTTGGAGGTCTTTTCCAACCTAAATGATTGTGATTTTTTTTCTGAAAGTAGAGTTCTAATGAAAAGTCTGGAACTTTCCAAGAAGTAGAGGTCTCTACTAGAATAAATTTTATCTCAGTTGGTTAAAGCATGGTGCTAATAACATCAGGGTCATGGGTTTAATCTCCATGTGGGCCATTCACTTAAGAGCTGAACTCGACGATCATTGCGGTTCTCTTCCAGATCAGAATATTTTGTGCTTCTGTGAAATTCAAGCACATAGTTCAGCTTCTATCTGCAAGCATGGCAGAGCAGGAGACTTCCACATTAAGTGCTTTTAATCCTGTTAAATTGACATACATTCCTGTAAGTAATTCCATCATAGAAAACACTTTCTACTTCCTTGAGACCTACATTCCAAAGTCTAAAGGAAATGGATTTCTCTCTTGTTGTTAAAATAAAATAGTTTTAAAAGGCCTCTGAGTGTTTTCTTCCTCTTTTTGAAAAGATGGTGTCACTGGAGCTTCTTTTTACAGTGCTGTGTTACTGGAATCCACATCATGCCTGGCTTTCCAGTGGAGTTTTCTACTAATGACATCAGCACCCCAAAGCACTGATTTCTTAAGTACTCATCTTGTTTTAATTTGAGCTGCCTGCATTGATGGGAGGAGGTGAGGACATAAACTCTTAATTAAAAAGGTAACAAGTTTTGAGCTATATCCTGATTTCTGTTGCATGTGTGCTGTAGATAGTTGATACCATACTTCCTCAGGGCATTTGTAGGGTTGGTTAATGACAGGACAGAGGTTTGGGGTGAGAATACAAACCCATTGTTTTTCAAAGCTGATTTATTAGGCATTCGTGACTGTGTAACACATTGTAAGCCCATAAATTTGCATTCATTTTTACTGATGTGACCCAATTACAGAATGAATTGAATTTCATTAAAGTGTATACGGTGGCTCTCCTTCCAGTGAAGTTCTTATTGTTGTCTGCCTTTTGTACTTTACTGAGGAAGAGGCTTGTTTCAATGAAGTCTGTAGGCTAAAGCATTTTATGTTTAGACTCAGATCTTGCCTCTCAGCTCTGTCAATGCTTTTTTTTTTCCTCTTTGTAGTCAGCCTAGTTGTATTGCTTTAAGTACTAAGGGTAATCCCTCCAGCTTTCACAGACATTGTCAGCTGCTTTGATGCATGATCCACTATAACATGCAAGTGGGTCCTCATTTCAGTGTAAGAAGTTCCAGACTATAAACCTTATTCTTTAGCTGGGGGATGCACTCCCTAACTTTCAGCTCCTCCACATTGTTCCCAAATCTATGGGGTATAGTCCTTCATTTTTAATGTAGAATATGTATCTTTTGGTGGTGGTGAGTATGAAATTGGCAGAAGGATGTTGAATTGAATGCCTTGAAGATGGAAGTTTTTTCCTCACAAATGAGAAAAGGTTAAAACAGTATATCAGCTCCATAAACTAATAGAGAAAATTCCCTTCTCTACAAAGCAGCTACTCATGTCTTAATTTAGACCTGCTTTAAAAAGAACTTTTGAATATGTGACGTTTAAACTATTTTTCTGTTTTACCAGCATAGGCCATCCTAGTTAATATACAACCCACTTCGGGAAGGAGAAAGTAAAACCAGGAAGTTTGGTTTTCTTTTGTCATTTGATTTGAGTTAGGGTATTTTAAGGGGAGATGCATGCTAAAGCTGGTGAAACCTCACCCAAGTGCTTTACCACCTAGTATTAAACTGTGTTACAGAGGGGTGATGATGCACACAGCAAACAACTCAAGGGGAAGACTTTTGTACCTCAGCTGCTCTTTTCTACTGTATCAGTTAGTGAGACTGAAGAAACTACCACTCTGTATGAAAATTGCCCAACTTCTATCGTATGACAGCCATCTTTACCTCCAGCTGGCTGTGCACTTTTTGTTGGAGAATGGATAGGCAAGGATTCATCACTAATTGCATTTGCTGAAGTAATCTGTTGCTCTGTAGTCTTCTGTCAAATATGCAGTCTAAGTCTCATCAGATTTAAATAAAGTAGTATGAGGATTTCATCAAGAAATAGCTCTCTGGTCTGTGCAAGTCTGTGCAGTGAACTGTGAGAGAGAATACTGTGATTTGTATGGCAAGTTTTCCCAAGGTAATGTTAGTTTTAAGAGATGTAAATTTAGAATGATGTAAACAGACATTCATACACTAATGAAAGATTTATTATAAAGCTCTGAAGCAAACAGATAAAGGCAGAATATGTACTTAAAATACGAAGTATTACTATTTTTTTATTGGAAGTTGCATTAAGATGTGACTTAAAACAAGCTTTTTGTTCTTCATTGCTGCATACAAGCAGCATCACCACGTCCCTACTTATTAACCTCAAGAGACATACCTGTGCTCCAATCTTGTGAGTGGCTTCAATTTTAAATGCTTTGATGTCAATGAGGGCAGCCCAAAAGAGGGGAGTCCTTGGTTTACAATCAGAGTAGACTCAGTACAGAAAGTAGCAGGGCAGATTGTTTCTGTATGTTCTGTATCTGTTGTTCATAACTAAACCTTAGCAGGCAGCTGTGTTTTGAAGTTCAGCATTCATTCTTGCTCATTAGTTGTTGCCTTTACTAAAAGAGTCAACGAGGGAGCCAATTAGTGCTGGCTGCAGATGTGGCTGTCTTTTTATGGATTCACCTGTTCAGTACTCAGGAAGGCCAAGACCTACCTGCTCATTTCACACACAGAATTGGGCTACTAGCAGATGATGTTAATGGTGATTGGCCTCCATTGTACTGCTATGTATTTATAGTGAGTGTGAAAGGTGTTATAGTTATTACCATCTCTACACAGCCTTCAGAATTTATTGCTGCTGCAAAAGTGCCCCTTAGGGCTATGAACTTTTATTTATTAACCCTAAAAGAAACAGAGTGAGCGAAGACTATATTACCACCATCCAAGTTATCAGAAAGCCTAAATTCTGCTTTGAAAGGCTGAAAGTGACAATGCTTTGATTTGAGGTCTTGCCTCATGCATTTATTTCTGAGATTCTATTCAAGAGAACTGATTAGCAGTCACAGTTCTGGCATTTCTGTGCTGATGGACACCTGTCCAAAGAAAATGAGCCATGAACAAGGAGTTGCTTTTGCAAGGGCCACTGAAATGACTGATAATTTTCATGTATTTCAATTATTTTTTAAAAATAACCTAAGATAGATTCATTTGTTGACAACTAAATGTGAGATGAAAACATTCCTACTGTATTTCTACGAATATTGTCATGACCTTATATTTCAGACTTCACTGTTAGATAGAATTTAGGCCCCTCCAGAGAGCTGACTGCACTTTTACTATCTTATTCTTGTGGCAAAAGCAGCATCCCAATTTTTTGTGCCTGTGACCCTCCTTGTACACACAAACTTCTCAAGACATTAGATTTTAGTTGCCAATTATTTCTGCCTTTGGATAGTGTTACATTTACTGAAGATGACAAAATACCTAGAAAATTTTGAGTGAGAGCACATTTTTTTTTCTCAGTTTTTTCTCTCAATATTTCACACACCTGAAAAGAGAATGTAGTTCCAGATTGTAGAGAAAAATGTATTAATGATGTTTGAACTGCAATTCTTGCAAATAAACCTGAAGTTAACCATATCAACTGATCAGAGTTGGATAAGGTTTCATTGAAACTGCTTTCCCTCATTTATAGGTCATGTTGTATCTGATACACCTTAGAAATTATTCTCAGTATTCTTAAATCTCACAACCAACAATTAAAATATGCAACAATATGGAATTCTCCTGGATGGAAGATTAAAAAAATGACAAATGCTCAGCAGCAATGCAAAACCTGTTTTGCTTAGAGATTGAAGATTTTAAGAATACAAGAAAAGCCAAGAAAGTAGTCTAGAGGTTTTATGTAGGCTGTAGTTCATTAGGTACTTTAAATAACATCATTCTTCACACAAATTAGTAAGTGATCCAGAGTACATAATCTTTCAAGCTTTTTAAGGTCTCAATTTCACAACTCTTGATGAGGAATGCTTCCAAAAATTCAGTGCCTCTTTAATCCAGTAGCTATACAAGGCAATATAAAGGACACCTCAGATCTCTATTTACATTGAAAATTTGACATTTCCAAAGTACTGGAAAAAATGCCCACACAATGTAACCAGGTGGCCAGAAGAGGTGACCATCCCACTGCGTGCAGCATTGGTGCAGCCTCACCTCAAGTACTCTGTGCAGTTCTGCACCCCACACTTTAAAAAGGATGTGGAGGCCTTTGAATGTGTCCAGAGAAGGGCAACAAAGCTGGTGACAGGGCTGGAAGGAATGCCCTGTGAGGTGCAGCTGGCTACACTAGGCTTGTCTACTTGGGAAGAAAGTAGGCTGAGGGACAACTTCACTGTGCTCTGGGGGGCTGATGAGCTCCTCTCCCTGGTATCCTTCAGCAACATGTGTGGGAATGGTTCAAAGCTATGAAAGGGTAGGTTCAGACAACACACTGGAAACATTTATTTAATAGGAGAGTTTTAAGAGCTCTTATGGGGCCCTTGCAATTGAACTGTTGTATTCTATTTATTTCTCTATTTTGTTGGGTTTTGATGTTTTGGGTTTTTTTGGAAAGAAAATCCACAGGAATGACCATGGTATTTTTGGCTTCATCCACATATTTACTTTGTGCCAAAGCCAGATCCTTAGTGAAAATAGGAAACAACCCAGTGAAATGGTCCCATCTGCCTCCTGGGGGTCAATCTCTGCACCATCACTGCAGCACCAGGTTTCTGCAAGCACAGCACAGATCTTGCCTCAGTGTGCCTTTTAGTGGGCTGTACTCTGACATCCCAACCTTCACAACAGGCTTGATAAGCAGATAGGCTTTCAGGGTAAGTAGTTTAATTTCTGCCCAAAATAGGGTTTCTGGTTACTTGTGTTATCCTCCATGTTGTTGCTTTTTTCTGTCATTGTTTTGTTGCTGTTGTTGTTGTTGTTGGGGTTTTTTGTTTGTTTTGCTGTAGGTTTTGTTTTTATTATTTTTGGTTACGAGTTTTGGTTTTTTTCACATCTGCTCACATAAATTTTGATCTGGAGGGAAATATCAATGTTTCAGCTTTACTTTCAGGCCCAGAGGGTGGCAATTCAAGTCTTTTGCCTAACTGTAGTATTGTAACTACATCATCAAGTGACCTGACTGATAGAGCTAGGAGTAGCTACAGTTTAGCATTGTGTAGCTGACTAACAGAAAATGATGCCTGGATCAAGGCCTGTATTCCAGAGATTTCCTGTGAGAAAGCAGTGTCAAAGATTTTGACTGAGCTTTCCTCTGTCTGGAACATGGAAGAGATATTGCCTATTAGCAATGGCCTCACAAGCCCCACCATCAATTGCAATCAGCCAAAGCAGGATGTTACAGGTTAACCCCAAGCCCACTCTATCCTTTGTAGGTGTTATTATTTTTTCATGACATACTAGGCTAAATAAGACGTAAGAATTTTCCTGCCATAGAATGTAAAAGGACAGAAAAGCAGAAAGCAGAAGAGAAGAAAAAGCCCCTAAGCAAAAGCTCACTTATTAGAGTACTTATTTTTTTCATTAAATCTTGGCATCTACTTTAAGAATTAAAATATTACTAGTTTTCAAATTTTACAACTGACTAGCCTGTGAATTTAGAAGTGCTTGGGGAAGGGTGAATAGTTCATTATCTTGTTCCCTCAATGACACTTTCAAATGCTTTCCTTATGGTGACCTCTATTTTAAATTTATGGGAATCACTTAAGTGTCAAACAAGCTAAGTGGTGCATTTCATTAATGAAAAATTAATGGTGAAGACCTTGGGCTAGTTTTCGGTACTTATTTACAATACATATAATTCATTAGAAGAACATCAGTCAAGCAAGGATCCTGCATGGCTGCAGTGATGTTGTAAATGGGACTTTATTCTCTTTTTTTCCAGTTAATGAAAGTATGAGGCAGGGAAAAGTACACATAAAAGAGATTTAATGAGTCTTTGGAAAAGTGTTAAAATAGGGTACACAAGTCATAAATTCCAATTACTAACTCTACTCTAACCATTCTTTTCAGTGTAGGAATGAGATAGCAGTCCATAAAAGGATGGAAGTCTTTGTGACAGACAAGATCCAACTGACTTGCAGAAATCTGGGACTATGATCCACTGGTTAGAATGAGGTACTGGGGAGAAAGTCTTAATGCTCCCATGTTGTCTCTGCTGGTGTGGTGACACATGACCTTAAGCAAGTTCCTTCTTGTCAAAAACTCACTTTCTTCAGAACTTTCTTAGGGACAGCCTTTGGAGAGAATCCTGCTCTACTCTTCTATATAATGAGATGCAAAATGAATGTCACACTTTCATATACTGCAAAAGGTGTGGTTTATTATCTCAAATGTAAAGCTGTGAAAAATTGTACAGTTCAAATATATTCTTCAGCTTAAATCAGGTCATAGCTGCCCATAGGCTTTGGATCAGAAATGACACAAGTCTTTTCTTTAAAACTTTCTTCATCATATAATAGGTGAGGTGTCTTTTAGAGCACGCTGATGTGAAAACACCATCCTGAATTAAATGTAGATAGTGATAATACAACAAACTTTGATTCTATTTGTATGACAGAATTCTTGCCGGTATCTTAGATGCGTTTGTCAGACAAGTGATCAATACAGCGCTAGGCAGTGACTCCCAATTCTCAGTGGTATAGTATAGAACAATTCAGGCATATGGGTTCATAAAATTAAGTATCTTTGGGCACAGAAGAATGTCAGAGTAACAAAACTTCTTTTTAATAATTTTCTGGTATTCAAATCTACATATCACTCTGCTGGACACACAACTTCCACTGCTGAGTATAGAAAGCTCCTTGTAGTTCAGACTTGCTACAAAATACAAGATCAAAAAATGTAAGAAGCCATGCCTTACTTTGTCTGCCTATAAAATGAGAATAATGATATCTGTGAAATTGTTGTACCACCTTATTTTTATTCATGGCACTCTTTACACCCAATCATTGAACTGTCATCCCTGTTCTCATTGCAGATTTATAAACATCTTTTTAGGATAATGCTCTCAAATGCTCTGAGCACCTGACTGCCTTCAAAGTGATCCTCCAGGTCTGCTGGGGCTCACCTAATGCCAGTTTTCCAAGCGGAGTATTCAGATCAGTCTGCATGAAGGAGTAAATGAGGAACGACGGTTACGAATTTTCTGGCTATCTATCGGTAGTGGATTAATAATGTAAAGTACTCTGCATGACAAGTTATTTGTTTTTGCTGAGATTAAATGGAATCACTTGGAAAACTATGTGGGTTTATTACTATAATAATTTTCATACAGTGATAACAAATATAAGCACCATAATATCACCCAGATCAGTCCTTAATGGACACAAGTACTATTTAATGTTCTTAAATAAGTTTTGGAACATGAGCTCTGAGAATTATTTTGTTTAATAATACTAATAAAAGAACAAGAAAATATTCAGATACTGATTATATTCATTGCAGGGGGAGGGGAACAGACTGCAATCATACAGCATATTGAGGAAGAACTGAGATGATATTTGCAAGGTTTTTCCCAACACAAATCAATTGACTTTAGAAGTTTTGAAAGAAGCTTTTTTTTTGTCTCTTGCACAAGGCTTCAAAAGTTTGTTAAGAATGAACCAATATTTAGAAATGGACCAGAACAAGCTGTGCATGTTGCTAGATGGCAGTTCCTCTGTATTGTAAAGAAATTTGTTTAGCGGTGGCTGTACATCTGAAAGACTACAGCATGTGCTATTCAGAAAATTGGGATCAAAATTGTAAAAAATTCCATTAACTATTCCATTAATTATTATCCATCATCAACCTTCTAGACAAAGCCTATTATTTCCTGGTTGCTCATAGGCTTGACTTAGGACACGTGGGGCAACAAAGATTATGGTAAAACAGCTTTTTTATTTTTTTTTTTAATAAATTCTTCAACAGGAAAATTGAATGTGACTGAATTTCTTATTAAATGAAGAATATTTTCCACATTCTCAAGAAAAAAAATCTACTCCAAGTTGGTATTTCCTATAGCTATTTTTCTTCTTGAAATTTAAGATTATGGTACACTGTGAAAAATCTCCAGCCTCAGGAACCTGGGGTACTGTAGTGGGTTGATCCTGGTTGGATACCAGGCACCCTCTGAAGCTGCTCTCTCACTCCCCTCCCTAACTGAACTGGAGAGAGTAAATATAACAAAGGGATCATGAGTTGTCTGGGAGAGATCACTTACCAAACACTGACATGGGCAGAAAAGATTCATATTTGGGATATTAATTGAATTTATTAGTAATTAAAATAAAGCAGGATAATGAGAAGGAAAATAAATGTTAAATATACCTCCCTCCCTCCTTCCCAAGCTCTACTGTCTTCCCTGCAGTGGCACAGGAAGACAGGGAACGGGGGTTATGGTCAGTTCATCACCTGTTGTTTCTGCTGCTGATCAAGGAGAGGGGTCTTTTGCTCCAGGGTGGGGTCCCTCCTGCGGGAGACAGTTCTCCATGAACTGCTGCAGAGTTGGTCAGTCTCTCCCAGGGTACAGTCCTTCAGGCACAGCCTGCTTCACTGTGGGTCTCCCACGGGTCACAAGTCCTAGCAGGAAGCCTGCTCCAGCATGGGCTCCTCTCTCCACAGGTCTGTAGTGCCCTGCCAGGAGCCTGTTCCAACACAGGCTTCCCACGGGTTCACAGCCTCCTCTCAGGCATCCACCCGCTGCTGGCCTGCCTGGTTTGTGTTCAGTCCTTTCTCTGCTCCCAGGACAATGCATTAAATCAAGGTGTCCCCTCTCTTGTACTGCATGGGGGCTTGCAGGTGCCCTGCAGAATGCCCTACTAGTGCTGCTCACTACTCGTTGTGAATGCTGGAGGGTAAAACAGGAACCAAGGCAGATCTAACTGGTCTCTTCTTCCCACTGATCCCAAGTGGGAAATGTGTCCTTGTGGCATTCAAGCCCACAGTATTGGAGTCCATAGCTTACATATGCAAGCAATCACTCAAAAAGACCTCGTGTTTCCAGTGTCTGAAATGCACTTTCATCAAAGGATTTTAGTATATATATGTGATGATAAGATGATTCCTATCTAATTCCTATATCATATTTTCCATATAGTGTATCTTCCTTCATTGCTTTCATTTTATTAATGAAGCTGTGACTTGAAAAACTGCTTCTTCAATAATAAATCTCACAGTTATTTATCTAAATTTCTAGATTTCTCTAAACTTCTAGGTTATCCTAAACTTAGCACTTTTATTTCTTCCCATTTCCTCTTTTGCTTTTAATATTTGCATGAGTGCCAGGCTGGGATAATGAACAGTTCAGACATTTTTCCAATTGTCTTCAAGTTTGAGATTTTAGAGTCAGGTGCCAGTAGCCTGTGTCTATGAGCATGGCAGTGGAAACTGCTTCCTCAAAATGTCTCACTATTTTAAGTGAAAAACCACTAAAAAAATATAGTCTTTGTAAAAATGTTATTCCTTTCAGCCAAAGATTAAGTTTCCAGAAATGAGGGAATTGGTGAGTTTGACCCATTAATTCAGTTTTCAAGTTGTAATACTCTCAACAAAATACCAATGAGTGACAATGTGAAATTTTTTCACTTTGATGGAGCCACTAGATTATCAACAGACATTATGTTAAGGGAAGCTGTTAGTTTTGTGGTCTGGAAAAAAAGTTCCAGAGTTTAAAGGCCCTAGAGCTTAAAGACCATTCAGCCATGCATGATTTTGTAGCTATCATACAAGGTAGGCAGGTAATAAAAGCTAGAAGCTGACACAATCAGTATTGAAGCAGACTAGAGATATAGCTGCATCTCTTTTTGATATAACTACTATTTATTCCACCAAGTGCTGAAAAGAAGTAATGTTGTTTGAGTTTTTTAAAAAATGCATTGGAAAGAGATTAGAATCATAGAATCATAGAATATCCTGAGTTGGAAAGGACCCTCAAGGCTCACTGTGTCCAATTATGTGACTGCTCTATCTGACCAATTAGTTCACTTAATAGCTTATGCCTTGTCCTGTTTCTAGGCTTTCTGACTTTTGGCAGAATGTCAAAGTCAATTTAGAATAATTTCATTAGTCTCTTAAATAAACACAACATGAAGAACAAAATATTTTAAGACATTATTGTTATTTATATTGATCAAAGACAGGTGCCTCGAATCAAAGTCATATCAATCTGTTAAATCAAACTAACCTCTAAAATTTACATCTTTTGCCTCTGATAATTAAAGAATGTTTCATAGACACTGAGTTACCAGTTCAACGCCTAAATACAAAGCTGTCATGTGAATGCAGTGTCAAAGTTCAGAAGACCATTATAAAATGAAAGGACAAAATATTTCGCAGTCTCTCAGAATCGGATCTGAGATCCTTATGTAGTAAGGTAAATTTCTGGTAAATGCCTCAGAATTTTCCACTCAGGTCTAAGTGCATAGCACAAGGAATCTGGAATCTGGAAAAGGTTTATAGAATGAATAAAATTGCTTGGAACTAATCTTCTCTTATCTGACTTCTGGAAAATATTTTGTGTGGGGTGGTTTTTTTACCTAGAATTTTCATTAGCTATAGGAAATATATAAGAAAAAAATGCAGAATACACCACAGAGAACTGTAGGTGGTCTGTGGATGTATTTATTGTTTATTATTACATTTTGGACTGTTCTGTAGAACAGAATCATAGTCTTAAGTGAAAAGCATTTATTCAAGAAATCAACAGTTATAAACACTAATATGCTACACAGGATTTATTCTAATGTAGTGCTCCTTGTTAAGTGGGAACCGTATTCTATTCAGAGCCTTATGCCAGACTGAAAAATATCTGATGTCTGGTAGATATACTAGATGTGAACAAATGAGAACGTGAAATTGAAGGAATATTGTGGATGCTGCCCGCCACTGCCATTTCAAGTGTTTATCAGCTGCTTCTTAGAAGTAGTTTTTTGGGGGTTTTATGGTACTTCTGTACTTAATATTGTTCCAGAACCTCACTGTTTTCTCTGATAATTAGTACCTGTATACTAGCACACACTTTTATTCATTAAAGAGAGAGAAATTATGGGTCATGGACAATTTGTGTAAAGCATAAAGGTCAGGTTTGAAGTTTTGCACAATTACCCCTCTTGATTCTAGTGATTCAGCTGACAAACTTTCCTCATAAAATGGATTTAACTAAGGAAGTGATTCTATAGCTGTTTCTGCTCGGTGTGATTCACATAGTCTTCAACACAAAAATTATAAAAGCATAAAAGGAAAGTTTTATAGCTTTTAGATAAGGAAGCAGTAATTGTTCCTTTCTTTCACTTCCTCTGGTCTCCTGAGATTAATAACAATCTCACTCTAATTTAAACATGTTTTGATCAGTCAGGTTTGAGAGAATTAACCTTCTCTTATAGGAGATTTCTACTACTTGTGATCTCTTTTTCCTCCTTGTGATGTATTAGGGAATATATAAAATAGCTCAAATTTGATATGACAATTTTCTTTTGAAGTTATGAGTTATCATGAGTTATTATTTTCTGTCTAGTGGAGATAAATTCCAGACATTATTTACTGTATATAAGCAATAACAGATTTTATGTACCTCATTGTTCCCTTGCAGCATTTTTTCATAACTCTATTAAAAGAAATGTTAGAAATAAAAGCAAAGAAATAGCAAAAATCTTCATACTCTTCATACTCATTCTAATTGACTATTTTTTCTATTCTGTTTTTTGCACAGTGTGACTCACCTGAGTGGTAGTGCAAATACAGAAAAGCCAGCAGGTACTAAAGCCATCTCATTATCTCTAGAGCGCTACATCCACATCTGGGGTCCCCAGCACAGGAAAGACATTGACCTGTTGGAGCAAATCCAGAGAAGAGCCACCAAGATCATTAGAGGAATGAAGTACCTCTTCTATGAGAAAAATTGGAGAGAATTGGAATTGTTCATCCTAACAACTGGGGAGACCTAATTAGGCTTTCCTGTAGTCATTGTAGGGAGCCTACAAGAAAGGTGGAGAGAAACCTTTTCCAAGGGCATGAAGTGACAGGACAAATGGAAGGGCTTTAAGCTGAAGGAGGGTAGGTTTAGATTAAATATTAAGGAGACATTGCTTACTGTGGGGGTGGTGAGGCACTGGAACAGGTTGCCCCAAGAATTGTGGATACCCTGTCCCTGGAAGTGTTCAAGTCCAACTTGGATGGGGCCTTAATCAACCTGTTCCTATGGCAGGGGAGTTGAAACTAGATAATATTTAAGGTCCCTTCCAACCCAAACCATTCAGTGATTCTTTGATTCTGTGATTCTGTGATTTCCATTTTCCATTCAAACATGAAGGACAAGACTGACAACTTGGTATAAACAATAGTTCTGCCTTGGCCACTCTACCTTGTGTCAATAAATGGCAAGTCTCTATAAACTAATCAAAAGGATACTATTGCTTGAATATGTTGAATACTCTGGCTCCATTCCCTTCCTAAAGGAATGCATTTCAGCTTCCCTTTGCCCAGCTCTGCTTGATTCGGTCTATTACATGTATATGCCTTATATATGAATCTGAGTGATTACTGAGAAAAGCTTATGCTGTTGGACAAGATTCTTCTAAAACTGAATTATCTTTTATTGCTCTGCAGAGTTTCCACAATAATTCTCCATTAATTCCAGATGGTCAATAAGACCGGTTTTTATTGTATTTGCAGAAGCATCCAAACTTGGCAGTAAGATACAGACTAGAGCAGTTCAGCCACTTTTACTAGTTCTCCTGTAGTAGGGTTTGAGATGCTATAGAGTCTGAGAATGTAGTTAACATTTGCCTTCATTCTGCAGGGAAGTGCTGCACTTATCACCTGCCTTGCTGCCCTATTGATAGGTTGCTTCAGGAAAGAAGAGCCGTAAAAGGGAAGGTTTCTGTTGACCAGAGTACAAAGAGAGTTTGTATGTTTTGAAGTTTAAAGTCATAGATCAATTCACACTTTCATATGGATGCTTTCATATCTTTTGATTTTGCTCATGTTCTCACCTCCAGTAATGCTCTCAGTAACATATCAGGGAATTCACCAGGAATTCTGTTCGTGGAGGTCTCCAAAGGGTCTTCAGGTAGAAGAGACTTTCAGAATTATTGAATCAAAAGAAAAAGTAAAATAGAAACATTTTCATGGCTGAATGGAATGATCCAATAGTTAGCCCACATATCTTCTGC
>VXBC01001444.1:140195-217658 GCA_013399945.1 Ploceus nigricollis | reverse complement strand
TTATCACTCTCTACAACTTCCTGAAGGGTGGTTGTAGTCAGGTGGGGGTTGGGCTCTTTCTCCAGGCAGCAACTGACAGAATGAGAGGTCACAGTCTCAAGCTGCATCAAGGGAAATATAGGCTAGATTTTAGGAAAAAGTTTTTCACAGAAAAGGTGATAAAGTACTGGAATGGTCTGCTCAGGAAGGTGATGGAGTCACCACCCCTGGATGTATTTAAAAAAAGACTGCATGTGGCACTCAGTGCAATGGTTTAGTTGAGGTCAGGGAACGGGTTGGACTTGATGATCTTGAAGGTCTCTTCCAGCCTTGTGATTCTGTGATTTCTTTAATGACTTTAATAAACCATTTGCTAATTCTAAGCAAAGGAACAATAAATGAAACACTTCCAAATGTGGACTCTCGATATATGTTGAGAAAATGCTTTTTTTCACTGTGCGGAAAACTTACTGGTTGTAAAGTTGAGGAAACATTGGGTTTTTTTAGGCCAAATCACAGAAAATAGTTCTCATCAAACCAAACGTACTTCCTATAACTTGAACAAATGAAAATGTTCAAGTTATACAAATCCTTACAAATCATATTTACATACACTGTCTTGATGCCACATATCACTGATGGAATGACATGACATTTCTGATTCTTTTTCATAATGGATGTGATGAAATTTTTCCAGTTTTGCATTTTTCCTGTTGTTAAATTAATTATATCTACAGCAAAAAAAATTCTAATTCAATTCCAAATTTCAGTGTCACAATGTTTCTATATTTCTGTAACACTTCCTTCAGCAAAAGTGTATTGAGGTGTTTATTAATTTTATTTTACCTGGACCTATTTTAGTCAAATTTAGTCTGTATTTAAAAATATCTTCCATCTCTCCAAAAACGCATTTTTTTCATGTATGAGTATCTGAAAGAACAATTGGACAAATGACAAAACACTTGGATCTAAGTACAAATACATAATACTACCAGAACCTCTTTGTCACCTCCAGATGAATCCAAGGTTGATCTATTTTTTTAGATTCTCAGAACAGTGTCACCAGGGAATTGCATGCAATATTTGGAGCATACACTACTTCAGGGCATGAATGTTCTAAAAATAAAAGCTGACACTATTGTAGTGTGCTTAAATGTGATTGACAAGAGCAGCGAACTCATAAAGAATAAGACAAAATTGTTATGACACTAAGCAAGCTGCTTAAACAATGACTGAGAAAGAGTTGTATTTGTATTCTGGGATTTTTTTTCACAATACATCCCAAAAATGGTGACTGTGAAATTTCAAGGCTCATAGATACAATTTTTCTTATTTTCCCCTGGATAAAAGCATTAATTCCATAAGATTTTGAGAAATCTGTATTTCTTCAATAAGAGGCACATATATAAAATTTTATCTTTCACGGAAAAGTGCATTACAATTCTTTAACATTCATTAAGGCAGAAATTTCAGGGTTTGATTCCTCTCATTGTATTCTGGTGAATTCTTCATTGTTCCTAAAAAAAGGAGTGAGCTATACAAGAGAGGGTTAAAAAAACCAAAATAAAGTCTCAATGCTTTGTTGAGTTGTTTAGAATCAACTTGAATTGTTAGTTTCAATGACAAATACCTTCCTCAAGGAGAAAATTTGGGGAGGTTTTGGGATGTTTTTCTGATTTTTTTTTCTGTTTAGCCTAATATAGTTATTTACATTCTGTTATACTTCTGAGTAGCTCCTGTGTGGTTTTTACTACACCTTGATTTATTAACATACATTAAAATGTTCAAAAATTAGATCAGACTAAGACAATATAGATTTTCTTTTTACCACTGACCTGGATTCAGCTGGGATAGTTAATTTCTTCTCAGTACCTGGTACAAAGCTGTGTTTTGGATTCAGAATGAGAAAAATGTTGGTAACACACTGATGTTTTGGTTTTTGTTAAGTCATGTTTATCCTAGGTCAAGGACTGGGGGTTTTTGTGTGAGTGAGAGGTAGACTATATTTAGTTTGTGTGGCCAGGTTTTGGGAATGGTTCTACAGAAGCGCCTTCTGTGAGAAGCTGACAGAAGATTTCCTTTAGTCTGACAGAACCAATGCCAGCTGGTTCCATGACGAATCCTTCACTGTCCAAGGCCAAGCCAATCAGAGGCGGCAGAGGCACCTCTGCAATAAAATTTGTCATGGTTTAAGAAATGTATTTATTTCTCAGTTTTATGTTCCCACTAAAACACTCCAAACCATGTGTAACTCTATCATTCTGCCTCCTGCTCATCCTCCTGCTATAGTGGGCTTAAGAGAAGAATTGGAGGCATAAAAGATAAAAATCACTGGTTGAGATAAAAACAATATACTGAAAACAGCAATGAAATAAGACAATGAACAGTAACAGAAACAATGCTAATGACAGAGTGTACAAGAAAAAAAGGTGGATGAATTCACATGCTATTGCTTATCCCCCATGGAAAACCCCTGACAGTGCCTGACTGCTCCCTCTGCCACACAACATGACCCAGAAGGGAGCTCTTTCCTCACCTCTGGAAAATGATGTGAGGTTGTATAGAAAAACCTCCAAGTCCTAGTCATGCCCCATTCTGGCTACTACAACATTTAAGCCTATCCTGGCTTTTAAGGAGAAAAGCAAAAGATACAGTGCAGAAGTAATTGTTCTCAGAGAAGAGCGAGGTGAGTATATGTGAGATGAACAGCTCTACAGACACCAAGGTCGATGGAGAAGGAGGGCAAGGAGGTGCTCCAGATGCCATAGCTGAGATTACCCTGCAGCCCATGGTGAAGCAGCAGTGCCCCCACAGCCCATGGAGGTCCACAGGGATGCAGAGATCCACCTGCTGCCATACAGGAGACTCACACCAGAGCACATGGATGCCTGAAAGAAGGCTGTGACCCCATGGGTAGCCTGTACTGGAGCAGGCTTGGGACCTGCAAACCCATGGAGAGAGAAGCCCCTGCTGGAGCAGGTTTCTTGGTAGGACTTGTGATCCCCTGCGGGACCCACACTGGAGCAGGCTGTTTTGGAAGGACTGTACCCTGTGGTAATGTGACCCACACTGAAGCAGTTTGTGAACTGTGGCCTGTGGAAAGAATTCACATTGCAGAAGTTCATGGAGAACTGTCTCCCATGGAAGGGGCCCCATGTTTGAGCAGAGGAAATACTCTTCTACCTGGGCAGTGGCAGAAACAACCTGTGATGAACTGACCATAACTCCCATTCTGTGTCTCCCTACACTGCTGGAGGAGAGGAAGTAGAGACCAAGAAGGAGGAAGGGGTGGGGGGAAGGTGTTTTAAAGCTGCTCTGATTCAAATTGGTAATAAATTCAATTAAAGTCTGGTTTGCCCTTGATAGTAATCGGTTTGTGATTTCTCCCTGTCCTTATCTCAACTCATGAACCTTTCATTGCATTTTCTTTCCCTTATCCAGTTGTGGAGTGGAGTGATAAAGCAGCTTGGTGGTTACCTGGCATCCAGATAGGGTCAGCCCACCATAACAGCATTTGTAGGACAGTGGAAGTTGTGATTGTGGATTTTATAGAAAAACAGCAACTAAAAACCAATACTATATGTAGCAATTTACATTTGATTATTGCAGACAGTGTTCATATTTACATATAAAAATAAGCACAGATAAATGTGCAGTAGAAAAAGCTTGGAGAAGATGAATGGGAAAGGAATTGAACTCCATTTTCTTACTTTAACTTAGTAAAACTAAAACTTTCCATTAACATATCTCCTTCTTCAGGTTTTCATAATTCTTTTTCTCACATATTGCTAGTCCCAGAGCTGAAATGTCCATTTAAAACTTTCTGTTCATAATTTGATACTACCAGAGCAAGCAGCACCTGCTGATTCCCAGGGTACACCAATAAGTGCAGTCTGCAGGCTGAAACAGCTGGCACCACTATTTAACATGATCAGGATTTACACTTAAAATGTAATTGGTATTATATTATGTTTCAGTAAGTACTTTTCATCATGTGACCATCTGGTTCTGCCGTTGCAATTTTGTGCTTCCCTTGATAGCTGTCCTCAAAAAACCAAAAAAATCAAACCCAGACCAACTGAAGGTCATGCTAGGTATTCTACAGTAAACCTCTTTACTGAACACTAAGGAGCACAATTGCCTAACATGGTTTAGTCCTGATGGGCAGCTCAGCACCACACAGCCACTTGCTCACTTATCCAGTGGGATAGGGAGGAGAATCTGAAGGGTAAAATTGGAAAGACTCAAGGGCAGAGCTAAAGGCAGTTTAGGAAGTAACTTCCTAAGAAGTTATGCACTTCTTAGGAAGTGCATAACATGAATATGAGTCCTCTTAGAGACAGGATGATTTATGTTACTGGAAAGAACTACAGTCAGCTACCTATTGGTCAACAAGGGTAAACTTTGCCAATTGGCAGTACTAGCACTTTAAAAGAAAAAGTGCTTTGCTTTTTTTTGAAGGCAAGTCATATGCACCAATTCTAAGAGTAGTATCGCAGAGTAAAAGAAGTTCTGGCTCAAACACTCTAAGATTTGAAGGGGAGATCACAATTAACTCTTACTGGGCCTTAGAAATGCCAACAAAATTCTGAAACGGAACAGAAATAAATTGAAAACCCAATATATGGGTAGTGTGCTAAGACCCTATTAATTGAAATATAACAAAACCATCATATTTTTAGCAATGTTCTTGGATATTTGGAAAAAATATCTAAAATAATTCAATTTTTTTAATATAAAGCAAAAAATTAGTTTCCTGTACTGTTTCTGTCACTTGTGGAAGACACTAAGCTGGGAGTGTGTGTTGATCTGTTGGAAGGTAGGAGGGCTCAGCAGAGGGATCTGGAATGGTTGGATGGATGGGCAGAGTCCAATAGGATGAAGTTTATTTAATAAGTCCAAGTGCTAAGTCCTGCATTTCGGCTACAATAACCCCCTGCAATGTTATAGGGTGGGGACGGTGTAACTGGACAGTGCCCAGGCAGAAAGGGACCTGAGGGCACTGGTCAACAGCTGACTGAACATGAGCCAGCAGTGTGCTCTGGTGGCCAAGAAGGCCAATGGCATCTTGGCCTGTGCCAGCAGTGTGCTCTGGGGGCCAAGAAGGCCAATGGCATCCTGGCGTGTATCAAGAACAGCGTGGCCAGCAGGAGCACGCAGGTCATTCTTCTTGTGTACTCAGCACTGGTGAGGCCACACCTTGAATACAGTGTCCAGTTCTGGGCACCTCAATTTACAAAGGACGTTGAAACACTTGAGTGCGTCCAAAGGAGGGCATGTGAGGGGCTGGTAAGGGGCTTGGAACACAAGCTGGGGGAGCTGGGGTTGTTTAACCTGGGGAAAAGGAGACCCAGAAGTGACCTTATCACTCTCTACAACTTCCTGAAGGGTAGTTTTAGTCAGGTAGGGCTTGGTCTCTTTCTCCAGGCAGTAACTGACAGAACAAGAAGACACAGTCTCAAGCTGCTCCAAGGGAAATATATGTTGGATATTAAGAAAAAGTACTTTATGGAAAAAGTGATAAAGTACTGGAATTGTCTGCCTGGGAAGGTGGTAGAGTCACCATCCCTGGATGTGTTTAAAATAAGGTTGGATGTGGCACTTGGTACCATGTTTTATTTGAAGTGTTAGGGCATGGGTTGGACTCGATGATCTTGAAGGTCTCTGCCAACCTAGTGGTTCTGTGATTCTGTGAAATTACTTCACACAAAAATTTGAAATCCTTGTATTAATCCTAACCAAGAAACAAATAGTTACTCTCCTCTTCTGTGCCACCGCACACTGGAGCCCAGGCTAGCTCTCTGTTATTCTGGTGTGGTGACGAGAGTGGGGAACTGCCCTGGCTGGGGTGAAGCCACAAGCAGAACCTTAGAGCTATCGCAGCTCTAACCAGAGAAGTAAGGCTTCAATGTGGCAGTGCAGGGACTGAGCAAAGAAGAGAGAGGAGTCTCTCCAGTCATGAAGTTCCAACAAACTTCAATAACATCTGAGAGCTCAGGATGAGGAGAGACCCAAACACCCCAGTGCATGGGGTTTTAAAGCATAGCAAAACAGGGGGTGTACACAAAATGAGAACCAATAGGGTAATACCAGAGGTGGAGTTTTGGGGTAATGGGGTAATCCAACCAGGATAGGGGGAGGAGAGAAGTCTTGGTTGGGGATTGGTCCAGGGGATGAATGGCAGGGAATGTTCTAGAACAAGGGGCAGGGTTGCCTTGATGGGTAGGAGAGAAGGCACAAAGTTGCCTTGATAGGCAGGGAAGGGTCTGGAACAAGGGGAGGGGATACCTTGAGGGACAGCTGGAAGGGAGGGCACAACTTAGGGAGATACCAGCTAGGGGAAAACATGGGGGAAAACAGGACAGCCCATTTAACAATCAACTTAATAAAATAAACATAAAACACGAACCGCAATACTCTGCAAGCAGGAAAAGGGAAAAGTTCTATGAGAGCATTGCATTCCCTGTTCAGAGTGAGATATTCTGAGAATGACTAAGCAGAGACAAAATCTTGCCAGCTGCAGACAATTTGTATTTTGAGGCAATTTTGGTGGTGCTGCAGACTGACATAGACATTCCATTGCAGTAATTTTGTGGTAGCTCTGGTCTGATCCCATTGACTGAATGTCCTTTAGCAGCTGGAGCATTAAACAGTACTTTTTAGTGCATCTTTTAATTTGATTTCAGCCATGACAAGTGGAGGCAGTTGAAGGATTTTCTTTGAAAGCACAATTCTGACAACAAAAAGAAAAAAAATAACAAATCTATATGTACAAAAATACCTTTAGTGTTCCTCTTGTAAAGCCAGAAATGTAGCATTTTTGCTGTATTTGAATTTTTAGTGTCCGTAGCAGTATTTAGAAGTTTGTGAGTCTAATTAAAGTTTAGATATAATAAAAGATTGAAAAAAAATTATATAATCAAAGTTTAGAAAAAGAAAATGTCTTTTTACTGAATTGCTCTTTAAAACCCTATAAGAAGAAAATTGCTTCTCAATAATTTTTTGATTATTGAGGTTTTAAAAATTTACCTTCATAAGAAAATTGGCTGAATCAAAGACTGATAGCTCGAAACATGACAGAGCAGTATAATCATCATAGTGCCTATTTTTTATGGTATGTTCTTCATACCACATTTTCAAAGCTTCCTGTGGTAACTACATTTGTTATTTGCACAGCGGACAGCTTGCCAGCTTTAATTATAATCCACGTGCAATTACAAGTTAGTTGTTGAACAAACAAGAGAATATCAGTGAATGTATAATCAAGTGTTTGGTTATATTAAAAAGTTGTTTGTTAGGGCTAGTAAGGGATTATTTTCTTTATTTCATTACTGTGGTAATAACATTTCTATTTACCTACATTGAAATGTCTTTCATTGCCTTCTATAAAGGTCCTTCGACCATTTTTCAGTTCTGCTGCAAATTCCTTAAAATGAAAAAGAAAATTTAAACATTTAGATTACTTTGACAAAGACCAAGAAAAAAAGAATATACAAATATATAAATAATCAAGTCCCCAAGCAACAAAACTCATGCATGATTTGTTGTACTGTATACAGTCATGCAGTGCTTTATTTGGAATTTAATCTTCATGATTACAGAAAAGGGGATAAATAGAATCTCTCATTTAATGGCTAGGGATGCTCAGGTAGGGAAAATAAATACCTGCCCCAAGGTCATGTTCACTTCTGCTGAGAACTACTATTTGTCAAGTCTCCTCTTTCGAAAAGCTAGACTTTGGGGTTTTATACTGAAAAGCAAAAGGATTTGTAGTATTTAGTTTCTCTCTTTCTGTATTAGTATTCGTTCCATAAGAAAAGTCTCCTGAAATTCTGCAACTTCTAGACTAACCGAAAATATCCCTTGAAGATTAAAAAAAAACATTAGAAGAGTTGCCTGATAGATCTAAATTAGCTCATGAAACCTAAGTGGATATTTACCTCCAGAAAAAATTGCAGATGTATGTAGAATGACTTATAGAACATTAAGGAGTTGGAACGGACCTTAAAGATCGTCTCGTTCCAAACCCCCTGCCATGGACACAGACACTTCCCACTAGACCAGGTTGCTCAAGGCCTTATCCAACCTGGCCTTTAACACTCCTAGGGGAACTCACAACCTCACTGAGCAACCTCTTCCAGTGTCTCATCACCCTGACAATAAAGAATTTCTTCCAAATATCTAACCTAAATTTCCCCCTTTCAGTTTGTACCATTACTCCTTGTACTGTCACTACAGTTCCTGGTGAAGAGTCCCTCTCTGGCTTTCTACAGGTCTCCTTCAGATACTGGAAGGTGCTATGAGGTTTCCACACAACCTTCTCTTTTCCAGACTGAACCACCCACCTTTCTTAGCCTGTCTTCATAGGGGAGGGCTTTCAGTGCACTTATAAACTTCATGGCCCTACTCTGGACTTGCTCCAGTATTAAAATTAATTATATCAATGGATGATAAGTAAACCTGGTTGTAAGCAGTCAGGCATCCCTGACTTGCTTCACTTCTGTGATGCTGTCTTGCCTTTGCAATGCTTATGAAGAATCATTTTCTTTGCTTGTTACAAGTTGTACGCACATTCATTACAATGGAATGGAACACTGGGCACAGCATTACTCCATCTTAGGGGCAGAATCCAGTGTTTTGAGTTTTGAAGTTTCATCACATTATTAGGAATGTGTGCACAATTTGAGAACCAACTCCTGATCCATAAAGCACAAAATTATTTTCCAGTACTGTCAGTAATTTTACGGGTTTTCCACAATGGACTTGTAAGTGACTTGCAGTGGACTAACATGTGATTTTAAATTTACTTCATGTTTTACATACAGACTGTGAATTTTAATTCTTCACTCAATTTTTGAATTTGTAACAAGTATATTCTCAGTTTTACACAGAGCTGTAGAAGAAAAACTTAGTCTACACCAAATTAAAGGCAGCTTACCTACCATGTAACATGATAGTTCGGCTATAAAACATGCAAAGAAAAATGAGTTTCAGTCAGATTTAAGGCAAATAATTCAAGCAGGAATATTATGAATGAATTACAACACTTGTGATGCACACTGTTTACTGGCTCCAGATGGATGTATGCATGCTTGGGAAAGGGGGTGAAGTCCCTATTTTTTACTATCCGCTGGGGGTGGGAGTGAGCTTACAGTACTGTGAACTGCTCTCCTGTCGGTAGGTTGGGATGTTGAACTGAAAAACTCTTCCTGAGGTGCTGGCTGTAGTCCTCTTCTTTCATGGGCAAGGGTATTATACAATGCAATTTATAAACTAAGCAAGCTTCTTAAAAACAATTGAAGAAATCTCCATCCATTAGACAACTTGAATAACTACTCTGATAGTAAAAAAAAAAAGGCATTTAATTTCTATTCTGTTTATTCATGGCCAATTGATACTCACTTATTCTTTTTACTTGTAGTTTAAATAGCTCACATATCTTCTGAGTGTTTATCTTTTCTGCTTTTCCAGACCTCCCCCCCCCCGCAACCTCCATATATTTAGATTGAACAGTCATGTAAGAATTGGATTGGACCTTAATTTTCCAGGTTTAATGAGCCAAAGCTTTTATTTCTTCCATCAAGATAAATCTCCATTATCCTTATTATTTTGTAAACCTTCTGTGCACTGATTCCAGTCAAAATGCAGCTCTCTGGATACAGGTGACCTTGCAAATTTTTCCCTTTTTTGGAATGTTAGCTGCAAGTCATCACTGAATCATTGACTGAATCATATTGTCTATTAATTATATCCTTCACTCCTTTATCCAGGTATTTCATTAATAGCTCTCTTTTTAATTTTTTTTCCTCCTTTTCCCCCCAGTTAATCTGAAATCTTTTGCAAATTATCACTTTTTCTTGACCAAGGCCTAACCACATTTTCCAAAACTACTTTTTTGTCTATCTTCTCTGTTACAGTTTTGATATTTACCTAGACAATGTCTAAATATGTATCACATTTTATTTTAGTAACTATTTGATCAATGAATATGACACAGCACTGTGGAACAACTGGGCTCTACTACTTATTAACAGCCTTTGTCCTTTAATATATATTTTTGAAACTGCAAATCACCCCTGAAGATAATTTCTGATATCATATTCATACCAAAATTCGTACCAAATTCATACCAAAACTTGACCTATAGAAATATATAAAAGCTTTTAATTCCTTAGGCTTCATCTGAACAACGACAGTGTTGGAGCTTTAAGCAAGGAAGCAAAGTAAAACTTTATCAGTGATCTTGGATTTCTTCAACTCAACATGCACAAGACCGAGTACGTTGTAGAAATGAGCTCAGTGACAGAACTAAGCCAGACTATGCAAATTTTTTCAGATTTCTTTATCATTAATGAGGAACTAGACTGGGAAGAATGCAGTGAGGTAGAGGAACTTCTAAATACTTTTGCTTGTTAGTGCTCTATTATTCTTCACATCTTCATATTATTGAGGATAGATCACTAATATTCATCAATACAAAACATTTATTTTAGTCCAGCACTGGGTTTATATGACGGAGTTTTGGTAGCATGAGGCTGCAGGCGTGTCCTTTGTGAGAAGAGACACATTATGAGCTACCCCTGTGTGGGGCACAGACCATTTCAGCTGGCTCCAAAACAGAGCCACCACTGGCCAAAGCTGATCCCACCAGCAATGCTGATGTCACAATTCCAATAACATATCTAAGAAAGGGTAAAAAACCCTGTGTGGTAGCTCTGAAAGAAAATGAAAAAACATGCAAGAAACAGCCCAGCAGAAACTTGGATCAGTGAAGGAGGGGAGGAGGTGCTCTAGGCATGACAGCAAACATTCCCGACAAGCTCAAGACAAGACCATGGTGAAGCAGGTTGTTTTTCTGTAGTCCATGAAGGATCACACCAGAACAGACATCCATAACACAGCTCATGGAAAGACTGTTGCAAGGGCAAGTTTTCTGTCAGGAGCTGAGGCCCATGGGGTACCTACAGTGGATAAATCTGTTCCTGAAGGACTGTACACTTTGGAACGGACTATTTCTGCTGAAATTCCTGCAGAGCTATATCCCATGGAAAGGACCTACCTCAGAGAACTTCATGTGTCCTGTGGAGAAGAGATCAGTGTGAGGCAGAAGGTGTGGCAGTGGTGAAGTGTTATGACGTGGGAGCAAAACCTTTCTCCATCCCTCCTAAATGACATAGAGTTTGCAAATCCGTCACAAAAGACAATACTGCTTTTAAAATCTTACATTTTTTAAAGGAACAAATTGTTCCTTCAAGAATGAAAACTGGAGCCCTTGTTATCTGCACTTCTAGATCTGCCCCATCCCGTCTCAGTTTATAGGTATGTAGCTGCCAGTGCTTATCACCCTGTTTTCATAAAAATCTGCTAACATTGTTTTATGTGTCACTGGTGTATAATTTGCACTACATATGTGTAACTGGGCATTCTAGAAGTGAGTTAGTTTCATAGTTTATAATGATATACAAGTCATAGAATGCACAAATCACACTAATGTATAGGACATCATATTTAAACAAATAAGAATCTACTAAGTTCAGTCATGACATGGCTTCAATTTATTCGTGCATATTATGACTTTTCAGAACTTCCCCTTCTGCCACAAGGTAATTAGATTAATCCAGTGATGTGAAGCAAATGTCCTGTACCTGATGCACAAATGCTTTGATCAAAATTGTTATCTCAACCTCTCTCTTGAGATCCACATTGGGCTCCAATTAGACATGCTGGTTTTAAGAGCAGAAGGAAATTAAACTCCAAATAAGGCACTACCCTTCCCCCTCACCTGGTAAGAGAGGGACAAAATCATACAGCATACAGCTCTGTAACCCAGACATTTGTGTATACTATTTCACTAATACCTAGACAAAAACTACATTTCACTGGGTAGTGAACACATATTCTTCATTCAACAAGACCATGACCACAATAGATTTGCTAATCAAAATTTCTTGACAAAAGGTGAGCATGTAGATCTGTAATAATTTTCTGGTTTTTTATCTGAATCAAAATAATTCTGTATACTATAGTTTGTGAAATACATCTTTAACATTATGGAAGAAATAAAGATCACACATGTTGGTATAATGCTTCAGACTATATATGCAATATTTTAAAAAATTGGGAAAAACCACTCTACCATATATTTCTTTTTAGCAAGTTTCTTTGTCTTTTAGAAGGCTGATGTAAGTTTAGAAGAGGCTTCCTAATCCAGCAACAGAAAGTGTTTAATATCAGGGAAATAGATACCAACATCTATGCAGGAGACACCTAATTCAGTTTAGAAAGCTAGCTACAAAACATGGAGTTTAGATTGCAAACACAGTCTCAATTGGCAAAATTGAGAACTGTGACTTGACTGTGCTGAGAATAATATGTTAAAGCCAGTTCCATAGTCTCCTGCAGTAACTTGTCAAACTTAAGTATACAGAATTCTAATTACAAAAAGAGTAAATTTCCTTCTAGGTTCCCCTTACCCAGCCATTATATTGATTTATATGTGAAGTACACACAGTATATGCCACCATTACAAAATACATTCAAATCTCAGGAAGCCAAATATGCACTGAAACTTGGATAAAGATGATCAAAACTTTATGACTCAAACATGGTTTCCAGAAGTGCTCAGCATCTAGACTGAGCTGGGCAAAACACTGACAATTTGCAAAATGGCCTCACATTTTATCTTCTTGGTTTTTATGAACCCTTAAAGGAAAACATGATTCATTTCCCTGACCAGCAATTAGCTCAGGAAGTCATCTTCATATGGTTAAATTTTGCTGCAAAGAATAAGATGAATCTGACCTTATTTTTAATTTTTTTCCTTGTACCCATTTTGTTTGTCCTCCTGTTCTCTGTCAATGCCAAGCTGCTTATATGATTTTTAGTATCCTGTCTGTTTCTTTGAATTAGGATTTCAGTAAAAAAGCTATCAGCCTATGGGAAGGAAAACCAATCTAGCTGAAGTCTAGTGTTTATCAATGTTCAGAAACCCCGGGTATTCTGTCAGATATATTACTTCAGATTTAATTCAGTTAGAGAATAATGATGTGTGACTTAAAATTAAAATGTGCTATTCAGCAAATGTCAGAGTTTGTCAAAAGTTCTTATCTCCATAAAAGACAACGAACTCTGTGTCTTTGTGGATGTATTTTAAGCCTGAGAGAATGTATAGCCATCTTCAGGATATTTCAGATTTGAAAATATGACTAAAAGAATAAAACAGACACCTTGATTTGAAAGAAATAAAGCATCACCTGGGTCTCTCCACCACTCACAGGGATTGAGATCCTTATCATGCCCTGAACATCTTTACTTTCAGAAATTTGTAATGGAGTAAAATTTTACCCACATTTACTGTGGGTCATTAAAAACAATTCACCTTGCTTGCCAAAAGTACAAATTGAGAAGAATGAATATTTTTGGTGGTGATCTACCCTATCAAAAGTAAAAGAAAAATCAGTTCAGATTTGCAGTGAAAAGACAGTCTAATACATATAAGAACCAAATATATATATGTATAATTCAAAGCTGAACATCAAGAAAATTTGTATTTAAAATTGTTAATTTTAAATACATAGCCTCTGGAGGTAACTTTGCTGCATGACTCATTGTTTAGAAAAAAAATGTAGGAGATAAAAAATGGGACAGAATAAACAATACAAAAAAGTCCTCAGATCAAAGTCCATGGCTGATGAAAGATTCAATTTTCTAGATTAATAAAGAAGAATTTAACACCTTATTTTCCTGAAGACAGACCTCTCATGCTGGCTGAACTTTCCATAGGGCATGTGAGCTCTAGGTCCTCAGGTGTAAGAAATCAGGGAAGGAAGGTAATAGACCAGCATGGCTGAATCAAGACCTGCTGGCTAAACGAAAAGACAGAGGGAATTGCACAGGCAGTGGAAGAGGGGCAGGTGTCCTGGGAAGACTATAGGGATGCTGCCTGGTTGTGCAGGGATTAGGTCTTGAAAGCAAAGGTTCATTCTGGCTGAATTAGAAAAGTTGCAACAGTGACATATTTAGTCACTGACCTATATTTTTTACTTTTAGGGAACACACATACCATGTACTTTAGCTGTATAGAACTTCCATCCTTTGAGGAATTTATAAACTTGCTCAGCTTATAAACAAGCTCTCATAAAAAATCAAATCATGATTTCCCATGTTATGATTGGAAACTAAGCTTATTAAATAGATTTTATATGTAATAGCAGTAGACACTCTCTTCTGGGATCAGATTAGAAGAGAGCACTGCATGTAGTTAAATATTGGTGTCCTTGCCTTTTCAATATACTTAATTATAATATTCTATTCACTTCATATGCAAACCTGTGTTCAAACATGGGTGTCAAAAGTAAATCTATGATAATCAGAAGTTACCTTCTGTGTATGCATATTGCAGAATGATTCCAAAAGTCAAAATTATGTTTCTTGAAAGCTATCTGATCTAATTTTAAATTCCAGTTCTTGGCTTATCCACTGCCACCTGTGGCGAGGGTTTCAATGTTTAATTATCTTCACTGCTAGGAAATCATATGTTATTTAAAGCTTAATTTTATCTCACCTTAAATTCAAGGCATTGGATCATGTCATCCCTTTATCTGCAAGACTTAAAAAAGGACTGTAATTGCTTATACATTGTGCATAGTGACTGAGTTATGTTTCCCATACTTTATTTCACAAAATGACCAGACTGAAGCCTTCCAGTCTCACAGCTAAGGCCTTCTCCTGGTATTTAAATACTTCTTACATTTCTTCTGTTGACCGTCTTCTATATTTCTTTTTCAAGTTTTGTCATCTGAATTAGACTTAACGTCGTAGAAAGAAGCTTTCCAATTCTCTTCCTCCAATTTTTATAAAAAAATTATTCACTGAAGGACTACAGTAACCTTTATGCTAGCTACAACACTGAACATAGAATTCATGGGAAAATAGCCATTTATGAACACCGTCAAATTCTTCTCTGAGTTGTTGTTAACCTCGCCTGAAGTTTCCTGTCCTAAAACCATTGTTTATGTTCTTTCCACCAAAAATGTTATTATATTAAGATTCTTCTACTAAAATATGTTTGGCTCAACAGTTGGAATAGTTTGGATCACTCCATAAAATTTATAACTGTTTTTTATTTACTGGCCTATGTGTGTCACATGAAAATTTTATTGCAGAGGCATTTTATAAACTGGGTAGCAGTGAAAGCATTGGGAAAGATAAAAGAGCAGTGTTACTACCAACAACTGCATTTGGAGATCTATCAGCAAGACTATTTTTAATCTAAAAGTACTGATTAACTCAATTGAATAGATATATAAAAAATTGAAATGTATTTCTAATTAGATACATTTTGTCTTCAGATTTTATTATACACCTTTATAATCCATCCAGATGCAAACAGCAAAAAAAAGGTACTTGATGATGCTTAATTTTCATTAGATATTTCTGAAAGCATTAACAGTAATTTTTAATTTTTTGTTATTTTTTAATAAAAATTCCTAAATAACTGTTCAGTTACTCTGGTGTTAGGCTAATCAAACTGGAATTCCTTTGGACAACATTTTTCTGTCATCTGTGCTCTGTTGCTTTTATTCCAAAAAATAATATATAGAATACTTTTTCAACCTGTGAAGGATTTGTATATTCTACCTTTAATTCTCTCTTGTGCTGTTTCTCCCCTTATGAGGAGCACTATATATTTAATATATGAAGGTGAAGGTGCAACTATTGATGGTGAAAGGTTACATTAAAATGAGTAACAGTTTTGAAAAAAAGTAGCAACAAATAAAATAATCCTAAAATAGCAGAAGCATATAAATGATCACTGAAAGGAGCTTCAGGAAATCTGAGTCTTCCTTTCTGCTTGAAAGAGTACTGTCACCAATGATTGCCACTCAAGATCAGTTCACCTAGGAAAATCTAACCAAAATTCCAATTTTTAGTAGACTTTTTAGATGAGTACTCATAGCCAACACTTTCTAGCCAGGACTTGAAAACCTTGAATGACGTGCATCTCCACAATCTCTCTGGCTAGCCTGTTTCAACACTTGTGCACTCACTTGCCAGTGAAGAATTTTTTGTTTCCTAATGTCCAGTGTAAACAACACAAACCACAAAAATGTCCAATTTCTGTTTTGCTTGTCAATAACAAGAACAGTTTGGCTTAATCATCTTCATTTCTTCAAGAAGATTTATGTAGGTTTTGCCTTGCCCCCTAGCCTCTGCTCACTGAGTTAAGTAAACCTCTCCTTTAATGTCAGGTGCTCAGGTTCTTAGCCACCTCAGTAACAGAGTCTGGACACTCAACTTCATTCTTAAATCAGCCTGGGCAGGAGGAAGGAATTCTAGTCCAGGTACAGCTTCCCCAGAGCTATGAAGAGGGAAATGATAAAAGCTCTACTTGCTGAACTGAAATTCAATAAGTTTCTGCTTCAGAGCCCTGAGATTAGTTAGAGCCTCTCTGGATTACACTGGCATTTTAGTGGTTCCCTCTTATTCAGCATCAGTTCATTGTTGGGCTCCACTGCAGGCTGCCAATCAGCCAAATCATTTAACATTGCCCCTCAGAGTGAAATAGTCCAGTCAATTTTAAGTCTTATTTACACAGGACTGCTTATCCTTCCCAGTTTTTGAAATTATTAATTATTAATTCTTAATCTTATAATGTGGTTTCTATTAGTAACTAAAACTTGGGTCTCTATTGCTGAAACAAAAAGGTGCAATATATCTGCACATGGTGAGTTTTAGTTTCTGTAGATCACAGGTGTATGGACTTATATGTCTTGATTAAAACCCCCAAATTATGTAAGTGCTTTTTGTTGTGAAAGAATAGCAGTTACACTAGCTTTCCAATGGTTAAGATGGAAACTTATAGCTTTAAAATTACTGTTTCAGATGGGAGACAAGGAATAGCTTCATAAAAATTTTATAAAGTAGGAGTAAAATGAAATAGAGAACAAGGACAAAAAAAGACATAGATTAGTGTAAAAGGACAATACAGGAAATAGGTAAACAAGTTCTTTTATTTCATGGAGGAGATAATGGTAAAGGGACAAAGTAAGAGAATAAGAGAAAAGCTTATAAATGATGAGAGAGATTTAAAAAAATGTTTTATTTTCCATCACTGTGCCAGAATATAGGTAACATTAATACATAATAAGTTAAAGGAGAGACTTCAACGTGACACAGTCAGTGCTTGTCAGTCTTTTGCAATCCTTTGGACAATTCCACACCTAGTGAGTGACACACACATTAGTTGCTTTCATAAACTGCCCACAGCGTTCATTCATTAAATAACAAACTTACAGTAATAATGAGAACTCTATGGTCTCAATCCAAAGCCTACCAAAATTAATAGGAGCAATTCAAACAGGAGTGTTCACAGCACTTTTCTAAAATATTTCCTGAAAGAGGCAGTCAATGACAGACTCTAAGCCTGATAAGAATATTATGTCTAAAGAAAAAGCTTGATAAGTTCTTTCCTAAATAGCATCATGAAATGTATTTGTAAGTTGGAGGGGCAGTGTGTGTGTGTTGGTGGTGGATGATTGCCTTCATTTGGAAGTGTACACTTTGAAAATGAAAAATAATATTAAAAAGGTAACATTAAAAACATTAAGTAGATTGAAGGAATATTTATATTGCCTGCTAAAAAAATCTTTTAAATTTATATTTTTCATTTATTTTATCCCTGTATTGTCTTTTTCCAATGTTTTTAACATTTTAATAAATAGGGCTGTATTTTAAAATGTGGATTTATGTGCTGTCAATATTCCTAATAAACCAGACGGTTAAATCCTTAATTAAAAAAACCCAAAACATAATGTATGTCCTATACATTTTGCTAGTATATCTGGCAGAAAGATTAAGATCCACAGAGAAAGGAGCATAGAGGAGTGATGACAGGTGGGAGTCCCCAAATTGTGGCCTGCTCTTACTCCTTTGCGCAGTGACAGAAGCTCTGGGGGCCCTGAGGTGGAGAGGAGACTGTGTTCCAGGGCAGCTAGTGAGTGTTTGAGCTCTGTTACTAGAGGATGAACACTGCACCTAAGTGTACACATGTGTGTATGTTCCCATTAATTAATTAAATAAATAAATTAATTAAATAATCCCTTTATTCTAATCAGACAGAGAGGGGAACAAGATGAAGCCATCAGTGCTGTCTGGATTTGAATGCTGACTGCTCCTGTCTGTGTTGTTCTGTGTGGCTGGGGGTGTAGATCCACAGGTATGTACTGTGTGTGTTTGTGCCTAGTGGGATTACACATGCTGGATCCAAGGATACCGATTTGTGGTATCCTTGCCTCCACTTGACTACCAGATTTGCAATTCCCTAGGACATTCCTGAAGAGCAATTTATAACAGATAATTCAGGGGATGTTCAATTTTTATGAAATGTTGGTAATGAATGAGGGTAATGAATCTCTGACCAAGCTTTCAGAAATTCTTTGTACATATAGTTAGTGTGTTTGCAGAGCACCTAATGACATTTAATTAAGCATATCAGAATCTGCCTGAAGCAAGGATCTTCACAAAAAAAAGGGGGTCATAGTGTTAAAAAAATATTTTGACTAGGCTTTTAATTTTCTGGCAACATGCATGTGCAGTCCAGAAAGTGCAAAAGTTTATGGAGATAGACTGGGGCTAAAATCTTTTAACCACAGGATGGAAAAATTAATTAAAGCAATGAAATAATAATTTTATTTTTAAAGAAATGTGGTCAGAATTTCTAAACAGTTAAAATTGGAAAGTCTACAATTTTTGATGAAATTGTGGAAAAATATAGAGAAAAACATCCTGATATATTTTCATTAAAATAAACATAATGTGCTGTATAATCTCAATTACTGTATCCAGTTGTTGCTGCAGGCCCCCAGCTGGGGAATAATTAGCATTGACTCCATGATTGCAGAAGGCTGATCAATTGCTTTATTATATCATCTTATACTATATTATACTACACTTTTTAAGAAACTCAGTAACCCTTCTAGTCAGTCCGATACAGCTTTGACCTAATTGCTCAATCAATCCCAACACCATCCAGTGTCCAAATAAGAAATGACCCTGTGGTAAACAAATCTCCATGACACATTCCACATGCGTACAACAGCAGGTGCAAGTGGAGATAAGAATTGTTTCTCATTCTTTCCTCTGATCTTCTCACAGCCTTCCCTGGGAAAATGCCTGGGAAAGTCTGTGCCTGCTGTCTGTGGCCAGAGAGCTGCTGCCACATCCAGTTGTAGGGCCATCAATTCAAGAATGACATTTTTGTGCTAGAGCAAGTCCAGAAAAGGATGACAAAGCTGTTAAAGGATCTGGAGAGTAAATCCTCTGAGGAGAAGCTGATGGAGCTGTGGTAGTTTAGCCTGAAAAAAAGGAGGCTTATAGGCAACCTTACTCTACAATACCTGGAAGGAGGCTGCAGCCAGATGGGGGTCTTCTCCCAGGCAATGACTGACAGGATGAGAGGACACAGTCTCAAGCTGCACCATGGACAATTTAGGTTGGACATTGAGAGGGATTTCTTCATGGAAAGAGTGATTAAACATTGGAATGGACTGCCCAGGGAGACGGTGGAGTCACCATCCCTGGGGGTTTTTAAGGAAAGACTGGATGAGGCATTTAGGTCATAATCTAGTTGACACAGAGTGGTGTTCAGTCACAGGTTGGACTCAATGATCTCAGAGGTCTTTTCCAGACTACTTGATTCTATGGTTCTGTGATTCTGTGACAGGATGCCTAAAAACTCCTTTATCTTTTCCAAACTCTGTTACCTGGTGCCGTGAAAGACAACAAGGTTCCACAAAAACATATTTTAATACTTTTTGACCTGCACAGTTTCACTGGAAACCACTCTTTAAGGAAATGTAGTGCAAGCTGAAAGGAATCAGAAGTGATTAAGAGAAAAATGGCGCTCCAGCCTATTGCCAGATTCTCATGTGCTGTGGGGCTACTAGAAGAAGGCCTGCACAGTCAGTATTCAGAACAGTATTTTGCTTCAAAATTATAGAGTTTGGAACTGGAGTTTTGGATTTATTTATATTCCGTCTCAATAGATATACTGTTCCTGTCCAGATCCTTCATCAAGACATCATAAAGATGTGCATTTCCATTTCCAGGGAAGGCATTTCACACAAACAAGGAGTATGGAAGCTGTAGTGTGAAAAGCACCCACTTCTCAGGCTTTTCTTTTTATCACACATGAGCTGCACCAGTGTCAAAACTTTTGTAGTAAAACTTACTTTTCTTTTTCCTAGGAAAAATGCTGGCTTTTTTTTCTTTTAGAGAGAAGAGATCCTTTTTCCTTTAACTTCTTCCAGCCACTCCTTACAGTCTGTAGGGGTAATTCCTGGTACCCTATACTTCCACCTAGGTCCCATTTTATTCCTTGCATACCTGCCCATTGGAGAGAGAAGGACCTCAAGCCTTGGTCTCATGGAAGTGACAATGTCGCCATACACCACATGTACACATGTCACAATTGCGTTTTAATGTGCATTATGGGCTGACATTTGTTCTAATTCTTGCTTATTTCTAACTTCTTTCTTGTTTTCTTCCTAGAGGGCATCATGCATTTCAATCTTGTAATGGACCTGAACATCAAATCTACTTAGGTCAATCCACTGAACTATAAACTAATATACAATATAATACACTGAATTTTAACTGTGGAAAATAATCCCATTCTCAGTAAAGCAAACAAAGTGGTCTAATACAAGAAGAGTCTTTCATCTTTAATTTAAAAGACATGTAGTCAGAAATTTTATTGCAAACATTGTTTTGACTAATGCTTTCAAAAACTACTCCTCAAACAGTTAATGTACAGTCTGTACTAGAAAGAGGACATTAGAGGTACAAATTTATGATTTCATATTAAAACTTAAATACATGTTTTCTCTTATTCCGAATTTAATACAGATAAAATCTGTGTTGCCTTGGGAAGATTTTTATAAAACATTAATATGTTCCTTGAATTCAGTCTTTAAGTCCCATACATTAGTTTACTAACTCAAGTATAGAATTTTTGTCGGCTTTCTTCCTCCAAGCTGTTGATGAATTAAATGATCAATAAAACTCTAGGAAGCTTTAATAATAGTATGACTAGGTTTTTTGCATTTTAAATGCAGAAAAAAAAATCAAACTACAAACAAATCCTGCATCTCCTTCTACCAACATACAAGATTTTTGCTAATTTTTACTTAGCTGTGTTTTGCAAACAATTTTTTCAATTTTACAGTAATTGGGATAATATTTGTACATCCATATATGTATAAAAAAAGAAGTATCAAATATAAAAAAAGTCATAAATAAAGAACTTCCAAACCTATTAAAATTTGCCCCAATACTGAGTAATGGATCAGTATTTGCAATCACCACTTTCATGCATGTGTGTCTGTAAGTCCTTTTTAGAACATAAAACATTGGAGCTTCATCCAGATTTCAGACTCCTAGCAGAATGAACATGGCCTCATGTCACAATAGGATTGCTTTCATCAGTGTCCACACCACCAATAGCATCAGTAAGGACTCTTTCTACACTACCTAAATTTGGCATTTTCTGCTATAGTAAAGAAAATTATCAAATTTTTATGAACAGAAGTCTTAATACATTAGACTACTTCCAACTCTGACTGAATGGCAGTTGCATAGTCTGATAGGCCAATATCAAATAGGAAACTTAAGAACTAAGTGAATCTTGGGGAAACTCAAGAATGACCTGCAATAATAACAGGACACCAGTCCCTGCTCCTACAGCATATGCATTTGTTTCTTTCCCTTTAGTTTAACTGTGAGCTCCCAGCTTAACTATGCTGGTGTTTTGTCTTCTTGCCCAATACCTTGCACTTGGGGATCACTACCTCACTTCCTCTATGGAGGACATCCTTAAAAATCTGCCAACTCTGTTCTACCTGCTTGTTCCTGAGGGCACTTTCCCAGACAATACTATTGAGTATATCCTTGAAGAGCTGGGAGGGGTCCTGACTTCTCTCTTTGTCTTACCCATGCCCCTCAGGACTGTGAACTCCACCAGTGTGTGATCACTGCTGTCCAGGCTGTTTTCAGTCTTGAACCCACAGGCAGGTTACTTACACTGGTGACCCTGAGGGTCAGTATCCTGTTCCTTCTAGAAGGGCTGTGACCTGGCTGAAGAAGTTATCCTCCATGCATTCTGGGAGTCTCACATGTGAATTCAACCCACAGTTTTCCTAGCTTTTACTTTTTTCTTCCAATTCTCCCCCCTGATCCTGATGGTAGGGGAGTGAGCAAGCAGCTGTGTGCGGCTTGGCTGCCAGCTGGGGTGAAGGCACAACATAATGCAGTGAGAGTATAATACCTATTTTTGCTCCTTTACACATCTCTTCCTAAAAATATAGGACATTTCATATTTTTCCAATTCCCTAAATTACAGTCTATCAAAATAAATCAGCTGAACAAAATACAGCAACTCCATACTTGTCAGCTAATAAACAGGAACTGGTTTTATTTATTAAAGCATTAGAGGTAAAAATACCTATTAGTTTTCCTCCTCATGACTGTGACTTCTCAACTGACCAACAATTACTGCTGTGTTATATATGGAGGGGAAATGACAGATTCATAATGAGTAATCTTATTTCTTCTCATAACAATTTTCTTGGGATAAAATTTTTGGTAAACCAAAATTTTAAGATTTTAGTTGATACAGCTTCCAGCATATTGCATAAAATAGAGGTTGACATACTTTATTATTAGTATGAGTTTTTCTTCTTTGTCTTTCTCATGATGACTGTGGAGAGATCAAAATTGAGAATTCTACAGAGGCAAGAAAGACATCCTTTGATGTGGAAAATAATCCAGGGAGGATGTGAAAATGGGCACTGGATTGGAAAGAGGCTGCTATAAAAGATCAAAAGAAGTAGGTCCCAAAGAGAACTGGCTGAACAGTAATTGGATGTTTCCTTCTGAAGGGTCTGATTTATGGTAGCAGAAGTATAAATTTACCTTAGAGCTCTTTCGTTGTGAGCTTTATGTACATATAGACATGTTTATATATATGCATTAAGTTATTGCAGAGAATTTCAACATAATTTGTGCCATACTGTAGAACTATAACACTTTTTTAAAAAAAACCCAACATATTGGATACCACATAGAGATCATGTATTGCTTCAAATGGTGGCAACTATGCTAAAAACTTACATTGTTATCAAGATATTGATTTAAAAGGGGTTTATGATACTCCATCATATGTAAGGACAATTAAAAACCAGAAGGTTGTTAGTGCAAACTTAATTCCCAAAAAAACTAGAGAAACCTGGAATTATGACAGATTAATAATTAAGTTGAGTAAACTCTACAGAGATCAGTGCTTTGGGAGAAGTTCAGAAAGGGAAAGCTTGGATGCTCTAAATAGGATTATGTAAGGTGTAATGTAATTAAGTACTGCAGCAATGTTCTTAACAAATGAAAATTTTCATTTCTATTTCTAATTATATTTGCTCTGTATTTTGAAGCACAGCTGAAAAATACCAGCTTGTTAAATAGCAGAATAATTTTCAGGGCCTAAAGCATCTTTAAAAAGGAGCATATTCCTGTCTCTCTAGTTGGGATATTAAATGTTCTATTTTAAAAAAACTGCATTATACTGTAATCTTTATTGCCATAAATATTGCAGCCCATGTCATGATGCTTTTGATAATTCTTTAAAAGAAAATGCCTAGGGATATAGCTTGGTTTTGGTTGCCTACATTACCTTAGTTGCATATTAACCAATTCCCAAAAAGCAATCTAGATTTAACCAAAGTACTTCTGCACTTGGTTCCCTCATTTGCACACAATTTGCAGTTATGAATAACAACTTTTCTCACTTCACTCACAAATAACTGTGTACTGTTCTTTTATAATGTTTTTGAGTTATCAAATGGCTTTTGGAAGATTATTATCTAGGTTTTATAACCTTTGTCTTATCCTTGAGAAAAGACATCAACAACAGACAAATGGGGAAACAAACCCAAAAATTATTATAAACCTATAGCAAAATCAATACAAAAAAAACCCCCAACTTTATAAACTTTGGTGAGAGTTAGCATTATAAAAGAAGTTTAAGGACTTCTTCAGTCTAGTATCTGGGAAAGTAAAAGTAGAATACTTTTTTATTTGCTAGACCTCTTTAAAAAAGAACCAACACAGCAACAATAATTGAATATCCTCGTCTATTTTAACTGAAGCAAGAGCAAGCATTTATCCTTGGGGCTAACCAGATACTGACCTCATCTTTCTACCAAATAACCTATTTATTTCTTGCAGGAATTGAAAAAGAAAGAAAACAAATAATTGCTTACCAGATTTTATTTGACAGAATCCAGTTAAATGGTGAAAAATAAAAGCATGGTCCACTGACTTACTTCAATGAAAAGCCTTTAACTGTGAAGGGATTTTTTTTTCCTGAAAGAAGTTATTGAAATTGAATAGTTTCATATACAGCCCAACAATCTAGTAGATACTTCATAAAATCCAAGTTTAATATAGGTATTATTTCCTGGAATTTATTTCAAGCTTACATCACAATTGAGCTGAAAAAAAGAAGACGCGAAAAATCTGAAAAGCAGAAAAACTTGAAAAGTCCAGTACTGATCAATGGGCCTTCAGGTCTCGACTTTCTCAATGCCTATGGACAGGCTATACTAGTGGTGAAAGGAACAGGTCTTTAACTGCATTCAAAATTCATATGCATTTCCCCTTTATCCATTTTTCTTGCTTCAGTAGAAGAAATTAAAAATAAAAGAAACAACCCAACAACAAAACAAAAATCTCCCACTGAAAACAAACAAAACAACCCCAAAAACAAAACAAAAACCCAAACAACAACAACGACAAAAACCCTAAAATAAAAAAACAGTAAATATTTTCTGTCAAATGAAATGCTGATTTCCATTCCATACTATAAAAAAATTTCTGTCTTCTACACAATATGGTATCAATGAGTGAAAGATAATCATTTATGATTCTGATTGAGTCATACAATATTTTTCTACTTGGTTCTCAGATATTCTTTCCCTTCCTGCTAGACTTAAAATGTATGATTTAAAACTTGACTCTTACATATAGAAAATGTAAGAATAATGTTTTGAATATCAGATATCAGCACAAATATTAAAAAATTCATAGTAAATTAAAGACACAACAGAAAGCTAGCTCTTCCAAAATCTGAAATGCATACAAATAATCTAAACTTTGTTGCAACTCCTTAGTTCATTACAGCTGAGCCATTTTTGATCCAGACCCTGTTATTTATAAATGTATCTGCCCAGACAAGAAAGATTAGAATGGCCTTCCTTCCAAAAGCCATATCCACCAGAATAAAATTATAAGCATCCCATCCTACATTAATCAGGCAGCCACTGCAGATGAGGCATAGCTCATCTGTTCACACTTCCATGAAAAATATTTGAATCAATACAGATTTTCCTTTCTTCCTGTGAAAGAATAAAAAGGAAAAAAAAAACCCTGTTACTAGAAAAAAGGTTTAAATTCTTCTTTAGGGGTGAGGATCAGTAATTTATCCTTTCTTATGTAAAATTCCATTCCAAACTCGCTTCTGGTTATAATCCCATCTCTAAGACAATTCATAGGTAAATATACTGAGATTTTTGCCAGCAGTATGTGTTAATTATAAATAAACTGTCTGCTTAAACGAAGCAGAGATTAAAAAAGAAAGAGACTGAGAGAGAAAAAAAAAATAAATGTGGAGTTGAGTTACATTTAAATATTTATATAATCTGAATATTCAATTAATTTTAGAAGTATTTTTAATATTCCTTTATGCAAGGAGTGAAGAGCTACATGCAAACAATTTTGATATAAGAAAAAGCTACAATGTCTGTGAACATATATTTAGGATGGAAATTAAAGGAATATTATGGAAGTTGAAATGGATTAAGAAGTATAGCTAATATTAAAATACTTGAGAAATGTATGGATAAACTATGCTTGTCTGTGATTCTAAGGGTCTGTGTTGGATGATCCAAGAGGTGTAACATTCAAAGAATTTAACATCACAAGACTTCCCAATTACAAGGAGTACTTTTGCTATCCAAATTCTAAGCTATAAAAGTATGGTATTAATGTTTCAGTTCTACAAGACACAATTAATTAAAATTAAAATAAATTGGATGATTTTTGAGCTTATTCCTACAAGGGGAAAAAAAGGTCAGCTGACTTTTTAATAGGTAAAAAATCATAAATATTTGTCTGGTATTCAGAAAATTTGTATGATGCATTAGCTAGGGATGCTGCCTTTAGAAGAGTTACTTCATCATTAGTATCACTAGTAGAGAATTTACACACTAATAAAAATAATAAATAAGAAAATACCAAGGACTGTCTCACTTATTTTTGCCTGCACATCAGTTCAACCTGTCACTAAATTCAGTGGAAAAAAGTCCATTAGCAAGATATGGCCAAATGGTGCGCATTTTAAAATTTTCTGGGCACAACCTTGGCCAGTCAAAACTCACTCTATATTTACTGGTTTTCACCTGTGTCCATTTTTACTCAGACACTTTATTTTCCATCGTCTTTCATCTTTTCTATTAAATGCATGTGTGATAATTATCTCCACCTTGGTTCTTCATCCTCTGCACTGTGCAGCATTACTGAATTCTCCCGTCAATCACAGTTGCATGCAGCTTATGTCTTTATCCCTGCTCTATCTGTATACAATTTCTATGGCACTCTGATATGAATTCAGTTACTCAGTTAAGAACCCAATCCAAAGTATCTCATATCCTAATCTTTTTTTCCTGAATATTTTATGCACTGCTGTGTGTCATGGGATATACTGATGTCTAAGTCAGCTTTGCTATATTCAAGTCCCACTGTCATTTCCCTGTGAAAATTAAATAAATTAGTAATGTATGATCATCTTCTTATTAAACATATCTAACAGGCTAGCAAACTTTGCCCTTTATCTACCTGGACAAATAGTCTTTGGAATTTTTAGAACCACGATGAAAAATAAAATTCAGAAATCTCTTACCATTTTTTAAAACCTTACAGAAGTTTAGGTGTATAAAGTTACCATACCTCAGAAGTAATACCTCAGACATTGAAGTAAGTTTTTCAGCAATGGAGTAACTAATATCTGTGGCATCTGTCAAGGTACCAGACTGCATTTGTTTATCTTTATCAACTTTCCATTTTGGAATAATCAAAAGCTGTGCAATTATTCTAGGTGATTTGCTAGTTTTCACCAATGGTGAGTTATTTCTTAAATTTTTTTTTCTCCTTTGGTAAAAAACAAGAGTATCTATTTGCTTAAGAATTCCTAAAAAGAATCATGACACAGAAGTAATTTTAAGACATGCTAGTTTCTCAGAGTGTAAAATTCATCATAGAGAAGTCCTGAAAAAGTTCTGGTTTTCTTCCTGTAAGGAGTTAAATTGAAATGCAGTGATATGCAGTCTGTTTGTTGTGTAGTCCTGTGTAGTGATTGAAGGACACAGACCATGCTATGCAAGCAAAAGTCACTTTATTACACTAATCACCAGGATTTATAGTTCTCCAACTTCCATACAAAACTTTCCACTCAGACCCCTTTACCCTTGTTCCCATAGCAACACAATCTTTTCGGTTATCAAGCCCCTGTTACATTCTTTTGTGCTAGCAATGTCCTTGTTACATCTTCACGTCCAGAGGAGGGCAACGAGGCTGGTGAGGGGCTTGGAACACAAGCCCTGTGAGGAACGACTGAGGGAGCTGGGGGTGTTTAGACTGGAGAAAAGGAGACTCAGAGGTGACCTTATCACTCTATACAACTTCCTGGAGAGTAGTTATGTCAGGTGGGGATTGGTCTTTTTCTCCAGGCAGCAACGGACAAAACGAGAGGACACACTCTCAAGCTGTGCCAAGGGAAATATAGGTTGGATATGAGAAAAAAGTTTTTCATGGAAAGAGTGATAAAGTACTGGAATTGTCTTTCTGGGGAGGTGGTGGAGTCACCATCCCTGGATGTGTTTAAGAAAAGATTGGATGTGGCACTTGATGCCATGGTTTAGTTGAGGTGTTAGGGCACGGGTTGGACTCGATGATCTTGAAGGTCTGTTCCAACTTAGTTATTCTGTAAATTCTGTGAATTCTCTTGTCAGAGCGGTCAGAGAGACCAGACCAGACCAGACCAGTGATGTCTTCACTTTTGTTCTTGCCTAGAATTTATCTCTTCCATGACTTCCACTGTACCAGTGCCAGCAGGTCTGTGGCACTACCTAGCTCAGTTTCCATAACTGTCTGATCTTCCACAGCCCTGTAATACTGCCACTGATAATGACAGGCCATAGGTGTTGTACTACCTTTGCAAGTCCTCAGAACTGGTCTTGTCAGGTTTGATCTATCTGAACTTTATATGCCTGCAGTTTTGTTTAACTTGGTGTAGGTGTGATGATAATTTCTCTACTTGAACACATATCTATGGCTGATTTGTATTATTCTTGTGTATTTTTATAAAGATAACAGAGTTTTACAGCCATAATAAACATTAATCTACAGCTGATATTTACAACTCTTAACAAGATGATGTAGTATACAGAAATACTGCCATGTATGTAGAACAGAAAGGGCCCTGACAAGGGGAGATAAGTGTGCAGAGTAAAGGAGTACAGACATGGAGTGGTAAAAAATGGGGTATAGGTCTGGCACTGGAAAGCCCACAAATAAAAGTAATTCATAAAATGTGAGTTAAAGAAATGTAAATGAAAGAGGAAAAAATATGGTTTAGTGGCAACAAAGATTAAGAAGAAATAGTATCTAAAATATACAAAAATCAGACATAATATGGAGGCCAGTGAAGTAAAAAACTGTCAACAAACACAGGAAAGTGACACTAAGTTGATCCTAAAGTGTGGAAGAAAACATGTAAAACAACAGGATGTGTTAGCTGATGAAGAACTCTAGAAGCATGTTGCTTCCCTCTCCAGCAGCTGAAACTGCTGGCTTTAAGACCTGGGAGAGCAATGAAAAGGTGAGCATAACCTCAAGAAAAAGAATGGAAACTATAAATATCAAAATTGCAATTTTAATGGTATGATAATTACTATTGAGATCTTTTCTGTAGGGAAATATTTTAAGTATTACTATTTGCCTTTTTTTTTGTACTAAAAATTATTTTTCAATTAGATTTTTAATATTTAAATAATAATGACAATAATAATAATGAATTCTTGGCTTTATACATTAAGTATGTTTTCTGTTTGAGCATAAACAAGATTGTGGGAGCCGTTGACTTTTTACAGAGGTAATCTTTATGAAAAAATTGATTTCTCTAGTGAGAACAACATTCCACTAATAACAAACCAAATCTGAATTTCTAAGTACCTTGCATATATCCTCCCATAGTGTGTTTCAAACAGAAATTTGATTTCCTCAGTAATTACTTGTGTGAAAAAGGAAAAAAAAAAGAAAAATATTATTAATTATTATTTCTCAGACAGCTGTTTCCCACCTATGTTGAGAAATTAATGATGCTGGCAATGATATAGTATAACATATTCTAAGTGTTAAAATATGCTCCCTACATATTTTAAAGATTCTCATTAAAATTGCTATTAATTAATAATAACAGTTGTTAATTTAAAAAAAAAATATTACCTTTAATATTTCTTATATGTGTTTCAAAAATAATGTTTTAGTTAAAGATACTTTGTAACATGTTGAAAACTAATTTGCTATATTAAAATTTTTAGCTAAAATGGCACTACTTTTTTGGTAGTAGATTTGCTAACACCAGGTACACTTAAACCTTTATAGTGAACTAAAATGTTTTTCTGTGGGACCTATGTCCTGTCTTCATGGCAGCTCAGGTAGCTGGCCTGAAGGACAGAGTGCCTAGAAGAACCTGTATAGATGTTTATGCTGCAGCCACAAGGGTGTGTGCAGACAACATTAGAAATTTGAATGACATTTCCTAATAGCACAGAGCCAGGAATTTATATCCTTCTTCTAAAGCCATTAGCCCTGAAAGCCTGATGGATTCTAGCTCTTAATCAGCCCAGAATAAACTATGTCATCTTTCCAGTGAAGACAGCAACTCTTCAGGCAGCATCTCGGGAAGAATGATACCTAGGGAAGCTGCCTCATTACCATTCAAAGCAACTGGATTCATGCAACACTCTTTATTTTGGGCTACTTCTAGAGGTTTTAAAAAACAGAAAACAGATGAACAGTTGAGGTTGTGTTTGCATGCCACCAATGAACAGAGAAAGATGTATTATAATTACAAATGGACTAAGTATTTCAGAAAATGGAAAGCTAAGTGAAGTTCTAGTAAATGCCCCTCACATATGATGTACAAAAATTAAGAGGACATCCGTATGTTTTTGTTGCGTCATTCTTCAGAGAGCAGTAAAAATCTCTTGTAATACTAGCTGAAGAATTGCAGAAAATTTATACTAAAAAAATTTTCATATTCTCTAGTATACAAAGCAAATATCCTAAGAAAACAGCAACAAGATATGCATGTGTGCATGCATGTATGTTTGCACTGGGGGAGTACAAGTCTTTTGCAAATTTCTAAGGACGACAATTTAAAAAAATTAAATTCCAATTTAAAATTGGAATTTCCAACATTCAGTTAAGAAAAAAGGTTTAAAGTAAAAATTATATCTTTCCCCTGTTCTCAACTTTTAGCTATACTTTTACTCATATTATGATTTGTAAAGTAGTCTTAATACAATAATTTCTTACCATTTTTATTCCACATCTATTTTCAGTACATATAGAATCAATGCTATTACAGATTTATTGGTACAACTGCACAGGATCTCTGGCTCCAGGATTAAACTATATAAAAAACCCCAAAGAAATAGAACAAAAAAACTAACAAAGTTTAAAAGTTATGAAGTATATGTAAATTAACTCCTTAAAAAAAAAAAAGTGAAAACTGAAAAAAGTAGAATTTGTTTTTCTAATTTCATCCACCTTATCCAAAAATCTCTTATTGTTTTTCCCAATCAGTTACATATCCTCTAGATTTTCTTCCTAACCTATGCTCCTCTTTATGACCCTTGTCTTTCACACAAAAAATATGTATAATCAGTGCCTCATGCTCATATCAACTATTTTAAATCTTGGAATTAAATCTGCTCTTCCATCAACATATGACCTGTTGTTTCAGTCAATTATTTCCTAATACTGTTTGGCTGGCTTTATGCTATTTCTGAATGAAAAGACTGCTATAATATGGACTAGACTCAAATTTAGGATGTATAAGTAGCTTTCCCCAATATAATAATGTAAGACAGTAAAATATAATTGTTTTCATTATCTGTTATCATTAACATTTTAATCTCCCTCAGCTGTTTGGGAAGATAGACCAATGTTATTGCAGTTTTAAAAACCATGTAAGTAAATCTGCTTACAGCAGTTCCAGTTCTGGATATGTCTGTCATTCAAGCTGACACAACTAAACTGTTTTCTGGACCATAAAGCAAAGTACCAGCTCTTTCCTAAGAATTCTGCACTTCTGTGGCTGAGTCTGAATTTAAAAAAATCTGTTAAGAGGTTTAGCTCATTTGTTAAAGCAAGTTGCCACTCTTTGTGGGGTAGAGCCACCTCATGTCTGTCTCCCTCACTGACGTTCATTTGAGGAAGATCATGTGAACAAAACTCTAACAGAGAATTCAAATAAAGTTCTGGGCTTACCTTAAGATCTCTGGACCATTCTTTCTTTCAGGTGATAACTTCTGTGAGGGGTGAGTAACAAGCACTTTAAAAATCAATGCATGTTAACAATATTATGAATGGTTGTAGAAATTAGGTTGTTGGCATTTCGCCAAATGAATATTACAGGATGGCTGAAGGCAAAGATGCATAGCAAGATTAGGCGATTGTCAAAAATAACATAAATGCCTCGTGATTTATTCCTAGATTATTTCTTTACTGTTACAAATACTGAGACTATGCAGTAACTGTCTTTCAGATAAGTTAGCTCTAAAGGTATAATTTTCAGTTTTAATGTGTATTTTCATAGCCACCATTTCTATAAATTTTCTCTCATATTATTAGGCATTAAAGCAAGGCTGCTTCTCCAGCCCAAAAAATGATAGAGCCATGCTCTCTTGAGAAAGAAATACAATGACCATTCCAAACATGCCAGACATTCTAAATACTCTACAAACAGGAAATATAATGATGCAATGTGTAGTCTCCTAAGTCTGACCAACAGCAAAATATTATGTTTTATTTTTTAAAATGAGACACTGAATATGTTTTTAATACCTATCTCAACCTATCTGGCCATTATTCCTGATCTTAAAAAAAACCAAAATTTTTAAATAAGATTCTTCTTCTGTCAATATTCATATGGTTTCAGAAGACAATGACATCTCACTGTTTTTCTAATTTTATTAATCTCTATAGTTTGCAAAGTTATCCTTATGAATTTTACAAGAGAAATATTTCTCTGGGAGCAGAACATTAGAAAGTGAGTAGAAAGTTACATGAGTAGGGTTTTTTATATATCATCAAGGGAAAACAGTTTGGTGCACAGGAAAGAATATATGACATTCCTTAGAACATACGCACTGTCTTTTTTTCCTACACAGATGTTCCTGTACACACCTATAAAATGAACTTCAGGACATACTGTGCCCAGCCATGAGTTAGAAATGGGGACACTGCTGTCCTCTTTTCAACAGAAAGAAAGCTCAGCAATAGAAACAATGCTGAGAGTAGAATTCAACACATTTTAGATTCATATCGTGTAAGTTTTTTCCCTCGGATTACATTGTGTTGTACTGGAATAAAACCCCTGAAGGAAGCAAGGAAATATCTGATTTTTCAATGTAGGGCATGGTACTGGAAGAGAACAACAGAGTAAAAAAAAAATCTCTATTTAAAATACTTTTAAAAATCCACTTCTCTGAAAAAAATTGTCATAGTTCTTCCTTGTCATATCATCATATTTATAGTTTTAAGTACTTTTAATCTGTACAAATTAGGTGTTGGAACTCCTGAGAGGAAAGCCGTATCTCACTTGATGTGCAAGAATTATCTTGAGATAGTATAAGTACTACTAAAACTGTGTATGTAAGGATAGCAATAGTAAACAAAACACACACTCAAGATGAGATTTTATTTCTCCAGATACAAAGTGGGATTTCTATCCTTTCATCCATTAACTTTAATTCTGTTCATGCAGTGTGCAATAATTTCTATGTTTCGAGACATGGGAATGCAACTTACCATTATAGCTGAAATTCAAAAGTACATTCTGGCAAGAGATAAGCATGTTGGGTGATGCCTCCGAATTCACATACTCAAAAAGTTCAGAATATGTTTATCAAAGATGTCTTAGCAGTCTGAAGAGATAGAAACTTTTTTCTTAAAGGAAGTCAGAGACAGAGAAATTTCTAGCTATATAATAATCTTGTCTTTCCTTGAACAAAGAGGATCACTGTCATTACCCTAGTTAGAAAAGAGTATTTTTTTTTCCTTCGCATGGGTCAATGCCTGTTTTTTTTTTTGTTTTTTGGGTTTTTTTGGGTTTTTTGTTTGTTTGTTTGTTTGTTTGTTTTTGTTTTTTTTTCCTTTTCTGGAAGAGAAGTGTGTATCTGCTAGCTGTAGAAATTATGTTGTAAAGGCAGATCTCCTTTTTTTTGATTGCCAAGCTGATTCGTTGACACAAAATTTCTTTTGTCTTCTGAGTAACTGTACACTCTTGGTCTAATGTTTGAGTAATTTATTTGGCAGACTGGTTTGTAGACAATATTGAAAATAGTAATCCATTACAGCCATTATGGACAAGGTGGTAACTAAAGTATAATCAAATATAAGTGGCATGATACCATGTATGGTGTTCTGTCTCTGTTTCTGTGCACAGGAGGAAGGGGAAAGTAAAGGGCTAATCCTGAAAGGCTGAGAGCATCCACTAAATTAAATGAAAGTACCAATCATCTCTAGAGGAAACATGCAGACTTACCCTGGATCATGTCTTCATCCTACATCCTACATTACTCTAAACTTTCTGAAGGAGGACTAATTCTAATAAGCATTGACATATAAACTATTGCTGTAAACCAGCAAAGGCAAGCCTAGTCTCCAATTCTTCCATGCATATTCAGAATTTTGTTTTATGGAATTGGAATTAATTAAAACTGGCAAAATGATCAGTGACTAAATATCTGCAAAATCTCATTAAAAATTATCCATTTTTAATGTAATCCGTGTAAAAATAGTTTGAGACTCAGCTTAATTTTGCATTTTCACTTTGCATATTCAGAATGCCAGGGTTCAGGCTCAGACTGTCTACTCTCACATGCAGTCCATCACTTATGCAAAGCTACCAAAAACATTAATGACAACAGAGCTCTACACAACACTAGTGTGCTTTCTCCTGGTAAAGACTTCTGTTCTTGGACCATGTTTCTCTTCTACATTTTCTCTGTTAAAGTATCTCTTATTTATTCAGGATCTTATGTTTACTTCTACAAAACATTAATGACTGTTACAACCATCTTACTAGGGACTACTTATAAAGAATTTCAAGGTTGTCCAGTAGAGAACATCAAAATAGTAGGAAGTCAATTACTCTCTACATTCTGGTGTGCAACATCTACTCACTTCACTGGACTCTCTAAAAGGGGAAGAGCAACAAGGAAAATCCTGAAAAATGTTGTAATTGTCATTTAATTCACCAACTCAAAAGAAATCTTTGTCTCTGTATGAATAAGTCTTCCTTCCTTCCTTCCTTCCTTCCTTCCTTCCTTCCTTGTACTCTTTATGAAGACTTATTTTCTTACCAAATTGAATTAGAGGAAGTATTTAGAGTGGCAACATCTGAACAGAGATGTTAATAGAAACATGAAATGTTGTATGTGTAAGTATGATACTATGTTGCATGTGTATGTAAGGTACTTTGAGTTTCCAGTTTCTGTTGCCATACTCTGTTTCTTTATTTTACATATACTCTGTTTCTTTATTTTACACATACTCTGTTTATTGTTACTCATAATATCCTTTTCTGATTATGAGGGTTGAACTACAGCGTCAAAGGGTTCTCGCAGAGCATATTCTAACCTGACTCTAGATTCATGTAAAAGACAAGAACTCCATTCTTAGGCTTTAAGCAGGTTAAAGCATAGAATAGCTTATGAATGTTCAAAAAACTCATGAGGTTAAACAACCTAACATCATGTTATTGTCATGTTCAGAAAGGTTCATAATTTTGTCTGAGAATAATCACTGGGATATGGGAGGAAAAAAGAACTGCTATTTGTCAAAAAAGATAAAGGAAATTAAGCTCCCTCAAGGGTATTTCTGAAGTTGCTGATGTGAAAAAATATGTTCAAGCTAGAAAATTAGCAAGAAAGAGCCTACTTAGCAAAATAACCTCCCAATATTTATCTAAAAATATACTACAACTAAATTAGCACTGAACAAATTTCTTATTAATTATAAATTAAATTCTTATTTGGTCACTTAATTTAATATCCAGCTGGTACATCACTGTTTGAAGAGGGGGGTACAATGGAGGGAGGGAGAAAGGATAAAAGGAATTTATCAGGAAAAGTTAGGGACAAATAACATGAAATTGAAAGATCATTAAATTAGACTCTCCTACAGATATATACATTCTCAATATATTTGTACATAAAGGGCAAGGATTTTTGTTGTAACTCAGATGAGTAGCTACCACGGTTTTAAGCAGCATCAGGAATATTTTCTGGAATGGTTTATTTAGGTCATTCTTACTAGATAAATAAATGTTGTTTCTGTATTCCTATTTTCATAAGCAGAATGCTGAAACTTGCTTTCTCTACTTCAGTTACAACTAAAGGAAACATCTGGAGGAGCTTCTTTGTAGAGTTTTCTATTTAAGTGCCATGCATTGAAACTTAGAATTATTTAGCAACTTGTATTTGCTAAATTGAAATATTCCTGCATACTCACATCACTCATCAACTCAGGCTACAGTATACAAGATTAATTGTAGGAAAAGTTACGAACTTCTCCCTTTGAAAATATTTTCAATTTTTTTTTAAGAAAGAATTAACTTTCTTAAATTAACTTCAACAAACACATATAATATTTTTCTGATTTTTTTATCTCATAAAATCATTTGCGTCAATGAAAATCACTAAAACTTCTTCAGACCAAAACACTAGAGCTGCTTTCTTCAAGACCAGTATGCTAATATCTCTTAGTTGTTGCGAGATCCTGGGGAGCCTCTGTGCCCCAGGTTGCAGCAGGTAATATGGCATGGAGTGGAAAGCAACATGCCCCCTTTACGAGCTCTGCGGGTCCCAGTTATCGATATCTTCGGTGCAGGGACAAATAGAATAGCAGCCCGGGTCTTGGGGGTTGAACCTAGATGTTTTATTCAGCCCATGGTGGATCCAAGACAATCCTTGCCCACGTGGCAAGGTCTTCTATGCACACAGAAAACGGAAGGGGTTGGGGTCAGGGTCACTGTCCAATGATGGCAAAGCATGAAAGGAGAGTTAGGGGAAGTGACGTATGACTTGAGCTAGGGAGATTGCCACATCTGGGTTGTACCAAGAACTGGGGAAAAGGCAGGGGCGTGCTGGGTTAAACCTTTACCTGAAAATCACCCCGCAGCACTTAGTGATTATTGCATCAAAGTCTAAGTATGTAAAAGAACTAATACTTCCACTTCTTCTGCATTTTATTACATGTGCTGTATTCTTTCAAAACCACAGATATCAGTCACCCATCTGTTCTACAAAAGTGTAATGGGGAAAGAAGGAACAAGAGGAAAGCTGGTGTACTTCTACACAACTATCAGCCTGGTCCTGTTTATCTCTTAAAGCTCAAAGCGTATACAACACATGTCCTACAGCACAGCACCTGGGTCTAATTTCTTAGGACAGCTATTTCTCAAAAATCTGACAGTTAGAAAACAAACGAGTTTCTCAGAGGTCAAATAGTATGTCAAAGAACGCTTGAGGATCCCCAGGTTAATTCACTTTTTTATCTACTGAAAATTAATTTGCCTTTTTTTTTTTTAGCTCTGAAGAATTAGGAAAAAAAGAGAACTCTAGAATGAGATTTTTCTGAAACAAGTTGTCTAGCTGATATATGATCTCAATTTATTTTTAAGAACTGTTTTCAGCTGTGATATTCATGCTACATATAAAGTGGCAATTAAAAGAAATTTATGTTGTATCTCACTAGGTAGAACTTACTAAAGAACAAGAAAATTATGCTTCGCTGCTTCCCTTGAGGATTAAAATTGCCTTAATGGTCGAAGTTGTTTATGATGTACTCAAGACAGAATCTGAGCTAAATGAGCCTGGACAGGTTTTTTTCGAAACACAAAGAAACTCTGTTCCTAGATTTATACTCAAGAAATGAAATGTTAGGAAATTCTGAAAGGAAAGTTACATGGGAAATAATGTAAGAAAATATCTGTTGATTATGGTATATGCTTGCAACTGTATTTACCTGTGTACTAAGTGTCAGAGTGCACAAGATGTACACTCACAAAGTTAAAACTTTAGGTCAAAATCTTTATAAACACCTGCAACCAGCACAAGTCTTCAGTTTTCCTCTGTCACTGGGAACTATATATTTTCCCATTTCTTGTCTAACTTGCTTCAAAGAATTAAGACATCTTTGACAACTATGAAGATTTTATGGATTGCCTAAAGAACAAAATTTTAGAGGTTTTTGGAATTCATTGTCATAAATGGATTTCTAGGGTTTTTTTTCTGGGATCATTTGCAAATGGTTCTGAATGACTGAGAAGACTGAATGTTTTCTGGATTTAAAAATAAATTTTAATGGAAAGAAATCAAGTATAATTTTAACAACATTTATTTCATCAGTATATAGACAACCTATCCGAGAGCTATATATAAAAAATGATAAATCAAAGCTCTTGTAAATATAGAAAAACTGAAAATAAGCAAGAAAATACTGTACAGTCTATTTACAGTATAAAGAAAAAAATCCAATGAGTGTAATAGAATCCTGGATTCTGAATCAAGATTTATTGAATATCTACCAAAGTCTAAGTTAAATATTTCAGGGTAGCTTACCTGAATTCAACATGAATTAATTTTAAGTTTATGGAGCTGAGACTTTCATTGCATGTATAAAAAAATCAATAAAGATAATTAATATTAAAATTTTTTATAATAAAAATTAAAACATCAAATAATTATTAATTTTAAAAAATAACTGCTACTAGCTCAGAATTTTAAGAACCTTAAAGTCTCCAGCAATAATTCATAAATAAAGATATGTGGCTTAAAGGAATTCTTAGCCATATTTCAACTTAGCTGACGTATAAGAATGTGGAAGGAAGAGACTTTTTTCAAGAATTCTGTCTTTAAAAAGCCCCACTATCTTCTTTGGGTTGGGGAGGGTGTCTTCTCTGTTTTGTACTGTTGTGATTTAATTTACTGGTGTTGTTCTCTTTGCCTCAAAAAATCACGTAAAGACAGGCTGTTTATTTTTCTACTTATTTTGTATGTAGGATCATTGAAGCACACTATGTCCATTTTATCTGGTGCTGAAGTGCTCTGTCAGATTTCTGTCAAGACTGGGAATAATCAGGGAGCAGGCCAAAGAAATGCTTTTGTTACAATGTCTTCTCTTAGTAAATGATTTTGAGAAATATCACTTTCATTAATAATGGAATAAGTCAAACAGAAGAGCAAAGAAGGGCAGTTCAGGAGAATATATACTAATTTTGTGAAAGGGAAAATAAAATCCCACTATATGGCACAGTGTCATACTCTTTGGGGTAGTGTTTGTTGTTCCTTTCTAATACAGAATGTTCACTGATATTTGCATCTCTGAGGATAAATACTTGAAAATATTTTATCTAAGGACAAGCTCACAAGCCAATTCTCCAGTAAAATGAAAAATATCTCCTGATTTCCCACAAGCAACAGTTTCTTGCTTTACAGAGTATCTGAAAGGAAAAGCTACAGAGGAGAATGGGGACTCAGTGTCTGTGTGGTACAATTGAATGTTTAAGGAAATCTTACTAAATGACACTATTTTTGTATATTACACTGAGAAAAATTGCTTAAAACACAAACTTCTTTCCACAACATGATTTAATTGTGTACAATTCCAAAATCACAGCAAATTTCTGAAAAGAACTGATAGTCTTTGAAAATCACCCCAAAAACTAAAAAAAAACCCAAAACCCACAAAAACCCAAAAAACAACCAAACAAAAAAATCCCAACAAACAAAACAAAACAAAATAAAACAAAATAAAAACACACAAAAAACCCAAGAAATACACAAAACAAAACTCTGTATCTTTATATACAGACACACACATGCACACTTATTTTAAAAACAACAAAAAACAGACAATGTAAAGCAGTCTTATTCTTTGACATAAAATCCATGCATTATGTCCTTGTTTAATATTTTCCAAGCTGTGAGCCATTCTGCCATGTACTCAACTTTTTTTGGAGAAGTTCTGCTGATGAAACTCTCCCATGAATAACAAATCTGATGAAGAGCCTTTACATTAATATTGAAAGTAAAGTTGGTTTATATTCACCAGCTGTGTTCACTTTCCACAGCAAAGTAAAATGGTCTCTTCCTTCCCATGAATAATAACAAGTGAGCCTGAGAGCTCAGCCTGCTCAGCCACTGCACTTTTCTTTTCCATAAATTAATTTCATATATGTTTATGAAAACACATGCATTTTTCTAGCTTAAGTATAAGTCAGTGTTAGCTATAGTGAAATCATTTACACCGCAATGGAGTCTGGAAACTTTAAAGTGTCCTCTCTAATCTTAGGAAAGCTACTGGATATGTGGTGCAGTCCATCTAATAGCAAGGAATCACATTTTTATTTAAAATTTACTGATTACAAATATTTTAAATTTTTCAAGTATCCATTATTTTTCTTCTGAAAAACAAAATAAATAAAAAAAAACCACCCACAGCTCAGTTTAATCCCTTTCTGATTAGAATCATGCAATCAGCATCTGAATCTGTTTTATTTGCACTCCATTGTTAAATTGTTGTAGAAAGCAATCTCCCTTTAATCTTCCCTTCTCAAAGCAGAGCAGGACCAATTCTTTGTCTCTGTCCCTCCTCATATACTGCAAGAACTTCATTCCCCTAAGCATCTTGGTGGCCTACATTGGACTTATTCCAGTTTGTCAACACCTCTCCTGTATAGGGATAACAGAGCTATGAACAAACAGTATCTTATATATAGCCTCACCAATGTTGAATAATCACTACCCTCAATATTCCAGGTACACTTTTGCTAATTAATATGGCATAGAGCATAGTTTGTCTCCATCACATTGGAACACAGTTAAACTTATACAGGAGCTTGTGTTTCCTAATCCAGACTCATCTTTACTCCAATTATGAACCTTTTCAAGAAGTTTCATATTGTTGCATATTTTATTCTCAGAAATAATCTTTCCCATCTAACTAAACTGAGAACATTCATGATTTCTTTTCACCTTCCACCCATTACCCAGAAGTTTTGAGTTCTGAAGATTTTGCTTCTATGTTTCATGTCAATTGCAATTATTGTATATTTGGAGTATTCCTAATTAATTGGTGATTTTAAAAAGTGTGATGGAAAGCATACTTTCTTAACCAGATGCCTGAAGGATTGTCTTAGCCCAGGAATGCATTCTGAGGAGGTTTGACACTGTCTCATGTGACTTTCTTTTATGTGATTTCTTCTACCTAACTGTCTTAGAGGCATGAAGCAGATTAGAATTTCAAAGATTATTAGAAAGAATATTAGAATAAAGGGGAAAGGAATTTATATTATCTTATGCTTTTCCAATCTTTTTAATCCTATTTCATTTATCAGGTAGAAAGAGAAGAGTAATAAGCCTTTGGTTATAGGGGTTATGCTTTTAGAAAATCAGAAAATGATCATGTATCCATAACCTGAGTGCACTATTTCCACCATTGTTCTTGAAAACAGGCATTTCATGGGCTTTAAAGATATAATGGTTTTATAAGCCAGACAGACTGCTTCCACTGAGTTCAATACCTTCTACTTTATATTTAGAATTTAGATATAAACCCAATTTATTTTAGTTGCACTTTGTTTTAATTTTTTTTTTTAATTATTTAATTGGATAACTAAAGTATAAGTAAAGTATAAGTTTGGTATCTTATATTTTTAATCACAGAATCATAGAATTATAGAATCATTAAGATTGGAGAAGATCTCCAATATCATCAAGTTCAGCCACAGACTGGACACAACCATGTCAACAAAATCATGGCTATAAGTGCTATGTCCAGCCATTTCTTGAACACTTCCGGGGATTGTGACACTACCACCTCGCTGGGCAGCTCATTCCAATGTTTGACCACCCTTTCAGTGAAGAAATTCTTCCTAATGTCCAACCTGAACCTCCCCTGATGCATCTTGAGGCCATTTTCTCCTGTTTCAAAATATCAAGGAGATGTGAAGGACACGATTCAGTTGCTTGAACATTTGTTCCCTTTCAGACAGTCAGCACAAGATACTCACAAAGAGACCTCAGAAGAAAACTGCATGTTGAAGAGCAGCAGATGGGATGAAAGTACTGATCATAGACAAAACTGAATGGGTATTCCACAGTCAGACTACAAGGGATTGGAATTTCTGTTTAAATTGCCTTCAGTGATGCAGGAATTTATATGTGAGCTTAATATCTATCTTTTATTGTCAGTTACAGCCTAATAAATGCTTTCCAGCCCTCTTTCCCTAGCCTGTAGCACTGCACAGGGTGGTTGTGACCCATGTGCAGGACCTGACAGTTGGCGTCATTGAACTCAAACAGTTGGTCTCAGGCCATGGATCCAGCCTGTCCAGATCCCTCTGCAGAGCCTTCCTACCCTCCAGTGGTGCAATACTGCCACCCTTCTTGGTATCATCTGCAAACTGACTGAGCAGGCACTCAATCCCCTCATCCAGATCATAGATAAAGATATTAAATAGGGTTGTCCAAAATACTGAGCCCTGGGGAACCCATCTTGTGACTGGCCCACAGAGGGATGTAACTCCATTCACCACCACTCTCTGAGCCTAGCCATCCATCCAGCCTTTAGGAGCAGTTTATCCATCCAAGCCACAAGAAGTCAGTTTCTCCAGAATGCTGAAAAAGACATTCATGTCAAAGGCTTTAGTAAATTCCAGGTAGACACACAGCCTTTCCTTCATCCACTAAGTGTGTAACTTTGTTATAGAAGGAGACCAAATTGGTCAAGTAGGATCAGTCTTTCTCAACTCTGTCCTGGCTGGGCCTGTGTGCCTGGCTGTCCTGCGTGTGCCACATGATGGCACCCAAGATAATCTGCTCCATTGCCTTTCCTGGCACTGAGGTCAGGCTGATAAGCCTGGAGTTATATGGATCCTCCTTCCGTCTTGTTTTGCAGATGGGCATCAAAGCCACCAACTTCCAGTCAGCTGGGGCTCTCTGGTTCGTCAGGACTGCTGGCAAATAACTTAAAGTGGCTCAGTAAGTTCTTCTGCCAGCTCCTTCAGTACTCTTGGGGGATCCCATATAGCAAATCAGAGACACCAAAGAGAAGCAGCAGAACAAATATTTTTTGAATTTTTTTTCCACTTGCCTCAAAGTAGACATATTTGGGAAGCTGAAACTTACTCATGTAGTTAAATAACTAAAGCTTCCATAAATACCTAAAAATTAAAAGAAATTGCTCATTCTTTAAAGAATATCTATAAAAGGAAAAAAAGTGTTGCTGTTTAACTTTTATCCAATACTTACACTGTCATATTTACGTTAGAAATGGAAGATCTGTAATCAACAAATGCCTTCTCCTGATAATTTGTATATATTTATACATATGTGATGTGAGAGCCAAAACAAGCAGTCAAAACAATAGAAACATTATAAAAGAATTATAATATTACTGGTAGAAATTTAGATTCCCATTAATTCCCAGGTAATGAATAATTAAACAAGATTTATTTTAAGGGATTGCTCACTTGGATTTAAATTACATTACAGCCTTCTGAATATCTCTGTAGACTTCAATTTCTGTCTAGAAGTAGAAAAAAAATCAGCAGAAAAAAATCTATGCAGAACCATCTTTTCTGAAAGAATTTTCTGGATATAAGTTCAGGATTTGAAAACTCTAAAGCTTTATTTTTTTTAATGCCTCCTGTCCACGAATTTCTTTAGTCCATCAAAATATATAGATAAAACAAGAAGTTCACTAGCTTTCTCAAGCAATTATCTATAATTTCAGATCATGTTTTTCCAGTTCCCTAGTTCATTGTTTCTCAGTTTTTTATATATTTTTTTTTTAATTACAGAAGACTTCAGCTATTAATCCTTTCCAAGCAGAACCTAGGTAGAATGCAAGCAAATCTTGCTCATGTTTAAATGCTTTCTATGTGGGATTATTTTTATTTTAGAAGACATGAGAAACAACAGTCTTTCAGTTTTCCCATTACTTTCTCACCTGTGTCTTATCACTGAATTTAAATGAATATATTTTAATTGAAGAGAAATATTTTTGTTATGTATGAATATACATCAGCAACTTTGGAAATATAAAAATTTTTGCTGTTTAAGAGTATATTAGATTTATTTATCATATGGAAAATGACCACTTTATTAAATGACTTGCTATGAGGATAGCCATGGATATGCAAACAAAAATCCTGACATTGAGAAAAAAAGCTACTATTCATTTGTACCCATATTTAGGTAATTCATGTTAAACTGGATAACAAAATGGAAAATTAATTTTGTCTTTGTAATTAACAGAGGAACTTAAGGAACCAGTAAACTTTTCTTTAGCATCTATTTATCAGGGAAATAAAAAAAAACCTCCAAAGCCTGAGTTCATGTGTTTTGCATAGACACAGTATTTTTTAATAAATAAATTCTGTATTTAATCCGTGATTTGGTATGGGGTGGGTTTTTTTGTTGCTGGTTTTTTTGTTGTTGTTGTTTTTTTCTTTTTTCCCAAAGACGAAATTCAGTTCTGTTTTGTTTAAAGAAAGAATAAAATTTTTGTTTATTGTTTGTCCTGTTACATTCAGAACTTAAAATTTTAACTGCATTATAAAAATGCTGAAATCTGATATTTAATAATATCTTTAATAAGATATTACCCAGTTTAAATTTGTATTATGTTAAATTATATTTATTATCTTTATGAGGTAGACAGATATTTACAATTAAGCCTTTACTTCAAAATTTCGTCATGATTTTCTTTGAAATCTGGAATTTATAAATTGGAGTCATAAAAAAGATTGATTAATTGAAATAACAAAGTGATTGATTATGGAGTGCCAGAACCAGTGCTTCCCTGGATATTGGTGTGAAGGATATGTCTAACTGCGGCGGCTACCAGCTGCGGCCACAAGTGGGTGAAATGCGCCAGCTAGCACCACTCGTATAAGGCCGAGGGCCACCACGAGAGTGGGCACCCCAGGGGAAAGGCTCCAGCCACCCTGGTAGTGCTGAGTGCTGCGGCGTGGGTCACACAGCTTAGGTAGTTGATACACGCTGGGAGGAGACGAAGAGACAAAGGAACGGACAGTCGTTTGCGTGCCCAAAGAGTCTTTATTCCCCCAAGCGGGGCAGGAACAAAAGGCCCTCTTCCAGTGGGAGCAGGGACGAGTGTCAGCAAAATCAAAGGTTACAACAACTTAAATAGGGAGTGGGCGGACAGGGGTGGAAACCTGTCTCGTCCAATGGCAAAAAGCTGTAGGGGGATTACACAAATCATAACAACCAATGATAGAACAACAGGGGTGGGTACAGACTCAGGGAACAAATAGACAAGCTGAACTGGGGTGATTGATATAGATGTTTCTAGAAGAAACTGCGGGTGTCTACAGGATTGACAACTGGGGGGGGTGTTGGCAAACTGTGAGTGACAGAACCAAACAAGGAAAGAGCAGGGAGGGGCAAGGAGATTGACAGTTAACTGGGGAGCCAAGTGGCGGGAACTTCTGGGGGAAACAACTTGGATTAAACCATTCGTGAGGGGAAGAAATGGGGGGATACAAGGAACATACCATTCTAACCTAACTAACATTAATCAACTATCTTCATTAAATTCTTACAAACATAAAACCACACCACTACATCTAACTACCTTAGTGCCTCTTAAATTATTTTTTGCTCACAGAATTGTTTGCATTTGAATATATTAGGATACACCTGGTTTGCTTGCTCTGTCCAGCTCACAGAGACCAAATCTCTCTTAAATCACTCCAACATTCATTTTTCTTTAATTTCCCTTGGGAAGCTGTCTAATAGATCTAAGTGTTAGCAAATATTTCCTCATTTAGTCTTAATTTTAATTTCTCATTTTGTTTGATTATATTGAATTATTCTTACATATACAAACTTTAACAACTCTGTTAATTTCTTGTTTACAACCTATGAATAAGATGAACTACCCTTAAAACTGTGCTTCTTTAGTCATTTTTTATCTGGAGTATATATTACAAAATATTTTTAAACTTTTTTCTTAAATCACTGAAGCAGTGAAGTTCAGTTTGGTTTGTTGGCGGTTTTTTCCATTCTTAAAGTAAGTTTTTAAGACAGTCAAATGCTGAAAACAATGAAAATTGAAGTTCTGTAGTACTGGGGTGTTTAAAATTTCATAACCTTCTGATTTAAAAGCACCCACTCTGAAGAAATAATGTAACATAACACATTCTGCTCAATTATCCTTCCTGATTACATAAATGAGCTTTCTTGATTATTTGTACGCAATGTCAGAAAATACAATTTCTATCATTATCCTACAATATTTAATACCAATTTGCTGTTTATTTTCTTCTTGAGATCATCATACAACCTAAATATTGTCCTAATCTTTTAACTGCTGTCAAACAGTTACCAAGGCCAGTGAAACTCCCAAGTTGTGGCGAGATACATGTGGAACCTATGGGAGGATTTTCCTCAGGGAGCCTAGGGGCTCTCCATCAGGTAAAATCATCACAGGGCAGGTGGGCAGCAATGTGTCCTTGAGCAGCAAGGCCTTTACACCATCTGAGATGCTGCAGAGTCTCAGCATATCTTCAGGATATATCATCTATGATCTGAGACAAGTGGGAAGTGCAAGTCACTTCTAAGTGGCATCTGACAATCAGCTTGCACTGTAGGGCATTTCACATGCCACCAGTCATCTAAACATAGGCAACAAAATAGATCCTACATCTGTACCTTACACATAAATATCTACATTTCTATATCTGAACTTGTCTTAATCAAAAATTGATTCTCATTCAAGTGGAACAATTTAGTTAACTAAATATAAGGGCATCTGTTTTAACTGTTTCAAATTTTCACAGCCTTGTCTTCTAACTGCTGATACAAAGCAATGCAGAAGTAGGATCACATGTGCCAGAACAATCCAACTGCTTGAATAACTTGGACTACCTTAAAAGGCAGAGATGTTTTTGCATAAAAGTGAATTGAAGCTTGGGTCTGCTGATTATTCAATGGAGAGTAGCAGTAACCTGAGCTAGTCAATGGAGAGAGATTCCTTCAAGGCACATTTCATATATCTTTCAAGTTATGACATCTGGATGAAATTAATTATATGTGTCCTTTTAAATATAAAGACATTAGGTGATAGATTTCAGGATTATGTAAACTTGCTCTTCAAGCTGTGCATTAGCCAGTTAAAATCTCTAAATTTGATAGTCAGTAAGCACAGCCTAATGAAAGTTAAGATATATTAATTAAATCTCAGTGGCATATTAGCACTCAGCTTCTGTTTCAGAACTGTCAGGTGTACAGCCATTTCAGAGACTAAAGCACTGATTAAACTTATAAAAACTTAATGCAAACTTGTATCATTAAGTCAAATAAATCTAAGATGGCTGTAATGCTTTTGGTGTTGTGTAAAACTAGAAAATTTGTAGTTACCCAGATTTATGAGTGGAATTTGATTGTTTAATTATGAACGTCTTATTTGAGATTTGTGTTAAAAGACAGGTCATGGCACAGAACTGCTGCGCTTCTGCCTTCTATACCAGTTGCTGGAGGTTATGGGATATACTCGAGGGAATTCTCTCAACAAACTCTAATTGCTGAGCTAGTTCTTCGGACTACTGGCTTACGTGCCTAAACCTTCAAGAGTTTTGTCTGCTGCATTTAAGTTGTGGCACAGTAATCCTTTCCTGTCATTGTATACATACAAAAATGAAGCTCTTACAGAGCTCTATGTTAAATGAGAAAATATATTGGTTTAGATAATTCGACTTATATTGAAATAATTAATTAAGTGAACATTAATTCCAATATTGTCTTTGTAACCCATAGATTAAAAAAAAAAGTCATTAAGTAGGGACTAGTATAATTAAAAAAAAAAAAGGAGGGAAAAAAGAGCATTTGAAAGCAATTGCTCATTTAGAAAAACATTCATGTATGTGTTTTAAAGGCAGATTTTGAGGCTGGTGAAAAATTACTATATTATTAGCAGTAATATAAGCAATTATTTTTTGTAGAAGAGAAACAAAGGACATCACACTGATGTGAAGCACTGTATTATGAGTATGAAATTGGCATGTTTTAAGCTATCAAGGTAACTCTCAAGTCAAAATTACGACATAATTACATTCTTACCTTCAACCAGACATTTGTACAAATGTATTACATAATCTAAAGTAAATAGAATCCTTCTGAAGCAAGAATCAGAGACTAGACAGAACATTTTGCATTCAGAATGGTGATATGTCCCTCTGTTTAGGAGTCTCAATCCTATTCCTCAGGCAGAATTTGGGTCAAGATTAAGATATAATTTAGGTACAAATAAGGCAATTGCATGAAACTTGGGGAGAGTGTAATTTCAACTATAAATGTGAATAATGTGAATAAAATATAAATTAAGCTGCCATTAATCTATTTAAAACAAATTTTAACTCTCCTTTTTTTCCTGGCTTACTGGTGCCATTAAAGAATGGCTTAGATATTCTGTCTCACCTTACTTCTCTGTGGAATTTGTCAGATAAGACAGATGCTGTGCATATACTAGGGAATCTCACAGAATAATATATGCCTCTGATTAAGCAAGTGAATCAAATCACCAAGTTAAACTGCTTATGGAATCTGGACAGCAGATCAGCTGATTGAGGAAATCTATTGATCAATTGAGACTCAGTCATCTAGAAGATTAATTGTCAGGCTCATAAATGTGCTTTGGATACATTGTAGTGCTGAAATGGCACCAGATGTGGTAGGACTACACGCAGAAGATTACATGCCTTGCTAGAGTTTACTTTAACATGCAAAACTGTTGGACATGACCTGAGAAACTGCTGGATGTGACAGATGACCATGTGAGAAATGGCAAAAGTTACAGTTCTGGGCTTCTCAGTACAAGAGAGAGATGCAGCTGCAGGTGAAACTCCAATAAAGGGTCACTAAAATGATAAAAGGACTGGAGCATCACTCCTGTGAAGAAAGACTGAAGCAGATGAGACTGTTTAACCTGGAAAAAACTCATGGGGAATTTCATCTGTGTATAAAGATACTTGAAGGGAGAGGTCATGGTTTAATACCTGAAGGGAGAAGTCACCAGCAGAGTAAATGATCAATATTTGTTGGGTATCTGATCCCTCTGCAAAATTTCTACCCCTGTTCCAAGTCATCGTAGAGCTAAATTTGTTTGATGTATTCTGCTTGTACCTAATTTGTTTGCTTATTTTGTTCTTGGAAGTAGTTCAATAGCTTTTCCTTGCACTTTAATAAATTGAACCTGAGGAGCCACCATGCATGGAAAATCACATTCTGAATAATTAAGTATTGAGACAATTTTTTACGCAGCTGGAAACAGTCTTCTAAAGGGACGTTTTTGTGCTCTAAGTACAATCACACATAATTCTGACTGCAAATTTTTCTAGAGACTGTACATATGTTATTTCCTATGGGCACACTGCACAGAAAGTATGATATTTTTAATATTTACCACATATCTGGGTATTAAATTTTCTATTACATAACCACATATGTCATTATGACTTTCTAAACATAACTGTTGACAGAAATGAATGTTGATCAAGTGAGGGCAGGTAAAAAGTCAGTCCAAGTCCTTCTAAATGCATCTTAGTAGATGCCCCTTAAATGTATAAAATTGAGAAAAGATCATATTATCAATTGAACTATACAGAAAAATAAAATTACTGAAGCCTCTTGTGACATTTTTTCACTAAGAAAATTATTTACTCAGTTTGGCTATTACATCATCCCAGAAGAAAAATAATGTTTCTTGTAGCTTTTTCAGTAATTATTAGATTTATATTCTAAACCTAAGACTCAAATTTTAATGATATAAACTTTAATTGCACTGGGAAGAACAGTAGTAGAAGCCAAACATATAGACTGTTTTGTCAAATAAAAAGTTATTTAAGGATTTTATGAGACAAGTTTTTCTAGGAGTGTTTTATAACTAGAGCTCAAAAAACCCAGACAACCCAGTAGCCAACAAGCAAACAAATGGTGTAACGTAAATAACAATGAATGTTTTCTAAGGCGGCAGACTTTTGTCAGATTTGCTATTAAATCAGTTTCTTGAAAAGCTAAAGAAGGAGCAGGACGGAACAAATAATTAGACTTTTACCAGCAAAGGGAAAATATAATTTAATTCAGTGGATAATGATCAGGACCACGTAAGTTGCTTCTTACAGGGAAATGAAAGAAAAAGGAATTTTTAATTAGAACACAATACTCACACTAAAAAAAAACCTCATGACTAATCAAGAATACTCCATTAAAATAGAACTAAATGCTCCTCTTAATTTATTATTTTTCAGTTTTGGTGACAGATTGTCCACATTTGTCAGTATCATTCCTGTATAGCTAATCTCTGATGACAATGATGCTATCTTTAGATAGTTCAGATTATGTATATAAATAAAACAAAATAAAATAAAATAAAATAAAATAAAATAAAATAATAAAATAAAATAAAACATCTAACATTTTATTTGTTTCAGTAGTTTTCTATTCTGTGTGCTCAATCACACCTATTAGGAGGCCTTCGCAGAAATTTATGCAAAGCAAAAAGACTTTAATAATATTATCTCATAATTACAAAGGTATGTGTCTAGTATTCAAAAACATTTGTTTGGCCTGACATTTTCCATGCTTTGTGTGTCTATGCAAACGTTCCTTTCAGTAAAGTTTCAGTAAGACAATTTTGATTAATTCTAACAGTGTTCTGGGAACAGGGTTAGTTTTTCTAATGTGTAAACATTTAACTGAGCTTACCTCTATGGCTGAGTTACTACTGTTTATTTAAGTCTGGATACTTGATTTTGTTATCTTCATTTCCTAATAGAAATGTACACTGATGCTGCACAGGATTTGGAAAATTTTTCAGACCTCTGAATTTCGCGCAAAACCTTTAACCTTCTGTCACATTACACACATGGTTACTTCCATGTAAGTAGGAAGTAACCTTTTATTTAGCATATTGTGGTAAAATGGGGCAACAGGCAATGAAAATCTGTCAGTATATATAACCTCTATGACTTTATGATATGTCCTTTAATAGTATGAGTCAAAATTGTACAGTAAATTGCCAAATATTATTTTCAACTTTTAAAAAAAACTCTGTATCCCTGAAAGAAAATTAGGAAACATACCTTTTTCACAGCAATTGTTTTCCATGTTCCTTGTTATATTCAATTTATTGTCAGCTTTACATCAATTACTGTTCTAGTCCTGTAGTACTGTTTTTTCTTCATTAAAAAATTCAAGCAAGATAGACTGATTTGTTTTATACTGGTTTTTTTATGCTTTCTGCTGATTTTCTTTTCATTCTTCTACCATCTGACTATACTTTAGAGACTCTGATGTGCCCCAGCTGAATATTTGCATTTGATTATTTTACTGTATATTATATATATTTCCATCTTGCAGGTACTCTTTTCTATGAATTCTGAATGCTTTCATAGTCATATTTTAGTTTATTTAGTTTATTTTTTATGCCTATGTTTAGTTTAATTTTTATGCCTATGCAGAGAAATCTTCATCTCTGTTAGTCACTCTGTTTTCCCAAATTCTCAGGGGCATAATTTTAATTATTAATATATTAGGGATATTCGAGATAAACATGATAGATATCAGAACCCATTTTACAGTTTCTATGAGTGCAATGCTCTGGTAGAAGTCAGGAGTTGTAAACAGTGTTGCCATTTTTGTTTGTCCATCAGACACTGCCAAAACCTGAATTCTGTTTCCTGAATGTCCGACAAAAGGCAAGATGCTATTCAAAATGTGGCAGTTGGTGCTGGAGAGGAATAAGGTGTCTTGTCTCTGGTTGCCACATCTCCACGGGGGTCAGCCACCTCTCAGCAGCTGTGGTGGCACCACCCATGGCTGTCATGAGAGGTACCAACACCTTCACACAATCGTTTTGCCTGCAACTTCTGTAGCTGATGGTTAGTTAAGTAAATCAAGATCCTATCAATGACTGGTTGTGTAAAACACTGTGTACAGGACACAGCTAAGGGTATTGCATAAAAATTGAATTAATTGATTACACTGCACCTTATCACTAATATAAAGGAAACACTATTGAAAGTCAAAGTTGTAACCCAAATGAAATTACTAGTTCATTGTGACATAACCACAGAGAAATAAATCAGCTTCTCACGTATTTATTTAATCTATAAAGATTGATATAGTTCAGTGAAGGACACAATATATGCATTACAAGCAAAATTATCTTGTATTGCAAGATACGCAGCTTTCTTTTTTGACAGAGAATGCATGACTATCACCTGCTCTCAATGAGTTTTAAAAGCGAGTAGTGAACAGAGCTCAAGCAGGAGAAAAATGGCAGTGAATGAAGCTTAAGCATCTTATTTATCATTGAGCATCTTAAAGTCTGTGTGTAGTATTGTGTAACTATGGTTCAATTTTAAGTAGAAACATTTGTCTGACTAAGGAAGCATATATAATACAGAATAATTCCAAGCATATTCAGAGCTATATTTATTTATATTTTAAATAATTTATCTTACGCCTGAGGTTTAACAGATGTTAACTCAGCTAATTCAGGATTTTGGCAGATTCCACTGTGTAAGTATTTAGCATCAGTGGCTGAATTTATTATTCCATTATCATCTGTGAAGGAACAATGAAAAATAGTGTAATAATTTCTGAGATATATAGAAGTTGGCACTGAAAAATGAATTGATGAATGCTGTTTATGTCTCATAGTACTACAGATTTGTTTTCCAGATATTCACGGTATCTGTGTTGCATCTGACAGCTTCAAGAGGAATAGATTTTTGCAGCACCTCTGATACTCTGATCCCAAACAACACCCCTGATATTTTAGGGTCAAAAATTTTTAACACTTTCCCAAAGAAAGGGTGATTTTGATGTGGCCACAAATACCTCTCCTGTTTCTCTCTGAAACGTATGTTTACAGTCCTCCATAAAGCAGCCTAGACCATGCTATGAATTGTAAAATTTAGCAGAACAGTGAAGCATTTGCTTGGGAAGATATCTATAAATGGAAAACTGACATCTGATTACTAAGATAAAAATTATTTCTCTGATGGTGGGTGTGGGGTGGTGGTGTCCCTTTAGCTCCTCAACTGCTATTTTTATGGGTGGGTCTTTGAAGGTCTTCAGTCAAGATATAAACAAAAAAATATGCTTGAAAATAAAGTATGTGAACAATTTTTTTGAGATGTAGGGACTTAAAAAAGGATGTTAAAGTACAAATCTTTTTTCACACCTTGGTGCCAAGGTATCTTTGGATACAAAGAAGCTTTAAAGAAATTTTTTCATTACTTTTTGTGGTCAGATGTTAGCAGTGTTTTGAAATTCTCTCACATCTATTTTCTTGGGAATACTTATAAAATCATGATTCATATGAACAACAATTAACACCTAAATTTTATAGAATTGTAGTCAGATATTTCTACGCTAATTGTGCTGGCAAACTGCCATATATAGTTTTGATTAATACTATACTCACCCATTTCACTCGTGACCATTAAATAAAATGAAAAATGGGTAGAAATTTAAGAACTATATATTTAAAATACTCACTAACCATTTTTTTTTCTGTATTTCAAATACTTTGTAAGTTTCAGTGAAAAACAGTACTAGATCTGGAAAACAATACTAGTTAGATAATTATGGGTAAATGAATCCTATCTGATGGAGATATAACACTTCAGCTAATCATATTCAAGCAACTATTAGAGAGTGAGCTAAATAGATTTTCAAGAACTATGTACTTAAAATAACTCTCTAATGAAGTCTTTTTCTAGCTTCTAGCAACTTTTAAAGTTTTTAATAATTAGTTATAGTTAAACTTATTAAACTCTTTCCAGCTTTGCTTATCCTTATTTCCCTTTCACAAACCCTCTTTCTTATTAAAAGGACTAGTCTGGGTCCTCAGATTCATAATATATTTATGAAAAATCTTGGATATTTTTACCCTATGGCCTTCACATGTATTGGACAGAACCGTACCCCAACTCTAAAAGCAGAACAAGAACTTTTCTTATTAAATTAGATTGTTCTATAACTAGGGGTTTTTAACTGTTCCTTGCAAACAAACTGAAACCTATTTCTCTTCGATTTCTGATGCAAGTCAGAAACATTAGCTTCCAATGACAACAGGACAGGATTTACTGGTTTCTACATCAACAAAATGATTAGAATTTGTCTAGGTCAAAATTATGATCCCATAGGAAGAAGAGAGGACAGGCAAGAATAGGAAGCTACTGTTGTCTCAAAGCTAATACATGGGGCAACAACTGAAAATTCTGCTGAGAGGAGGAGGGAGAAAAAGAAAAAAATTATATTCCTCAAAGATGTATTCCTTAATTAACCACTGATGAATCTGGTGGATATGATACAAAACTAGTAGTTACTGTTACTTTGTAAGATCTAAATGTCCCCAAAAGAATCATGACACTAAGAATGGTAGTAATAGAATGATTAAACTGAGTAAGAATAAACACAAGGTCAATATGTACAATATGTAAAAGTACAATATGTAAAAATTAATAAGAACATATTTTGTTATAGACCAGAAAAATGTCAGTAATAATCTGAGAGGAAGTAGAAAACCCCGACTATGTTGATTATTACTGCATCACTGAGATTTCAATATGGAAAAGAATGCTAGGATGGAACATGAAAATATATTGTGTCAAACTGATATTACAAAGAAAGAAGGGAAGAATTAAACTGAACACTTGCTAGGTTGCTATAAACTGATCATGAGCATAGTTGAGAGAGGAACTGATATTTTCCAGCTGTCAAAGTACTAATATTGTGGAACAGTCTTCCTATATGACAGAGTATGAGGACAGATAAATAGTTCTGAGGCAAAATCTGATCCATTTCTGAAAAGGCTATGATTGCTTATAATACCTGAAGACAATTCTTCATGTCCTTTCTTGTCATATTCCAACAACCTCAAAGTGTTTTCCTTCACTCTATCTGAAATGTTCTAACTATTACATGTCAAGCTAACATGGATTATAATTTCTCAAGAAAGAAAATGTTCAGTGCAAAAATTCTATGTGAGGATACTTCTCACATAATTTTAGATATTGGACTTTCTTTTGCTGCCCCACAGAATGCAATAGACAGATCAGAGCACGTCCAGAATCTGAATCTTTCAACATATCTGTCTTGAAGAACAGTTTTGGAAAGGGAAAAAGATAATCCTGTCAAGGCATCCTTCTTTATGCCTACAGACTCTAGATATATGGCAGTGAGCCTTGTGAAGAGATTTTTTTTTACAATCTGCTCCATTGCATGCTCACATGCTCAGTAAAGAAGTTCTTCCTCATATCCATATGGAGCTTCCTGTGCATCAGTTTCTGGCTATTGCCTCTTGTCCTATTGCTTGGCATTACTGAGCAGAGCCTGGCTCTTAGCTTGTGACACCCTCACTTCAGATACTTACATAATTGATCAGTTGTCTCTTCTTGAGACTGAATAGGCCCAGCTGTCCCAGCCTTTCCTCATAACAGAGATGCTCCTGTCCCTCAACTATTTTTCTTCCCTTCCACTGGACCAGCTCCAGGAGCTCCATTTCTGTCTTGTCCCAGAGAGCCCAGAACTGGACAGAGCACTCCAGATGTGGCCTCACCAGGGCTGAGGAGAGAGGCAGGACCACCCCCCTCAACCTGCTGCCAATGCTCTTCCTAATGCACCCCAGGACACCATCAGCCCACCTGGCCACAGGACACTGCTGGCTCATGGACAGCTTGTTGTCCAACAGGACAGGTCCTCCTCCACAGAGCTCCCAGCAGGTATTTTTATCTTTGAGACTGTCTTTTACTTTCAGTTGATGTAAGATGGGCAGTATGAAAATCCAGCTGGCTGCAGATAAAGCACAGCACTGTCTTGGATAGAATGGGCTCAGCCTCACTGCCCTTGTGCAAACTTATTTTTTCCTTACCATTTTGTAATCCACTTCATAAAAGTCCTTCAAAAGGACCAGATTTTGGTGCATGTCCTGTGTCAGAGTGTCCATCCCTGCAAGGATGCTTCACTACAGTATTTCAGGGAGTTTTAGAGCTCTGTATGAGGGCAGCTGGACAGATACATCTAAGTCCATCCCTAAAGGGCAAGGGAATTCCAATGTGTAAAGACGGAAGAGATTAACCAGATTTATGTTAAAGCGGGAAGAAGTGGAATGTTTTCTCACTTGTCTATACAACTGAATAGAATAATTTTTAATCCATTCTGATGGCTATCAGTATTTATTAGTGAAACCTGTTAATGAGATTTCAGTAATGAAAATTCCATGTAGTCTCTAAGTATATTTTAATGATTCCTTACTGGAAAAGTGACGCTCAGTCTTATGCTCTAAAGTGACTTCTACTAAAAATGAAAGCATATGACTTCCTTTTTTGATTGTAAGTCAGTATCAGAATAAATTTTATTCCAGAAAAAATTTTCAGTGGTTTCCATCTTACTATTTAATTGAAAGAGTTAAATCTCGACTGCCTTCATCAACCTCACAACTCTTAATGCATCTTCCAGGGACAATATATTAAGATCACTTTTACACAAAGTGACTATCTTGAATACAGAAACTTTTTGTAACTCTATAGTTTGTTTGGCTACAATTATACACAGTCCTATAGACAGTAATAACTGATAGCTACTCTCTTTTGAATGTTCCTGAATGTTTTAAACAAAAAAAAACCCTAACCTGAAAAGCAGTATTTTTTCCAATATAATTCCATGTGAACATTATGCATGTAAATGCCACTTAATGTAATTTAATCTCCTCTCAGGGATTTTTTATTTAATAATAAAATTAATTATTTTGTGAATTTGTCACAGTCATTCAAGTCAAAAGGCTTTCTGACTGCTATAAAAGGCATATTAAATCATGAGACTTGATAAATGACAATTTTTGTCATCCAACAAAGGACTGAACTTACATTGAAGTTAAGTGAAGCACATGTATTTTGCAAGATAATCTATGTCTCCTTCTTTTAGAAGAAACTTGAGTCATAGTGGTGATTTCTGGAAAAATTCTGAGCAATTCTAAAATACTTTAAGAATCTAAACCTTAGAAGATTATAAATGACCTAAAATGAAGTAAATTATTTAGCTAAATATATATTATTAGTTAAAAAATAGGTATACCTATTAAAAAATAAACTCAAAAATAAGACTTTTAAAATCACAATTTCTGTGAATCAATTAGAGGAAGAACAGCATGTTCTACTAACAAATATCAAGTTGAAAAATAAGTAGCCCTGAAAAAATTGAACACTGAGAAAGAAAACCCCTTAACCCTCCCAACAAAGGAGATAGAACACCAATGAATCAGTTTAGAAAATAAGTAGGAAGAATCAAAATTTAACATAAAAGAAAAACATCAGCTTTGTTTGTGGACTTGTTTGCATTAATAATAATTCATGGTAGAACTGGCTGCTTATATTTTGGTGGTTTGCATTTCTGTATGAAATCATCTTTTGATTATATTCTTAAAATATTAATCAGTCTAAAAAGAAATTCTAATAATTGGAATTGGATCTCCATATAGGCAAAGAGTATTACTTAAAATATACCAACAGGAGTCCTTTTCTGGAAGGGAAAACAAATTTTTAGTTTTAGTTCAAACCACACCTGGTTGTCTTCAAATTACGATGATATTTATGGGGAAAATAATGCCATTAATGCAGTTTAATATATCATATTGCCAGAAACAAGATAATAGGACAGAAAATAAAGCCCCAAAAGTAAGATCTGATGTCAACAAATCACACATTATGACATTGCAAGACTAGTTACAGCTTTGCTATTTTTTATCTGTTTCTTTAACACTACTACTTAGCCATAATTGCATCATTCAAATCTTCTACCCCTAATGCACGAACATATTTGAAATATCCCACTTTAGTTTTATTTGACTCTCTGATATATATGCAATCCTATGATAAATATTTTTTCCAGTGCTAAAACAATCATGTAATGTGTTTTTAGTAACTAAGGAGCAGGTTGAAAACTATTTATTTGCCTAAATTCCATCACTCTTTATTTTAATCACATGTAGTGAATGGTCATGCTACTCTATCAATCTGTGTTTTCAAGCTACTGCTTGTATTCTTAAAATTTGACATACATATTGCTCTACCATATTTTGGCATATATATCAATAAATCTTTGAATTTTTGTCAATTTTAAATAATAATATCATTCTATTAAAATTTATACCGTGTGAAAACTCAAAGAAAACATTCAATAGCCATAAAACTGCTAACTGAATCAGTCAGTGGTAAAGTGCTAGGCAGGGAGGTCATTGGTCTTCTTCAGAACAGGAAATATTTCAAGGCTTCACAAAAGAATAAAGTAGCTTCATGGGCCAATCACATCCCAATTATTTTCAAACCACTGAGAAATGTCTGTACAGAAGCATGTACACATATAGTACTCAATACAAATTTAATAACAACTGTAATTTAAAATAACATTTACTTTCAAAAACAAAAATCTTTGTTGCATACATCAGGAATTTAACAATAAATTTTCATTTGTGGTGATGCTCATCAGCTAGGTGGAGCCTTATAATATTCAAAACATGTATTCTCTTTCTCCAAAGACTGCATTACTTAAAGGAAAGCATTGATTTTTGCCAAGAGACATACAGAAAGACAATCAATCAATGACAGCTTTGCAAGAAAGCTACTAGTAAAACTGCCCTTGGTTATCACTTTGTATTCCTTTAGGTCATACATTTATTTAAAATTTTTGGTTCTTTGATGATTGAGAGACAGCCACAATTAGAATCAGTCTTGCATAAATGAAGTAAAGGAAAAAATATGAATAAGTAAAGAAAAATATCATTTTAAAGGAAACCTTTCTGTGGACTGGACCACTTTCAGTTTGTTTTCATTAAATGTGTTTTTCTTTTATTTCTTTTCATTGTTTAGGAATGGTAGTCCCCAGTTTAGTGCTTCCACTGAAACTCTCCAAACAACATGTCATTTGCTCTCCAGGGATTTTTCCCTTCCCCTCCTGAGTACTCCCTCCATCCTGGGACCAGTGCCACCTATCACTCTCTCCACCTCGTGACTAGCATTAGCCAGTCACCATTTCCACCACTCTTGCTCAACTGGAAAGAATCCTTTCTCCCTGGAAGAGAGAGAATCCCTTACCCCATGACATGAGGTGATATAGAATAATCTCAGTGTCCTACCCATACCTTATCCCATTTACTGCAAAAATTACTCCTGACCTGGCTGGAAGCAGGCAACACCTTTATGCACATTTTTATTTCAAGCTATGCTACCTGACATACTTAATTGTAGCTTTTAAAAACCAGAATACTTATGCTGTTTGCCTGAAGTAAATTATATCTCTACTCTTCATGGCTTCCTTTTAAGGTGAGGTTATGGAGATTTTAACATCATTAAGCCAGAAAAATAGTGTAACATTGAAGTAAGAAACAACCGTTAAAGTTCTGACTTTCTATCTGAGGACAACAAGTAGTTCAATACAATATAGCACTTTACAATGCAAATATTAGTATTTGAAAACTGAGAACATCCAGAGATTAAGTATTTGCCATCTATAAAACATATTGTCATTCAAAACAACGTTTTTCTCAAAGGCAAAACAGAAAGCCAAATCATAAACAAGTCCAAAAAAACCCTCTCCTGGATTTTAAGATAGCTAAAGAACTTCAGCACTTTTTTAAAAAGGCAGACTCTTGCTTCAAGAAAAGAACTACATCTTCAAATGAAAAATAAAATGAATTCCAGTCATGTGAATTTGTTTGACATTATTCAACTTCTAAGTTATGGGTTGCTTGTGGTTAAAAAAATACAACCTCAAATCACTGAAACAGAGAAAATTGCATATTTCTCAGAGAATAAATGAATGAAAATAAGTAAATAATAATAATAAGCATACATGTTGCACCTGTTATTAGCAGTTACAGACAGATTGTACCATATACTGGGGAAAAATATCTACTGGTACACACATGCTAAAACATAAGATCTGAAAATTTCTACAGAATATGATGAAGGTCAAATGTATGTAATCACTCAGTGAAAACACCAAAGAAATTTATCCTCTACTCCTTTATATTTCTCCCTAAAAAAGGTTGGGTTTTTTTTTCCTGTGAAAAATAGGTACCATTCCAAAGTAAATGATTCTGCAAAATAAATAAATTTTAGAAAAATTATGAAGAAAAAAGTAATTGTTTAATAATTCTTTTTCTCAGAAGCCATTTTGAAAGGGACTATATCTGTTCAAATATCTCTCATCTGAAAACATTAACCAAATATTGTGCAAATACCGAGTGCTATCTACTCTTAGAAGCACAAGACTATAAACGTATCCCCTCCGGGTGAAAAAAAATCAAAGAGGCTGAGTAATGCTTTTTTATTGGACATAATGTTCCACTTAAGAATTCCAAGAATGTCAGGCAAGAAAGCAGATGTCTTTGTTGTGTATATACTTTCTGTATCTCATCTCATTCATACAAAATGAATACTAAATATTAAGCTACTACAGAAGACCTAAATAGCAAAGGAGTCTCCCGTCATGGTTAAATAGTCCCTGTAATAAAATTTAATTTAGAAAAGGCATTATTCAACTGCCATTAACAATATTCTATATATCAGATTTTTTAAAATAATCAATGACAGAGATGGACACTGTTCTCATATCACAGAAGAATAAGAGTACCTATCCAAATAGTTACTGTGGAACAAATTACCCTTTAAAAATCCTTATTCTTGTTTAACAAGCATTAAGTTGCTTTTCTTCATATTTTTGGTCGTTGAAGGCTGGAGGTAATGCTTTTCAGCACAGTACATCCCATGATTGATCTGGTTACACAATAAATGTTTCAAAGCCAGCAGCACAGGTATTTCATATATCCCATTTAATCTGAGAAAATATGTAACAGTTATGCAGATGACATGTAAATTTTTTTCACTAGCTTTTTAAAAAATATATCCTATTTATTCACAAATGAAGAACTGTAAATATAGAAGAGCATCCTTAGATAATACTTCTGGGACATTTTGCCCTATCCACAAAACCAAAACAGATATATAATTAGAAAGGAGTAACTACAATTATATCAGTAATTTGATAAATTTGTGGGCAGGTATCTGATTTTCTTGTCAATTAGGGTTTACACTTAGCAATCACTGTATTTTTCAGAATTTGGCCCAGAATATTTTAGTTTTAAATACCTCAAGAACTTGGTCTTCCAATCCTTCCCTTAGGAAATTATTCTATAATCTTGTCAAGAGATAGGATATGCTTATCACTACCAAGTGGCAGCGCTTGCAGGTATAACATGATACTCTTATTTATGACCTGAAACAATCTCCACAGAAAGATAACTAAAGTGGAAAAAATTCTCTTAAATTTAATCTTTGATGGTCAGGCAAATAATGGAACTGAGAGTGGAAACTCAAGACATTTATTATGGCTGCCTTGCAGCTTAACACCAATAATAATACAGTCATGTTTATTCACTCCAGTTTAGACTTTCAATTCACTGTACATCCAGCATCCAGCAAACCTGAGCTAAAGACCAAATCATATCAATTTACATTGCATTTGCCTTATTTACCTTACCTTTATATTTAACTTTTTTATAGGTTATATGAGATTTTATATACTATACCCTATTTATGAAAGTGTCCCTTCAAATTCACGAAAAGATTTGGAAATTACAGGCTGTCTATATTCCACAAATTACATGACAGAAGAAGAATAGCCTAGACAGCAGTTTGTTTTCCTTTCCAATAGAGGATATGGGAAAGAAGCCTGTTTGGCTGCATGCATGTGTAAGATTATCCATATGTCTTAGCCAGGTGAGATCCCTGGGCAATAAATAATAGGTATCTGAAAATCTAGGCATGAAGGACAATATATTTTTTATATCTTCATTTACATGTATTGTTAGTGAATGCTGTATCAGAACAAGTATCTTTAGAAGATATTTATGAACATTTTGCACTGGTTTCTAACACTTCACAAAATAGAATAATTAGGAGTGACAACTTTCTGGCAGTTATGTTGTTAGTTTTTTCTGATGATAGTTAAAGTAAACCTCCAGATGGTTTAATCTTCAGCCTGTGATCTTTAGAAAATAAAAATTTGATAACTGTTTGACAACTGAAAGATCTCCATCTACCTAAGAGATGCCATGTCCTCCTTTATGACATAGCATAGTAGCATAAAAAAATGTTATATTTACTGATGAGACATTTCCAAAGCCATAGGAACATTTCTCCATTTCAGTGATGGTGTGGCCATGTGGCCAGCAACGCCATTCCCTCCCTTGAGCAGAACTCTGCCTAGTAGCACTCAGCAAGGGAGCAGGGCTGGGATGGGGATGAGGACGAGGGTTGGGACAGAGCCCTGTAAGTGCATAGTAAATCCATGGTAACGGGATGGTGGAGACTGATCTGACTCCGGGGTCAGAACATCCTCAAAGACTGACACATAGGGCTGAAGGAGACTTGGAATAATCATTCCTGATGACAAAGCTATAGCAGTTGGGGTATTTTTATCACTGATGACTGATTTCTGCCTAACCTGCCCTCCAGGAGAAAATACATCTTTTCAGGCAATCCACACAGAAAAGAGACTATTACCTTTCAGTTTGAAGGAGTTGAAGCATATTAGAGGACAAGCATCCCTTCAAACTAAATAAGCCCATGTATTTTGCTACTTTGTTTTATGACATGTTTAATGACATTCTGTTATCTTTTTTTGACTTGTTTATGTTACAGAACATCAGACTCCACCAACACCCATTCACGGCTGGGCAAGGTTAAAGAATTACTCAATAAATCTCATAAGCCTTACTTCCTTTTATACACATTAACATAGTGGGCTTTTTTTTTGTTTGGTTGGTTTTTGGGGGTGGGGGTATGGATTTTTTTTGGCATTTCTAGATATGTAGTCATCTTGACATCCAGTGTGCAATTAATTGCGAAATTGCTTTGTACCTGCTCCACACCCTGTTTTGCACAGTAAAAATGAAGATACACTTTCAAATACAGCTCTGATCTGATCAAATACCTTCCCACCTCCATAGGAAGTTGTGACCATTTATCAATAGAATAAAACCAAAACAATAGAAACACATCTCAGATGTAAAAATGTAATATTTTACAAGAAGAAAACATGCTTAAATGTTCTATAAGTAAAATAGCAGTACTGATAAAAACGTTGAAAATTAACAAAATTAGGAGAGATTCTTTAACAGAAAATAAAGCAATATTTATCTTTAGTTTCAACTGATTGAAAAAGAATTACCACACTTCAGAAATAAATTCCTGCTTGTCTGTTTGTTTTTTTACTTCGAAGACTGAACCTATTTTCAAACACATATGAATATTATCTAATGAAATTGAATAAAATTAAAATTTTATTTTCCTGAGGACAAACACCTCATACTGCTTTTACTGAACTTTTCTACTAATAATTTGCTCTAATTTTCAATTATGGAAATATAGCTGAGATGAAAATGTTACATTCTATGTTATTATGCACAGCAGTATTTTTTAAAATTTAAATTATGATTGATCAATAAGAGGTTTGGTACTCCAGATTTCCCCTACTAAAAGATATTTAAAAACCCATTACCTATACTAATATTATATAGAATACTTTTCGTAAATAATGTCAATATTGTTCTTTATGTTTTGCCAAATGAATGATTTTCTGACATAGAAAATCCTTTTACATTATTTTGAGAACAAGGTGCTGTGGCTGCATTTGCCAGTCACCAATTAAGTGACTGGCAAACATGAATGAATTGTTATTTAAACTTTTAAAAGTGCTTCTTGAAGTAACTTTGTTTTGTTGTTGATTATTTGAAAAAAATCCTTTAATTGGTAACTGACTAAATTAAAATGTTTTAGAACATGTGATTTTCTTCCCTACATATGAGAAATAATTTGAAGTTAATAATGATTCAAAGAAAAATTCTCCTATTAAAGCAGAATAATTTTTTTCTTGGAAACAAATTTAGGTTTAGCTTTTCAAGAAAATGTTTGTAATCTGTGAATTTAGATGAAAAATGTAACATTTAATTTTGCTGGTTTTTTTAACAAATCTTTGTGAATACTTTCTGCAAGAAATGATATAATTTAATGCTTTAGAGAAGGAAGAAAAAAAGAAATGTGGGAATGCCCTTTTTAAAGATTAGTAACTTCATTTCCTCCATTTGTTTTCATATCATTCATGAAAAATTAATAACTTTGATTACAAAGCAACAACAAATAATTTGTTTTTCCACAAAATTAAGAGTAAAATTGAAGAACTGTTTATAATTTCGGCAGATGTTTGGTATACAAATCTACAGTGAAAAGTGCAGGTATTCATCATAAATCACATTATAAGTAATATTTCCTATTATGTCTGTTAAACTGAAAAATTATTTGCAAAGCTTTGTGTGTTTCATTTACTATCTTTTTGTTCTTATACTGTCAGGGTAAATCAGAGAATCATAGAATATTCTGAATTGGAAAGGATCATCGGGTCCAGCTCTTAAATGACTGGCCCATATGGGGATCAAACCCACAACCTTTGCATTATTACACAATGCTTTAACCAAATATATATATAGATAAATCTGTGCATCCCAGTGAAGGTATTTTCAATTTTCTAAGTGTTTGTGTATACTGCTATGACTAAGACAGCTAAGATAAATTTCAGCACTAAAATTTGTGTATTTTCTTTATAAGTTAATTATGATTTAAAAGTAAATGAAGGCAGTAGCCCCAAAGCATATAGTCTAATTAATGGTAAGAATCATCCCACAGTATTGTCATAGAAGTTCCTCACTCTCTTAAGTAAAAGTGCTGCACCTAGAAAATGAAGGACTACTGTTCAGGGGTTTTTTAACCTATGGGAATATTAGCATGGAGTCATAACTATGATCACTAAATTGGTGATTAACATTTTGAAACCATTTACAGCTCTCCTGTAAGTAAGCTCTTTCTTCCCTGAAGAAAGAAGTAAAAGGAAATTAAAATTAAAATTTGAGTGTTATATCACTGTCCCAATCTTTCATTATGCAGATAGTTATGTAGATCATCCTCCAATCTTGTATATCAGAAAATGGTCAGTATTTGTCTTTGCACTTACTGGCCTCTATGTTAGAAATTCATTTGTGAATAGGCATTGGTGACTCGATGAATAACAGCAGTGTTTTAACTCCAAACAAAATTAACCAGATTGAAAATCGAGCCAGATTGGTACATTTGTCAAGCTAAAGATTTTGACAAAGCAAACTTCTTCTTGGTCTTTTCTTCCTGTCCTCCAAAAGACCATGTTCCTTCAGTCATATGTCCAAGAAGGACAGAATTTCTTTTAAGGATGGGAATTTTTCTGCAACATTTTACAAGGTTTATTATATACCATATAATTATTTATATATATTTCAATTAGTGTTCATATATGACTACTCTGTATTATCATCTAATCAGAAGTTTATTTCTACTTCCATATATAACAGATATATTAATCTCATGAATTCAGAAATGAAATCCAACTCATTGACCTCACCTTTTAAATAACCTCTTAACTAGTGTACATGTGGTACTATGAGATAGCATCCTCAGCATATATCCTTATAATTCAAGAAGCCTTCTCAAATTATTTTGCTTTTTGTGGATTTAATGATTTTTGATTCCTTGCTTTACTGGCCTAAAGCTTGAAATTAGAATTCAAATTACATTTATTTCCTATTTACGTTTCCATATTGATTTCATTTATTTTCAGCTGGTGAACTTCCAAAACATTGCATAGAAAGAGAGTTGGCCAACATCTAAGTGGGGTTAGGCAGAGGATGGAAATTGTCACTTGCCTTTTTCTACTGCAGATGTGTGCCTACATAAAGGGCATAGTGCCCTGGTGGCAGCTGGGAAAGAACAGCTTCCAAAAAGACAAGATAATAGAGCTCAAATAACTAAAGTGCTGCCATTGATGGAAACAGGTGGCAGAAAACCTGGGAAGTGGGGGTTATTTCTTACACAGGAAAACTATCTGAATGCAGGGATCTTTGTCCTAGTAAAGGCTGTGAGTCGATCCAAGGCTGGTGACTTCAAACTAGAGGACATACTAGTGTCAGTGATATATTGACAAGTGTCTCCAAAAAGAGGAGGAAGCTGTTTTTCAACTTCCAGTGTAAGTTTCATGATTATCACATCATCATTTTGACATTTACTGAGTAAGTAAAATGTTTGGGTGCAAGCAAGGTGGTAAATATCTGGGTTGTGCTAATTACAGTTTCTTGATATAGAAATAGTGAGGTGACTGAGAAAATATTTATGATGGTTAGCAGTAGTCACTATCAGCATCAGCTACAGCCATGCCAACTACAGGAAGGTGGATAAATTTAAGATTATGAGAGAAATGAGGTGGGCAAATAGAATTACTATCCCAGTTTCAGAAGAGCTAAGGGTTTTCCAGAGAACCAGTTGTTGAAATCCCATGGGAGTCTCTCTGCAGGGTGAAAGGACACAGGAGACGTGTCTAATCTTCCTGGACACCCTCATAAGACCTCAGAAAGGGACCATTCTGATATGCAAAAGTTAAGCAGGAGTAGCAGAAGGAAGGCTGCACAGAGAACTCCTGAATGGGTTGAGATGTAAAGAAGTTCATAGAAGATGAAATCTGAGATGTATGAGAGGAACACAGAAACTTCACTCAGGTGTGAATGGGTGAAGTTAGATTTGGAGTGTGAGAGACTACAAGAAGAACACCTGTAAAGACATTGGCAGCAAAGGAAAACTAAAGAAATTAGGCCAAAGCTCAGAAGGATGGAGAATGCAGTGATAAAAGATTAAAAAATTAGTTTTTTTCATAAAGCCAGAGAAAACTCCAGGAAAGTCCTAGTCTAGAAGTGTCTATAGAAATCTTGTGATATAAGCCTTGACTGGACAAGGCCTTGAGTACCTTGTTCTAACACTGAATTTATTTAACTGTGTGGGAAACAAGGCTGACTAGATGACCTGCAGAGGTTCTTTCCAGTTTATATCTCCTTTCTACTTTTATTCTCTAAATTATATTCTTTTGTGTTTTTTCCAGTAATGGATAGAGACTTTTTGTTAAGTAAACAAAGTTTCCAGGGATGCTGCATCTGACCTCTCATGGACTGACAACTTTCTTGATGTCTTTCCCAAACCTTTCTTTGTTTGAATCAGTGCTTTTCCATACAAGTTTGTTTTCTTTTTTAATTTCTGACTGTAGCATGTAAGTAACGGCAAGATATCTTTTCTTTTAGCATTCCAATAAGAAATTGGTTTCTTATTGCACAGCCTAAAGGAATTGAATGAAAAGGTTGATACAGTCTAATAGAAATTCATTTTCAGAGAAAAATTAGCACATTTGTTGTCTCACAATTATCTAACAGGTTTTATCCTTGTTGTCCCTTCTCAGACAGATCTTTACTGACGTTAATGGCAGGTTCTCAACACAGCAAGGTCAGATCTTTTTAAATAAAGAGGGGAGGTGAAGGCAGCTGTATTCCCTAAGCTACTTGAATAGTCTTCTGTGCATGGTATTTTGAAAGCAAAAGCAATTTATAAATTAATCCCAGGGTTACTGGACCATTCAATGGTCTAACAGCCCCCATGAATTCCAATTACCTTTCTTTCTCAAACTTATCCCATCACTGTTAGTATGGGGTCAGGACAGTGAAATTCACTACAGTCAAGGTGGGACAAGATTTACCTTTGTTTATCTTCATCATTCATAGGTGTTGCAGATTCACTTGACTGTAATCTGTTTTTGGGAAGGGAGTACTGCTACATTACTTGAAACATGTGCCAACACTCAGGCTGAGACAGATACATCTCAATGAATGGAAGCAGGACTCTTACTTATACACCAAAGCCAACTAAGGTAAATGGATTTAGATATGTTATTATTCGATAATAGCTTTAGGTTTTACCTTGTAGATAATTAGATACTTTACTGTAAATGACCCCAACCTCCTGTCAGCACCATAACCTCCATTATTGGAAGAATACATTCTGTCCTTTTTTCTAAATTCTTTGCATTTCTATTGTAAGATCTCATGAGATGGGGAAAAATAATAATTGAAAAATAACCAAATCAACCAACACTTTTGGATGATTTCTGCTAAGGATTCCTGTTTGTAATTTTTCACTGTAGACCCTCACATGAAATGCTGTATCTAGATACATCACTTAAGGGATAAGTAGATCGAACAAATTTATTTTGACTGTCAGAATTCTGAGAGGAGATTTTTGAGACGTGACTTAGACCCTGCCTGGAAAAGCATGGGACTTTCAGGTAAAGAAGGAAGACAGCATATTTCACCTGAAGACCAGAATATTTCCTGGGTTTTATTGGTATATATGTAAAAGGTATGAGAAGCTTGCTGTTCTACGAGAGGGAAGAATATTTTGCCCTGAGCTAATCTTTTGTTCATTTTTTTTTCATATATTAATAAGCATAATGAGAAGAACAAGTAATTAAATTTAATGTTAACTCATTGAGCACTTCAAAATAAAGTGCTGTGCTGCTGAGAACAATATACCATGCCATCCACAGTGCACAAGTCCCACAATTAAAATGCTCATTAACACTTTTATTTATAAGGAACAAGGTTATTTGATTATAATCCCATTTTCCCTGCTCTCTCCAGCCTTATGGATTGATAAATCAGTGAAACAACAAACCAACCCAGTTGCCTGAGGAATTATTGAATTTTGCTCTCTACTCAGATCTAATATACATCATGAGGATAACATTAGCCAAATTAGGCAGAAACAACATAGAAGTTTCTTTCCTTTCTTGTTTTGTTTTTCAGGGGGGAGGTTTCTTTGGAGTTTTTTTGGGATTTTTTTGTTGTGTTTTTTTTTGTTTGGGTTTTTTGTTTGTTTGTTTTGGTTTTTTTGGTTTTTTGGTTTTTTGGTTTTTTTTTTTTGTTTTTGTTTTTTGTTTTTTGTTTTCCTTCATCTCTATAAAGAAATTGTAGTTCAATTTGGCTTTTTTTCATCAAAGTCTGTGGAGAGCTTAGTTGAAATCATATCCCTTGGTCAGTTATTGAAACCAAAATCTGGAATACAGTAAATAGAATTCAGAAGTTTCAATTATGTAGCAATTAAATAGAAAATATATGTTTCTTCATCTGTCTATAGAGTTTAAAAAGATGAAAAAGGAAGAATCAACATGAATATACATTTTATATATCCATTATGTACACAAACATATATTTATGGTTGTATAAAGGTGGCACTGTAAGTAAATTCTAATGTTTGTCTCTCAGAGTCCTATAAGATATGGAATTGTTTTTAGGTCAGTTTATACCTGAAGTTAGAAACATATGGGATGGAATTCATGTGTTTCTCATTCTTTTTTTTCAAAATACAGTAAGAGAAAAATAAAAAATTATTATGCTCATGCATGTGCATAGTAACCACAGCAAAGTATATATATCTTTTATACAGAAACTCAAAAATATGTGATAACATTGATCTTCAGGAGGTTTCAACAATCAGGGACTTGTTCAAACCATTAAAACAGAAGACATGTTTATGCAGAGCAGAAAAGGAATGTCACAGGCAGAAAAGGAATGTCACAGACAGAAAAGGCATGAGTGGTCCACATAGCCAAGCTTACAAATGTTTGGAGCAGTTGTGTTTGTGAACCACTGAACCCGAAAACACTGAAAAGACAGAACTATTTTTTTCTAGTCCAAGATGGTTTGTGTGCCATCAGTTTTTTGTCATTCTAGCATGTTATATTTAAAGCTTATGTAAATAGACCCAACGCCTGTGTGCCTGCACCGAGTATTTGACACACATCTATACAAACTTTTTTATACTGAGCCCATGAGAAGAAAGAAACCATGGTTTTCTGTACATTCTTATCTTTCATCAGAGATCCTTACTACATCTAGTACGGGTTTGTGATCTCTACATGTGCCTTAATGTAATGAGTACAACTATCATGAAAGACTCAACACTTACCATGATTATCCTTGATGTAACTGTTTTACCTAGCTCGAGTATGAAGAATAAATTCTACATTCATGGAACTTCAGATTGGGTTTTCCTTCTTTATTTAATTCCATCAGAGCAGATGATAAATTCCCAATTGAAAAACAGAGAGATGGAAAAAAAATTCATAATAATAATTGCAATCAAGTGGCTGAATAAATTTCCTTCATAATACTATATATGTATGCATGTACTAAGTAGGATGAGGCCGAAATTGCAGACCAAGCTGGTAGCTGTAATTGAAAGGTATATTTTTTTCTGTCTTGAAAGGTCATACCTTTCAGGATGTGCTCCTGGTGACTGCAGGTGGACATATATTCTACACATCTTCAGAAAAGGACAAGAAGGTCAACTCAGAAAAATACAGGCTAGTCATTCTCACTTCAGTACCTGAGAAAATATTCTTGGGGCACATTTCTGAGCACATGAAGGAGAAGGTGAGTAGGAAGAGTTAGCATGCATGTACCAAGGCTAAATCACACCTAAACAATCTCACTGCTTTCCATTATGAAATGGCTAGGTCTGCAGATAGAGACACAGATGTCATTTACCTTGACTTTTTCAACAGCTGGAACTCTCTATTTACAAGTGGAGTTCCTCAGAAGTGTATCCTATGGCTTCTGTGATCTTTATAACAGATCTGCAGGAGGAATAGGGGATGGATTAACTCATAGTAAAACATACTGAGGAGTGACTGACTGGGAAGAAGCTCTGCTGAAAAGGGCCATGGGGTTGAGGTGTCAGCAGCATGGCTGGCAGTAAAGAAAACAGCACCCTGGGTGTTATCAACAGGAATACTCAACTCCCCTTTTACATTATTATCCCCTTTTGTATATCATGAGTTAGAGTGCATCTCAAATGCAGTATCCAGTTCAAAACACAGCAATGCAAGAAGAATGTTGATAAATTTTATGTAGGTCAGCTGGGAACTGCCAAGCAGCTGCAGCACATCTCATTAAGAGAGGCTGAGGGAGCTGGGCTTGTTCAGCCTGGAGAAGAGATGGTTTGGGGACCACCAAACAGCAGCTCCTCATCTGTAAAGTTATAACTAAGATGGATTTTTCTTGTTAGTGATATTTATGGTTGAAAGAATGACAGGTAATTCATGCATTAATATAGAGATTGTTTGCCGAGATATAAGGGTGAAAAGCACCACTATAAAAATAATGATACACTGGAACCTCCCAGCTCTCAAAAAGTGTGTGTTGTCCCTCCTTTTCATCCAACATCATTCTCCATCTCTTCTCTCTGAAATCCTACAATCTTGCAGACTTTCAAGGCCCAGATGAACAAAGCCCCTAGAAATTTGATCTTCCCGTAGAACTGGTCCTGCTTTAGGTGAACTATGGCTATCTAAACTCCCTGCCAAAATGAATTTTCCTATTCTCTCATCCTACATAAAATGAGAGAGGAAATTTAGTATGTTGTGAGAATTTTTCACAGCACTTGTGTTATAATAAATTTTCAAAGAAAAATAGAGATTTCTATTAAACAATTTATGCTACATGTCCATTATGAATAATAATAAATCCAGTACATCTTCCTTTAAAGTATTAATTAATTTGGCCTTTGAGTGGGAGATAGCACTCACTATAGCTTCGTAGTAGTGAATTTGCACTACTGTCAAGACATGTTAACAAAAAAAATATGATGAGTAAGTGCCTTTACAGGTTTTCAGAATTTTTAGTTCTTACTACTTACAATATGTGTAAACCGCCTTAGGTCTGCGTTAATAGCCTTCAGCTATTTGAGGTGAGTGATGAAGGACAATTCATCGTCTTGACACCTGGATGCAAAAACAAAGGGATTTCTGGGGGCTGTAAAAGATTCAGATGGACAGTAAATGTAACAGCTGGAGAGGTGCTACAAAATATGTCCACAGATGAAAAAAAAACCAAATTGCTGCTCCTTACTGGAGAAGCATTCCTTATTTAAGAATCAGAACGTGGGGTCAGGAGCCACATTAGTATTCTGGAAGAATCTGCAGGACATCTCTTCACACTGCACTCAAATAGACTCTTTTTTTTTCCCTACTCTTATAGATGTCCTTTCCCTTATCAATCTTACAGATTGTCTGAAAAAATACCAGGAAGGAGAAAAGCCAATGGGATACTGAGTAGCAATTTTCAGTAGTCAAGGAAAATTCTGTCTTATAATAGCTGAAGGTGTTTTATGCTCTTGGTGAAGTGGTAATTTATTAAGAGTTTAATTTATGGTATTTTTTCTTATGTAAAATACCTGTGCAGAAGAGATTGCTTTGAGTGTGATTTGAATATTATTACCTTAGCTGTGTATTTTTAACACATGCAAAAAAGGAAATTCTTTTAACATTCTTTTAAATTAAAAATTAACTTCAGCACATCCTTTACCATGAAAGATCTAAATATCCATGTCTTTAGATGTCTTTAATAACTATTAATTGATGTCCTTTAATAACTATTGATTAATGCCGCTATGGCATTGCTAATATCCTATTGTCTCCTGTGGAGAGAATCCTGTCTCATTGCTGGATTTATGTGGTTTCCTTGAAGATATGAATCACAAGAGGAGACTTGTCTTCCTGCCAGAAGTTTTCTTGCAAATAGCTTTCCTCTTTTTTCAATTTTTCATCATTGTAAACTAGAATGGCTGAGGAATTTTGTTTCTATTGAGGAGAAAGACAGTTCATCTTTGCAACTTCTCTCTGTAAAAGCACATTTAGAATAACTTTGAAAGCACACAGTTCCTTGCTTTGGGTTTAATGTCTCTGCCCCTACAGAAGATACCATAAATCTAATGAGACACAAGAAGAGGTGAGAAACAATGAGGAAGAGTGAGATAACAAAACAGAGGCATAAAGAGGGCAGGCAAAAAAGAAAACATTATCTCACTGAAAAGTAAATAAATTGCCACTTGCAGACAAAACCCTAAAATATTGACTAAAGATGATCAGATAAGATGAAAGGCTAAGGCGAATGATTTAAATCTTGCAGGCTTTGAGTCAATAATAATTAGATTATATTACCTCAAGCAGCAAAAGAAAAATATCTCAAAATATGTATGAATTTCAGCCAAATTAGGTGTGATGAGTGGTTTCAAATTTTGGTTGCAATTAAACATTTTTAGTAGGATAGACAGTTAAGAGAGAGATTGCCTATCGAGGCTTAAGAGACTGCTGGTTGGTTTTATAGGAAAAATGTGTGTGCTGACAGATAACATTGATTTTCCCAGTATGAACTGATTATAAAACTGTGAGATGCAGGTAGTAACAGCAATAATAACATATCTGAACTTAGACTCTGAGCTTAGCTGAACATCTGCACCACTGCTAGAATTAAGGCACAGAATTATTGCACTTTCACTGCTTTTAAACATGTGGCTGTTTGGGAATTCTTTCTTGAACAAATTTGCTAATGATTATCTGTGAATACTTCATTTGTTAGCTGCTTCATAATATATCCATGAAAATGCTTTAGGACACGTCATTGCAAATAGTATCTCATTTACTGAATATACTCAAATATATATCAACCACACTTCATATTTACTACTCTTCTTCAGAAAATGCTTGATATCTATTTTTGAAATAAACCTCATGCTATTCCCTTAACTTCCCTCTGCCAAGTATTGTATGTACTTAGAGAATTCTGATTTAAAAAAAGGAAAAAAAGGTAAAAGCTTTTCCCTGCTATGAGTCATTGTGCATTTTTTTAGTAATGGACCTCTGCTAGGTTTTCTCCACAATTGCAAGAGTATTTTAAAAGAAAGAATTTTCTTTTAAACTGATCACCTCCTTGTAACCTTCTCCATAACAAAAAAAAAAATAGTTTGCAAACAGGAAATAGTAGTTTGCTGACCAAAAGAACATGATAATCATTGACATATAAATTTAAATTATAATTCAAGAATGACTTGCTTACTTGAATTTTGTTATTTTTCTTTCTTCCTTTCTTTCTTGCTTAGAACTGATTTTGCAATGTGTGATTGAGCATCTTTATTTATCCTATTGTAAGCTACAAGTAATGTAATTGGAGTCTTCTTTGGTATGTTGAGTAATGGAAATCCAAGCTTTGCTCTGCCTTAACATGTGCTGGATAGCTACATGGTGTGCATGAAAAATCATATTTGGGTTCTAGCAAATTAAAGCAATTTGTCATTAGACCAGAAGACTCAGTCTCCCAATAGGGGTTAAATGCTCTGCTCTGCTCCTTCTTCAAAGCTGAAAAAAACCAATTTTAGACCAAGAACTGAAGCTTATAACAGGAAATTAAGAAAAAGTGAGGTGAGAAGAACAATGTGTACATTCATCACTTATTGACATGAGAATAAGTATTTATACACCACTTTGAAAATTTCAGCATTTTACTGAGATTAATCAATTACTTTGCTACATTGTTTGTTTGCTTTTTTCCTGGCCTTGAAGTAATAATTATATTCCAGTTTGTTATTTCAGTTTACTTCTTTACAACATATGAAAGCATTTTCCACAGTCTTTTTCAGTTATTCCAAATTGATGCAGGTGTGAAGGTGAAGGAAAAAATACATCCCTTGGAGTTTTCCACAAAGAGTAACCTGTGTATTTTAGTTGGACTTCCAGTGAGACTAACCTGCCTGGATTCTACAGATTTTATTTTTTATAAGATTTGGATGCTGAATGGAGTCTTCATTCTTTTACCATATAGAGTAATCATCCCTATCTTTTTTGGTCATAAATGTGTTTACAGCTGAGAAATGCTTACTGAACTTTGATGATGTTTGTAGAAGCCAGATGTCCTGGTCTTTCTTGGTGGAAATTATGTATAAGAACCTTCTTTGGTCCTCAGAACACTTTTCAGAATTGACACAGTGAACAAACTGAATTTTGGTGGCCCTTTAAGAACTATTTATAACCAAACACAAATTGCTTCATGTTAAAACAAAGAAAATGCACAAAATTATTTCTTCACCACTTCAAAACTTGGAATTAAACTCTTATATAACCAAGAACTATGGTTTCTGAGTGTTTCTCTATTTAGCTGGAACTACAGGGATAACAAAAAAAGCCATATTCTTGGCCTACTCTGAGACTTAATGGAAGGAAGATTACTCAAAAACACTGCTGAGAGAAGTAAGACCTTGACTACATCTGCCCAGCTTTAACCTACAAGGAGGTTTGGACATGGGTTGGGAAAAGAAACAAAACACAGATAATTGTCATAGGTGTGGCTTATCCAAAAGCAGTAGACTATATTTTCTAGGCATGCACAAGAAAGAAGCAAAGAAGCAGAAATGAAACTCTTAGCAACAGTAATGTGTACAGAACCTTGGGCATATTAGACAAAAAGCTGGTCATAACCTGTATAACAAGGGCTAATATAATAATAATAATCATCATCATCATTAGCAAAAACAACAATAATGATAATAGTAATAATAATAGTTTATATTAGTTTAGAGAGACATAAAAAGGCACCCCAACAACCTACTGGTGGTTTATCCCAATAAGTACTTACTGCTTTTTAACTTAGAAAGCAGTAAGTAGTGAAAACAACAGTCCCTTGGGGAAACATATCCCCAAATTCTGCCACTGCTCTGTGTAAAGGCCAGGTGGGAAGACAGGATGTGGACACTTGGACCTGCTGGAGTCCTCTCCCATGCAGAATTTTTGCAGCTGATCACATCAGCCTGAAGGCTGCTCAGCTGAATATTTAAATAACACTTTATATTTAAATGAAGGGGGAAAAATATTGACATGGAGTTAGAAATTATATTTCTCTTTGGATAGCTTGTTATAAATATACAAGATTATCACTCTGATTATGTATATCAGATCTATTTATTCTTTCATTAAAGTAAAAACAGAAATAGAATTTGTCATTCATTTATATTGACAGCCATCTCTCCTTTTAGCTTACCTTATGAACTGTGATATTTCAATCAGTGAAAAGCTGTCAGAACCCAGCACAACAACATTCTTGTTTTATTTTTCTTTAAGAGAAGGAAACATGTTAAAAATGCAGCAATAAATTTAGACCCCAAACATTTTCATACTGAATCTAGTCCTCACCTTTTAGGAATCTATGTACTGCCCTGAACTTCCAACACAAGGCTCCAAAGACAAGCAACTATCTAATATACCACAGTAAGCGACAGCTGAATTTACATGTTGGCCAGTAGAAAGATACCCTGGTGGCTCTCAGACAGGCTTGTCTTTTGAGCATTGTTATAAAACAAGGAATACTTCCTTCCTGTCCAGGGAAAGCAGAATTTCATTTCAAGACACCTTTATTTGCTCAGATAATATATTCTTGGCTCAAAGCCTTTACTTGTTTATAAAATATAAATTATACACAATATAAATTATGCATGCACAATTTTATAGTACCTATTTGAACACTCTTAATCACCTTTCATACACACCTTAGAAATATTTGTGGGTACCTAGATGTTACTAAACCCTTGGAAGAAAGAAACTGTAAGCATGTTATCATGTCTTGTGGAAAAAGGTTTTTCAGCTGTACTATGAAAGGGTCATGTAGCTTGAAAATCTTAGCTTCCTAAGAAAAAAAATCAAGTGTGAATGTGACACTTCACCCTCATCTTTAAAGCACTCATCTATGAAGAAAACTAGGATGTCCATTCACACTTCTGGAATAATTTCTCTACAGAAAATATTATTTAATATAATATAATCCAAACTACAAAATAATAAAATACAAAACTATCTCAGGAAAAGAAGTAACTAAAACCCCTAGGGGGTGTTCTCAGCATTTATTATGGAGAACTGCTTAAAGGTTTATGACACGGTGTAAAGTAAAATAACCCCATGAGGAAGCAGTGAATGCTTTCTTTTTACAGTGTTAGAAGGTCAGAGTGTTTTGCACATGCAGCAGTGTCCCAGCTGCATTTCCTTTTGGCCAGGCTGTCCTAATCTTGCTCGTCAAATGCATATGCTGAGAGATTGCTTGTGCCTGTATAGAGAATTCGAAGACTTGGACTCTACAGCTGTGTGATACTGAGTTGCAGCATTGATTTAATGTATCTGGCACAAATCCTTCCTGAAGCTTATCATATGGTCTCTCTGAGACTGTTGGTTTATACTTTAGGATGACTCTGCATTCCATTGCTCCTTCCTCTGGTAGATGTCATTCACCTGGGACAAAAGGTGTGAATTTAATTATCTTCACCCAGAGAAGAAACCTGAACTGAGATTTAAATGAACAGGGTACTGTATTAAATAAGTGTAGCAGTATTCACAGCTGCCATTGGCTTTTGTCAGAAATTGATCTGCTAGACTGGCTGAAACTAGTTAGATCAACTTAGTCAAGGAAGATAAGCTGAATGATTCTGGCAAACATTGTGGGAACAAAGTACTAGTCAGCACTTAGATGTTATTACAAACTTCTGTTTGAAACGAAGAAAGTTTTTATGTGAAATCTAAGGAATTTTTTTGAGGCTTGAGGATGGTTCTAAAGATATCAATTCTTTACTTAAGTCCCACCTCTTTGTACACATACCTTTTAGCTAAAGGATTTAGCTGTTTTTTTGTTCCGGTTCAGTAGCAATTTTTGATTGATGTGTGTTGTTTAACATGGTAAATAAGAAGAATATTTTCTTTACATTTAAAATGATCATTGCTGATTTATGAAAAATACTAAGTTGCCCTACTACCATTTAACTTGCTTTTTCACATCAGTGTACCTTTTGGTCCCTAACATCTCTCCCCTTGTTCTCTCTGAGACAACTTCAAGCCCCCTTTCACGAGGATATATCCTTTGGATGGGACTGAATTAGATTTATAGCTGGTCATTATTCATGCGCTTCTATTCCTTAGGCTAAAAACAGGAGTTGTATTATGTTGATTCAATGAAGATATGTATTTATCAATGAGTGAGGAAATACTTGGGTTACTCTTATGAGAAGCCATATCTAACTGGATTGTGGGGTTTTTTTTATGAATTTGGTTTTTGGTTTTTTGTGTTATGGGAATTTTTGGGGTTTTATTTCATTTTTTTGTTGTCTGTTTATTTGCTAAAACTCTTTCTGATATAGACTGCTATTAGCAAAAAATTATTCTA